>JALBCR010000230.1:145000-644591 GCA_030710515.1 Abscondita cerata | reverse complement strand
AATAGTTACGTATTGCTATATTGTTAATGTCATTATTACGTGGAGCTTTGTTAATTTAATTTATATTTAAATCATAGCAATAGGCTGTTTAAATAACAAATAACGTCAGCTGGCTGTATCTTGGTGAAAAGTGTGTCAGCTGATGTTCTAATATGAATAAATCTAGGCAACTGTATTTCAACATAAGCGCAGTACTATTACTACTATGTAGTTTATTCGTCTGTTAAAATAGCAAATGATCTCTTCATACATTATAATTAAATAAATCACATGATATTTTTTCTTCTTTTTTTCTTCTATTTTTCTAATCCTTTTTCTCTCTATCATTTCTTTCAAATACTCTAATCCGTCACCGCTTTCATGTAAATTTTTTTTCCTTCTTTCTGCTTCCCTTAGCGCTACACATCCCCTCATCATGTGCTCCAAGTTTTCCCATCTTTCCCCACATAATGTACCCAACCTCTTCCCATCTTTCCAACCAATATTTATTTTATTTTTTTCTGTTCCACAGCGGAGCCTGGCTGTCCTTCTCTTTTTTTTATACTTCTTTCTTTTATTATATACATTGGCACTCCATCGGTTCTATCTCTCCATATCTCCAGTTGTACCTTCCTTCTCTTATTTTGTTTTTCTTTCTTGGATTTGTGTGTCTTTATCCTTTGTACTATTTCCTCCTTCAATTTTTCATCTTTCTCTTTTTCCTTTCCACCTCCCTCCCGCGTATCCTACTCTTTCATAATACAACTTTCTTTCTCGTAGCCCATATTTTATTCTATCTTTCTTTATTTCTTTCAACAACATCTTAATATTTTGTTTCCCTCTGTTTCTTCCATTACTTCTTTATATGCCACTGCTCTATTCCCTATTTGAAATCTTATTTTTCTAATTTTACTTCCTCTCCCATTATATTATCTGGGGTCTTTTATCTAAACCTAATGTCTATCTCCAATACTTTTCCCTAAACTATCTCTATCTGTTATCATTCCTTTCACCCCCATAAGCTCAATATCAACAATCAACGATTGAGTATAAAATCCGTCAAACGATTTATGCAGTTTAACAACAAAGATAATCATGAAGTGAGATTACGTGGTAGCTTCAAAATTTACCATAAACAGCAAACAAATTTAAGAACAATGTACACGCTTAATCAATCGTTTCAAAACTTACCGCAAATCTATAAGTAAAAAATTAATTAAACATACAAACTTTTACAAGCTATTTCGAAATCTATCGATCCAGGCTGGTCAACTCTAAAAAACCTAAAAATTAAATCACTTGTATGTAAGATTTGTAAGATTCTCAAATCCAATTAAGAATGATGAACTGATTGAACTTTTATTCTTATACTTTAACATGGTACATACCTATGTCTTTACCATTTTCATTTTTTAATCGGTACGTAAGTTGACCAGTACCTTCGACTACCTTGCACTTGACATATTTTAGTGCAAGTTTCTTAAAAACTTCTCAGCAGAGATGGATAATAGCAAATTTCTTTTCCACACAGTGTCACCTTTATGAAAATTCAGTGGCCGTTTGCGTAAATTATAATGTTCTCTTTGTCGTTCATACGCCGCTTTTAACCTTTAGCAATTTGTTCATGTTATTAACATTAGCAATAAATTTTTTCAATCTGCCAGAACCATATCTGTCGGTTCTGCTTGAGACAATTTGGCATAATAATGACAACTATTTGGAACGGATCTAACAATTGCTAAAAAAGACGGGGTACTTCCTATCAGCTCATGAACAGCATTTCGTAGAGCGAGTGAAATTTTTTGAACATACAAATCCCATGATCGATGATCAACTTCTACGAATGAACTCAAACAAGTACCTATAACACGCTTTGTACTCTCTACTGGATTTGATTGTTGATGGTAATTAGCATTGTATCAAATTTTTTGAACCTTGTATTTAGTTATTAAATCTTTACCAGTAAATTAAGTGCCATTATCACACATGATAAATTGAGGAACACCAAACATCAAAAAAGTTTCTTCCATTAAACGAGTTATTAATGACAAAGTAGCCGTCTTCAAAGGATAAGTGATAACAAATTTTGTAAACTAATCGCTTATTACTTATTGCTTTTTTTCGTTTTAGTCAAAGGACCCATTAAATCAACACATTTTTCTTTACCTAATAAACTAGGACGTAATAAATTTGAAGGTTTACTTGCAAAACAAGTTTCACATATCGCGTAACATCGGATTTCATACCCTGCCAATAACAAATTTTGCTGATCTTATGATACGTTTTAAATACTCCTAAGTGACCTGACAGAAGATTATCGTGACGATCTTTTAAAATTTCTAATCGTTGTGATTTCGGAACAACAATTTTCTGTTCTACTAAATTTGAAACGAGATAATGTTTGTTAGCCACATACTTAGAAATACGAAGTATCATACTCAATTTTAAACAAAAGATGTCCGTCTGGGTGAGCGCTAATTTGAACTATAAGTTTTTTATACCAATTATTTTGGTCGGATGGATAAATAGATATTAAATGATCATTTGCAGATGCTTGAGAAAGGGGATCTGCTACAACATTGAATTTTCCTTTGCGATGTTTAATTTCAAAATCAAATTGGCTTAACTGTACACTTCATCAGGCCAAATGAGTTACAGAGGTTGAATAGAGGCTAGTCACTTCAAAATTTAATTATCTGTGATAACGGTGAAACGAGTGCCTTCAATATAAAGACGAAACTTTTGTACACTAAAAATAATAGCCAAACATTCTTTTTCCATGGTATGGTAATTACGTTTGTTTTTATTAAGCGATCGGCTAGCATATGCAATAATATGTTTATGTTTTTCTTCACCTTCAAATGAGATGGCACCCAAACCTATATCTAAAGCGTCAGTTTGTATTAAAAAAGGTTTGGAATAATCAGGGCTATCTAAAACTCGAGCTGAGACTAGTAACTCTTTTAGATTTTTAAGCGAATGATCAGCTTCTTTAGTTCAAACAATCTTTTGAAGTTTAGATTTTTTTTTATTAAATTCAAAATAGGAGAAGCGATAGTAGAAAAATTTGGAATGAATCTCTGATATTAATCAGTGAGACCAAGAAAAAGTTTTATTTCTGTAGCGGTTTTTAGGATACCATAATTTTAATTTATTGATAATAATTAAAGATAACTCTTACAAATACTATATAATCATGAATCGTGTTGTGTGCACAACATTGCGTTATTATACCTCGCTACAATCTTATTTTATTATTAATACACAAATTTTATATGCTAACTTAACTAACCTGGTAACTATTAGACGTGTGCGTGTACGTGTGACCTTGTGCGGGACTTGGGAAATAACCTCTTAAAAGTCGACTGTTTCTTGAACTTTTCTTTGTCGTTCCAATTTGTCTTTAGTCATTTGCACTACTTCGCAGGCTACAACACTTTTTCAGGTTTACAACAAAGCGTAGCTTTATTTGTTTTTTATTTACTATTATTTCGCAGGCTTACAACAATTTGCAGCGTTTTTATTATTAACTGGGTTAACTAACTTCTTTCATTGATAGACAAAGAACATTTCACATTAATTGTTTGTTGCACGGACTCCAAGTTACACGTCCATCGTTCTCTACTTCCCGAGAGCGTTTCGTCTTTCCCCACTTTTACTACACTTGATCACGTACGCACAAAAATCGATATATTTTCTTTACATGTTAGATATATCTTTCTATCTTTCTACTAGACCTTATACCTATATTTACATCTATACATTACAATTACGACATCATACGAGGGTAAATCAAATATGAACCGGACTTTTTTGTATAGCGGCTTATAGGTAATTCGAGTGGCGTGACGTCTCGATATATGTAAGGTATATGTTTTTCCGTCGTATAAGACGTCAGGTAAGCTTTTAAAATAATATAAACGTAGATTTTCTTTTTGTTATTTAATTGCAGTACGTGGTACCGACATAGTTAGTTAGATGCTAACACATGTTCCACATTCATCGTTTATATGCGCTAAGAAGTAACACATTTGAGAAATTGTTTTTCATGCCTCCGGTCATTATTGACAGTTTTGTAGGATTCAAAATCGGCCGGAAACATCAAATTCCCGATCTAGACCTTACCAAAGTGACATTTGGTAAAATTACACCGAAAATGTCACTTTAATTTTTAATTTGAAAATTAAGTAGTTATGCAACGACAAGTGGGCACCAACAAATTTGTTTGGATTAGTTCGCAATTCTTTACTGTCAACAATAAACCCTAAATATTTTAATGATTCTATGCAAAATTTGCATTTACCAAAATTAACGGTTAATCCGGCTTCGTTCAAACGATCACAAACCTTTCGTAACGTACTCATGCGTACAAGAAAATATCGTCTAAGTAAAAAAAATGGTTTCAAATTTAGGTCCAAACAATTGATCTATAAGACGTCAAAGAGTTTGTGGAGTATTATGTAGACGGTAAAAGCTGTTTTCTTGCAAGAATTTTAAGACAGTGGAGTTTGCTAAAAAGCTTTTCTTAAGTCAATGGAGATCAGGTTTTTCAAATCGCCGTTTTTCTTTTTAACTAAAATTACGGAATTTTGTTTCAGAAAAACTAGATAATAAATTTATTTTAATTTTATCTGCACAACTTGGTGCAGCCAAATCAGGCTCTAAAGGATTAACTGTAGGTACATGATAAGAAAACTAATTACTATTACGTTTTGCTTCTTCAATTTGTTTACAAAATAAGTTAATTCTCAACATCAGTTATATTCATAAACATCAGCTTTTCTGAATAAATAGGTAATAAATTTAGACGAATGGTTTAAAATTGATTTAATAAAGATATTGGTTCAGATAATCTAGATATTATTGTCATAATCACAATCAATACATGAGGAGGTTCATTAACTCCTTGTTTACGAGCGCTATCAAATAGAATAGGTGTAAAAACTCTAGGAGAAATTTGTAATTCTCTGACTCTTTCTAAAAATACATTGACACCTAAAGAAAAATCGCCAGAAAATTTAACATTCCAAAGACTTACAGCATCAGGACGACAACAAAATAGCGCAACCAAAATGTGGTTAAAATGTGTGTCTTCAATTTCAGTTTAAAAATTGAGTCGCAAACGTTAGACGCCAATTTCGTGTAGCATTACTTTCAAATCAAAGTGCGCACAGCCCTGAAATCATCGGCGAGGAGGCTGTCTAGTTCCTAGTAGAAGGAGAGGAGTCGTTAGTTTGTGATTAAACAACAAGATTCTATTTCTTTAAGTAACTGGTTACAAAAAATCCGAAGGAATGGGCACATTCCGATAAAATAATTTAAAAAATATGATAACCATGCTTAAGTGACGTAATTGTTATTTACAAAATTATTACTAATTTAGTTCAACCATTTATTGCTACGAATTTATTTTTTTTTGTTGGTGCCCACTTGTCGTTACATAACTACTTAATTTTCAAATTTAAAATTAAAGTGACATTTTTGGTGTAATTTTACCAAATGTCACTTTGGTAAGGTCTAGATCCGGAATTTGATGTTTCCGGCCGATTTTGAATCCTACAAAACTGTCAATAATGACCGGAGGCATGAAAAACGATTTCTCAAATGTGCTACTTCTTAGCGCATATAAACGATGAATGTGGAACATGTGTTAGCATCGAACTAACTATGTCGGTACCACGTACTGCAATTAAATAACAAAAAGAAAATCTACCTTTATATTATTTTAAAAGTTTACCTGACGTCTTATACGACGGAAAAACATATACCTTACATATATCGAGACGTCACGCCACTCGAATTACCTAGAGGGCGCTAAACAAAAAAGTCCGGTTCATATTTGATTTACCCTCGTATGATGTCGTAATTGTAATGTATAGATCTAAATATAGGTCTAGTAGAAAGATAGAAAGATATATCTAACATGTGAAGAAAATATATCGATTTTTGTGCGTACGTGATCAAGTGTAGTAAAAGTGGGGATAAACGAAACGCTCTCGGAAGTAGAGAACGATGGACGTGTAACTTGAGTCCGTGCAACAAACAATTAATGTGAAATGTTCTTTGTCTATCAATGAAAGAAGTTAGTTAACCCAGTTAATAATAAAAACGCTGCAAATTGTTGTAAGCCTGCGAAATAGTAGTAAATAAAAACAAATAAAGCTACGCTTTGTTTGTAAGCCTGCAAAAGTGTTGTAGCCTGCAAAGTAGTGTAAATGACTAAAGACAAATTGGAACGACAAAGAAAAGTTCAGAAACAGTCGACTTTTAAGAGGTTATTTTCAAGTCCCGCACAAGGTCACACGTACAAGCACACGTCTAATAGTTACCAGGTTAGTTAACCCGCGATCGCTGACGCTATGAGATAATATCTCACATTGTTACATTTTGAATACTATTTTTCGTTGCATTTTTTGTCCACGGGGGCTCAGTTATGCCTTGTCAAACATCTCCCCAAATACCCCTTAGCCTTAGTTTTCTTAAATACCGTTAGTACCACAAACAATAGGCTTTTATATTCGTACGCGCTTAAAACGAGACAAAATCTAACACGTCAGTGCTCGTGTCGATGTTAAACTGTGACTCGATTTTTGAGCTGGAAAGGCCTTTTTATTTGTGTTTTAACATTATTGTATATTTTTATTGCTTGTTTCATGTTTCTATTAGTGTGAGTGTTTATGTACGTACTAATTGTATGTGAAAAAACTTTTAATATTTTGTAGTTTATCGTGTTAGTGTAGTGTTTACATATAAACTTTTATTTTTATTACCATCGGACATTTATACTAAACTCACTTATAACGTCATTGTGTTAGTTTTGTTTACGTTTCGAGCTGCCCTTATCTGTAACATGTCTTATGAAAAGAACAACGACATCTTCAATCTTTATGGGACGAAATATTAGCTGAAGAAGTTCAAACTAAAGTGCAAGATAAATATACTCAAGCAAGCAGGTCAAAATTACTCGAAGACGACTCAACGTCTTGCGAAGAAGATGCTCCATCGGAGCACAGTTTTCATAATACAGACACAGAACAGTCAGATACAGAAGATGATGAAGTCGAAAAATTACCTCATACTCATCGAAGTGATACAGTTTCCCAGGTGCCTATGTACACTGGGAAAGATGGTACCAAATGGCTAGTACACACAGAAACAAGAAAACGCGGTAAAACATCATGTCAAAATATTATTTCACAGTTACCTGGGGTAAAAGGTGTTGCAAAATGCAAAAATATTCTAAACTCTTGGAAACTATTCTTTCCGGACGAAATAGTTCAACACATTACAAACTGCACTAACAAACAATTAGGAAAAATGGAAAAAAATTATAAAGAAAAAAAACATTGCATGCCGACGGATTTTATAGAAATGAATGCATTTTTAGGATTATTGTACTTAGCTGGCGTCAAAAAGCACAACATTTGAATACAGATGAACTGTGGAGTACAGATGGAACTGCTCCTGAATATTTTGCAGCTACAATGGCAAGGTATCGTTTTCATACCCTACTAAGAGCAATTAGGTTTGACGATACTGAAACGCGCGTCGAAAGAGTAAAGGAAGATAATTTAGCCCCAGTGCGGTATATTTTAGATTTTTTTATAGAACAATGTGTGAACAATTATAGTGTAGGTGCTTATATAACTATCGACAAGATGCTAGAAGCATTTAGAGGTAGATGTAAGTTCCGGCAGTACATTGCCAATAAACCTGCCAAGTACGGCATCAAAATATATGCAGTGGTTGATGCTAGAAATTTCTATACACATAATATCAAAATTTATGCCGGTAAACAACCTGTTGGTCCCTTTGAGACAACGAATGATGCACTGAGTGTTGTTTTACGTCTTATAAAACCTTACAGCGGTTCAGGTAGAAATGTGACTGCTGACAATTATTTTTCATCAATACCATTGGCAAATACGTTATTGAACAATCATAGATTGACATATGTGGGCACTCTTCGAAAGAATAAACGAGAAATACCACCTTTCTTATCGCAAACCAAAATACGACCCGTAAATAGCAGTGTATTTGCATGGGGGGTGCATCCCAATAAGTCCATGGTATGTTCATATGTACCAAGAAAAAACAAAAACGTGTTAATGCTTTCAACATTACACGATGACGATGAAATAGATTCGGATAGCGGAAATATGAAGAAGCCATCTGTAATAACCTTCTACAACCTAACAAAAGGAGGAGTAGATGTTGTCGATCGGATGAAAACGGAATACTCGGTGGCGAGAATAAGCAACAGATGGCCTCTGACAGTAATTTTCACCCTACTAAATATCTCTGGAATTAATTCACATATAATATATCACACCAATACAAACAACAGTATTTCAAGAAGAGGTTTCTTAACAAATTTAGCAAAGGAACTAACTATGCCTCAAATCGTAAGGAGGTCCAGTATTCCAAATTTGTCAGTCCCACTTCGACAAAAAATTGCCAACTGCTTAGGTACTGAAGGATCTCCAACAATATCTTCACCGCAACCGGATCAAGAACAAAAGCAAGCTAAACCAAAGTGCTCATTTTGTCCAAAAGAAAAAATAGATACACGCAGCATCATTGTGATAAGTGTACGAAGTCAATTTGCAAGGAGCATACATCTAAAACTGTTTTAATATGTACTGAATGTTGTGCAGAAAATGAATAAAGTTTACCAAACATGTTTTAACATTTCTGTAAATATAATTGCAATTTATTTTTTATAGAATTACCACTACATACAAAAAGTATAATTATTAAGCAAGAAAATATAAGATACCTAAATTTAAGCCAAAACCTTGATGTGAGAAAAATTCTCACACGTCAGCGATCACGTAATTTGGAGCAACGTCAGCGATTGCGGGTTAAGTTAGCATATAAAATTTGTGTATTAAAAATAAAATAAGATTGTAACGAGGTATAAATAACGCAATGTTGTGCACACAACAGGATTCATGATTATATAGTATTTGTAAGAGTTATCTTTAATTATTATCAATAAATTAAAATTTTGTCAAATCTTAAACCACGTTATTGTTATTGAGAATTCAAGCCCTTTTGAGGTGTTATCAACCAAAAAATTAAACAAAGTAAGTTCATGCTCACATTTAATCTAAAATTGGCGCGGTCAAAGGTTGTCTAGCATAATTTTCAGAAGTAATCTCAGATTGTTTTTCTAAAAAACTAATGGTGTCCCTAACAGATTTTAAATTTGTTGCTCTCCATAGTGACTGAATTTGGGGTGGAAGTTGAGTCATAACTTCGCTCACGATTTCGCTATCGGAAAGACGAGGAGTAAATGTTCTGAATATGCTAACTTGCGATACAAAATACGCGACTAAAGAGTTATCTCTACTAGATCTATACCTATTCCTAAGAAGTTGTTGACGCGTCTGGCGTTGTTTATCGAGGGACCAAAAATGTGACAAAAAATCCGTTTTAAAATCATCAAAACATTTCCAATTTTCCCCATAGATAGCTAACCACCCTTTTAATAGGCACATTTAAAGACTCAAAATAGGCATCAAAATCGTTCAAAAACAACACAGGACTATAAACATCGGGTTTAAATTTAGGTTTTTCATGTGTACTTAAACTCTTACTCTCAAACGCCAACACAACTTGTTTCCAGGTTGCCTCATCTGTCGTTGTCGGGTTTGTCGTTGTAGTTCCTCCTGGACTAGAAGTTGCCAAAGTCGGATCCGCAGTGACTACCGGAACTGTGGGATCTACTCGTACTGGCTCAATGGTTGGAATTTGTACCACGCTTGCTCCATTTGAAGTAGTAGTGTTTGGTTGAATCGTGTTAGTAGTAGATAAATACTTCCCGGTCAACTGTCCTAAAGTTTCGGTCCGTCGGTTTATTTGGAATTCTTGGTTTATTAGAAGTTGACGGATTTCTATTAATTCGTTGTGATCATCGGTCGGTCGGTTTTTTGTTAAGAGAGTGCTAGAGGGCGACGGTTCAGGTTTGCCCACCAGATCTTCTACTACTGCTACTTCCTCTCGTTCATACTCCTCTTCTACTGCGTGCTTTCGCTTTTTATTCCTTAGACCTACCCTTGGCATTATGAAACGGTTGATTAATTGGATATAATTGACAGTCAGTAATTTCTGAAATTTAAACAAACGCCAGTAAAAAGTACAAAATAATGATAATACATTATCACACGTTCAATTACTCATTCCATCAAATCCTGGTCACGGCACCAAAAATGTAGTGATACATGCATGACAAAATTTCAAAACAAGTCACGAGTATCAGAGGTGACAACTAACCCATGTCGTAGTACATAAATTAGAAGTCAGTAACTCACTCCAAAAATAAATTTAATAAAATTTGGCCTTAACAAAAAGAAAGTTGTGATCGTCAAATAAATAAAATGGAAAAGGATCCTACGTTGTGATTATTTTTAATTTATCTACAAGTTTTGGATAGATTCGGATTGAATGAGAACTGATTCACTTTGGATAATGTATTATAAACCAATAAATTAAAAGAACTCACATGCAAACCACAATAACATTTAATATTTAATTCCTGCATAGGCTGCTTACAAAAAGGAAAACCTGAAAAGTACATTGGACATACACAAATAACACACAAATCGCAAAGGCATAACACATAAAATGTCAATAATCAAAATATTAACCAAATCAAATAAAACACTGCAACAAGATATGTTCATCATATTTCAATTCTTATGAGGATAAATAATAATAAATAGCCTCATGACTTCGTTTGTCGAATGTTAGTAAAAACACAGAAAAAACAAAAAACAACACATTGCATATACATAATAAATATCATATCAAATAAAATCAAGTTCATATATCAATAACCTCTGCTTTAGATATTCTTTGTATCAGCAGGTAAATAATAAGTTCAATGTCAATAAATGTCATAGTAAAAGTTTCATGTTAAATTGAGAGAGAGAGAGAATGAAGCTACTCCACTTGCATCAAACCAGCTAGGACGTTAAGTCTACTAACAGCTCTTGCCAGGCGGCTTGGAACCTCTCTTTTATGACATTAAGTCGGGGAGAGAGATAAGCTACTCCACTTGCATCAAACCAGCTAGGACATAGTCAACCAACGGTTGTTGCCAGGCGGCTTGAACCGCTCCCTTTCTGACGAACACTCCCCAACGTTTGTTAAATCAAAAATATCAAATAATTCCACGGTGGAGGTGTACAAGCTACTCCACTTGCAACAAACCAGGTAGGACAATGAAGTCAACCAACGGTCGTTACCAGGCGGCTTAGAATACACCCATCCGATTCGAACTAAATCAATATATCAAAAAAACAACATCGATAAGAGTCTTCATTCAAAAACGTTCCCCCACTCGTAAAAGTTAAGTACAAACGAATTCATGAGTAAGGTATCGTTCACATCCAGTTAAACTAAATCAATGCAGACACAAAAAAAATAAGAATCAACGCACGAATACACGAAGCTTACCGCTTACATTTACTAAGTTAGCTTAAGAAGTTCTCATTGAACATTACTTTACAATCACTCATGGTAACACTGCACACAAACATAATAAACTGTCTAGTAACTTCTTAAGTTGAAGTTGACACAACAATTTCGTTTACACGTTAATTTTCCGTATTTTATTTTCAATAAAATATAGTCCGATGAACATTAATAATTTCTAAAACGGTCTCATAAGAATGATAGCCATTTCAACAGTGACCGGAAACCTTAATCGAAATTTTTGTACGGTATTTTAAAGTTATAATTTTACATATCTGTAGTAATTTAATAAAATACAGAGCTAGTAAATAATTGTTTTTGGTATTATTCTGATAACAATTTTAAGTGTACTTATAAATAATTAAAGTTAAACCACGAAGTAATGCAAAAAGCAATAAAATTAATAAGTTAATAAGTATCATACACGACAACGTGAACAATTTGCAACGTGTACTTTTCTCTTTTGTAAATTAGTAGTTAGAAGATAAAAGTTACATGCATTGTTAGCTGATTAGCAAAAGGGACTTGGTAATGTATACAAATTAGACAAAGAAGTATTTTGCATGCAAAATTAAAATTAAACTTAAATTCGAATTTCCTTTTGTGGTTAACAAAATTTAAGGTAATTTGGCGTAGTATCGTTTTGTGTATTATGTAAATATATTTCGAGCTTTAGTTAGCATGGCTAAATAAACTATATAATCCTCATAACTGCTTATGCAAACGCAACATGATTACTAAACTACAAGTCTTCATATGCAAATCAACTACTTGCGGAGTTGCTTTGGTCAGGGTTCACTTTGAGAAGAGAATTTCGATTAAATTTCCCAACACGTCCGTTTATTTGCTAGTAATTGATGGAAAAGTGAGTAGAGAAATTACGTAACGCGAAGCAAATTCATTAACTGATTAGGAGCAAGTACGCTAAAGGTTATAACGGTCCATTAGTAAATAATTAAGGGATGGTTGATTATACCGAGTGCAGTTGTATAGAAATTTAGTTATTCAAGAGGACGGAATTCCTTGTGAAAATTATGCGATTACAGGTAATTTTCCTGAAAGTTACTTTAGCATATATTTTCGCAAAGAATTAGGGTCTCCTGTCCAAACTTTGCTGTAGATTCGCCTTAGGACAAACTCCTTCTTCATCCCTCTGTATGTGTATTTTCGTGGTTTGAATTGTGTACCGTCGGCAACCGACGCCCCATTCTACTTTCAAACTAATTCTTTTAGTATGTTGTGGAGGTTGCATTTTAATTATTTACGTCGAACAGTTACATGAGTTATTCGACGATTTTATTTTTATTTAATTTTTTTTTTCTTTGAGAAATCGCTGAACATGATCCGGAAAATGTCGACCTTACGCTACATTGGATATCGTAACAACAGTTGTTCGAAATTGATATAGCCATGCTCACTTAACTTCCCATTAACATTTATAGTAAAGGTCTGAAATATTGAATTAGCTTTAGATCAATTTTTAAAGTCTCAATTTATTAATACTTTTCGAATTACGATCGCACACGTAAAAGTGCTTTTACAAACGTTCCTACCGGGCGTCGATGAAAAGTTATTACCGATCCTTTTTCTTTATTTATACCAGTTTAATGTGATTAATATTAGAAAATTATTTGGAGTATGCCTGCACAAAGACGATGTTGATCGTTAACTTTGTCTTTAAGATTAACACATGTGCTCGTAAAAATTTCAATACGAGGAAGTGTACCTCTACGTTATACATTTTATGAGTACTAAGAAGAACCTATATATTTTATTATACTAAAATTTTTACTTGTCGACGCATTGACGACCGACGTTTTATACAGCTAAAATTTTTCTTGATTTAACTGATAAATTGTTTAAGTTACGTACCGAACTATCTACATAAAAAGAGAAACTAGATGAATCTGATTTGTTTACTATTTTACATTTAGAAAAATAATAATAATATTTTATTAATTTAACGTAACTTTTAAAAATGTTTTGCATTAACAGCCTGTTAAAGTATGGACTAACCCGTTGTCGGAGAGAAGGCACGGGTACACAACACTCAATATCTAGTGGACATCCAGTAGGTAATTAAAAATTGACATCGCATTTTAGTGACATGTACCTTTATTTACGATGCCTTAATACACTTAAATGACCACTATAAATATAAAATGATTGATTATAACCCTATCAGAATTAGATAAATCTACTTCTGTTGATCTCACATAATCTAGAGGGTCAAGACTAAAATTCGTATGTCCCACCAATTCTGCACCATGTTTTTCGTAGTATTGCACTACTTTACGGCAACCTTTTGAAAATGAACTAACCCGTTGTCGGAGAGAAGGCACGGGCATGGGGCACTAAAAATGGTCCTCGAGGATGTCAATTTTCCACACAACACTCAATATCTAGTAGACATCTAGTTAATGGGTAAATAATGTATATATATATATATATATATATATATATATATATATATATATATATATATATATATTTCCTGGACATTAAATGGATATCCATAAGATATACTTTTAAACAACATCTAAGGGATGTAAATAACAAATAATAGTAGTTATCTATAGTATAGCTAGGAATAATTGTCCCAACTCCATTACGCAATCATAGAAATCTGTCAATGCTAAATTTATGTAAACAGTGCCGGATTTAACACCAATAATGTAGAAACCCATTCAAGGCCCAGAAAATCTTTGTAGGTAGGTAATTAAAAATTGACGTGGCATTTTAGTGACATTTATCTTTATTTACGATGCCTTAGTGCACATAAAAGAAAACAAGTATGTACACTAAATAAAATATAAATAAGATCAATAATAGTATATTATTCAACGGATGGTAATGTAAGCAATAACTTTAAAGTGAGTTATTGCCATTACCATTCGTTGAATACTATACTTTATCTACGACAAAAATCAAAAATTCGAAAAGTCAAAAATCAAAAAATAGAAAAATCGAAATATAAATATCTTAATCTTAATTTTTTAATTTTTCAATGTCCATTTCGATTTTTCGATCTCCGATTCTTCGATTTTCCGATTTTTCGAAAGTTTACGATTTTTCGTTACTATTGTAATAATATGCGATTAACTTAGACAAATATTTATTTAACTTTAACAACAATAAAAACACTAGCTATTTAAACATTAACTACGTCTACAAAATTTATTTTTGTGAATCATCAGTTATTATCATTACTGTTGGAATAAATGTTTAACGTAATATTGGTGCAATTAGTGACCTGTAACGATGGTGTTTGGTGATGTAATGTCACCGTTTCGTTTCAATACGCATTATCGTAAGAGAATTGAGTTACTTTTCGGTCATTGATGTTTTTAAAGGATTTTTTATTAAGTTATACATAGATTGTTCTTAAGTATTGGTCAGGTCAGCTACCATTAGATCCTTAGAAAATTCTTTGAATTAAGCCAACTCAGTGGATAAGCTAACATCAATGTCGTTACAGTATGTACTGATCAAATTTTAGACTTTAATATCGATTTCTTCTTGAGAAAGCGTATGCAATATTGAAACAATGGCCAAATGAACAATATTCAAAACCATTATAAAAAAAAATGGAAGTAAATCTAAATCTTCAATATTCTTCATACAGCGTCATCCCCAAATTCGGCACCAAATGGGAAACTTCTTTATTAATCGTTTTTCAATAAAAAGTTATTGTTTATAAAAGTCTGTGCATCCTCTAAAGCTAAAATTGCATTAACACAATGTGGCGAAAGACGCGTAATATACGAGGTGCATTCAAACATTTAATTTTGTGTCAATAGTAAAGTGCCCTTATTTCAGTAAATATCAAAAAATTTTACTTAAAAAGGTTTTTCTTCATTAAAAAAAACGTCAAGATTTAAAGTCATTGCCATCTAGGATAAATTTTAATTTTTTCAAATTTTTTAAAATGGTGACTATAAAAAAAAGATTTGCTTTAAATGATAATTAAACAACATTTTGTATACAACAGTTTATTTAAAAAAACTTGTAATTTACAAATTTTCCAATTATTGTGCTAATTATAGTGAATTTTTTATTTATTAGAATTAACTTCAAAATTTTTAGTGCAAAGTTTGTTTTGATTTTTTGTTTACATTAAAAATTACGCGTCTTTTGTTGGTAAATTTTGAGTTTTAGGAGATGCACAAACTTTTATGAAGAATAACTTTTTATAGAAAAACCCATAATAAATAAGTTCTTCATTTGGTGCGGACTTTGGGGATGACGCTGTATATGCTGTTATCCTCTGATCTAACACTGCAATGAATGTGTCTATTATGGATATAAAATGACTGATTCTAACCCTATCAGAATTAGATAAATCTACTTCTGTTGATCTCACATAATCTAGGGGGTCGAGCCTAACAATGCGATTTTGCACACGAGTTTCTTTATAAATCGTATGTCCCATAAATTCTGCTTGCCTTGTTTTTTGTAGTGTTGCACTACTTTAAGACAACCTGTTAAAGTTAGACCTTTGAAAATGAGCTAACCCGTTATCGGAGAGAAGGCACGGACATGGTGCACCAAAAATGGTCCTCGAGGATGCCAATTTTCCAAACAACACTCAATATCTAGTAGACATCCAGTTAATGGCAATATAATGTATATATATATATCCTAGACATTAAATGGATGTCTATAAGATATACTTTAAACAACATCTAAGGGATGTAAATAACAAATGATAGTATTTATCCGTAGTACAGCTACGGATAATTGTGCCAACTCCATTACGCAATCATAGAAATCTGTCAATGCTGAATTGATGTAAATAGCGCCGGATTTAACACCATTAATGTGGAGGCCCATGCAAGACCCAGAAAATCTTTGTAGGTAGGTAATTAAAAATTGACATGGAATTTTAGTGACATTTACTGTTGTTTACGTTGCCTTAATACACATAAAAGAAAACAAGTATGTACACTATATAAAATATAAATAAGATCAATAATAGTATATTATCCAAAGGATGGTAATGTAAGCAATAACTTTAAAGTGAGTTATTGCCATTACCATTCGTTGAATACTATACTTTATCTACGACAAAAATCAAAAATTCGAAGTCAAAAATCAAAAAATAGAAAAATCGAAATATAAATATCTTAATCTTAATTTTTAAATTTTTAATTTTTCAATGTCCATTTCGATTTTTCGATCTCCGATTCTTTGATTTTCCGATTTTCGAAAGTTTGCGATTTTTCGTTACTATTGTAATAATATGCGATTAACTTAGACAAATATTTATTTAACTTTAACAACAATAAAAACACTAGCTATTTAAACATTAATTACGTCTACAAAATTCTATTTTGTGAATCATCAGTTATTATCATTACTGTTGGAATAAATGTTTAACGTAAAATTGGTGCAATTAGTGATCTGTAACGATGGTGTTTGGTGATGTAATGTCACCGTTTCGTTTTGAGCAGACGTCGAAGTTGTAGCTGTAGCCGGTTGCTGAGTAAAGGCTGATTTTCATATTTGAGTTTGTGCACCGACTGTGTGCTTACCGTGCTACGACCGTCGCGGGTTGCGTGCTTTTTCACATTTAGGGTTGGACTGCGACCATACTCGAACAATGTTTGGCATTTAGTACAGTTTCTACAGTTGTTACCATACGAACGACAGGCATGGATTCTTCTGATGAAGATTTAGTGATAATAGCAACGTGTGTACAGATTTTGAGAAAAAGGAGGATAATGAGGAAGCGTCGTAAACAATATTGGATCCATGAATTGTATTTGGCAAGAAATGAGGAGGGCCAATTCCATACAATTTTCCCCAGGCTAATGAAAGATCATACAAAATTTTTTAAATACTTTCGAATGAGTGTGGAAAAATTTGAAGTGCTACTCAATTTAGTGAAATGTGATATAATGAGGCAAAATACAAAGTGGCGATCTAGTATTGGACCAGCAGAAAGGCTAGCTTTATGTTTAAGGTAGATATATGGAAAATACTTGAATCTTTTACTTGTTTAACAAATGTATTTATTCCATTACAGATTTTTGGCTTCCGGTGACTCTCAATTATCACTTAGCTTTAGTTTCCGAATCTCTCCTACAGCGGTAAATTCAATTATAATGTCAACATGTGAATCAATTTGGAAACGACTTTCACCATTGGAACTACCTACACCAACAGAGAAAATGTGGAAAAAGATTGCCTCAGATTTTTTTTTCTTTGTGGCAGTTTCCTAACTGCATCGGTGCCATTGATGGCAAACACGTCGAAATTATAGCTCCACAAAACAGCGGCTCGCTGTTTTATAATTACAAAAAGACATTCTCCGTTGTGTTGTTAGCCGTTGTTGATGCCAATTACAAATTTATACTTGTGGATGTAGGAGGATATGGAAAATCTAGCGACGGAGGACTTTTTCTCACAGTATCTTAGGTAAACGTTTTGAGGATCACAATTTAAATGTACCTGGTCCCGAACAACTTCCAAATTACAACGAAAAGTTGCCTTATGTTCTTGTCGGAGACGAGGCGTTTCAGTTAAAGCACTATTTGTTACGTCCTTACTCCGGAAAATCTATCGGGGACGATGAAACCAAGTCAATTTTTAACTATAGACTTTCAAGGGCTAGAAGAGTAGTTGAGAATGCATTTGGCATTCTAGTACAAAAATTCAGAATATTTTATAAGAGAATCCAAATGAAACCTGAAAACGTGGACAAGGTGGTACTTGCTACATGCGCTTTACATAATTTTTTGAGAAATGACACAATACCGTCAACATTTGAGGACGAAGACCATGTAGATGAACCAAGCGGCTTAAAAAATTTTAGAAAGTATGGGGCTAATGCATCTGCCGAAGCAATAGGTGTAAGAGATAGATATAAATCCTACTTCAGTAGCAATACTGGATCTGTTCCATGGCAATTAGACGCAATTAGAAGAGGAAGGCAAAATTAAAAACATTATATTTATTTCATTGCTATAATAATACTAATTTGTATAATGTAAACATGAAATGTCAATAAAGAATAATGGATAAACAGAAATACAAAAACAATAAAAATCAAAACAATAAAAACTTAAACGTTTGCTCCACTGTCTCCACATAAATTATGGATGACATAAGCGTTATTGTTTTTATGAGACTCTGCGTTATATACAGAATGTTCCTGGATAGTTGAAGGCGGAAAACTCGTATACGTATGTACTTGCGGATAATAACAATTTTGTGTTTCCTGTAACGGTGGCTCCTTTGCGCGTCGAAGAAGCTCAATTTGCTTTTTATTTACTAAAGTAAATATGTCGCGTTTTATTTCAGCTTGTTCCAGTTCCGGAAAACTTAAAATTGTTTCAGCTATGTCGTCAAAAAAATTAAGCAAATTTCGCTTTTTGGCTGGAATAGTGGCTTCAGTATTAATAATTGCTTTTTGTGAGGATTCTGACTGTTTGAATTTAATGAAATTACTCAAAGTATCAGATAAGCTGTCTGTGTCGGCTAGTGATTTTCTTTTTGAATACCTTGATGAGTTATTGCTTGGTGAACATGACAATCTTGCAGTTTTTGGCATCCTACTTCGAAAAGTAGTAGTTTCTGTTGAAGTTGATTGTCGCGCTTCAACTGACAAAGTAGGTGATGGCACATTAGAAATTGAATATTCGTCTTCTACCTGCGACTGTGAATAATCCTCTTCTTGATTTTCCGTGTCGTCTTCTATCTCTTCAGCCAGTAAGGAATTTGGCGAACATTGTAAATTCGAATGAGTGCTAAACAAGATGCAAACCGTTTGCTAGAAACATACACTATTTAAAACTTACTTTCTTTCCACTAAGTGAGGCTTCAAAATTCCATCTGGGCTTCAAATCTCCATTTTTTTACATTTTTTGCTGATTGGCCACTTTTTGTTTTCCGTCTTTGTAAAGCTCGCCTATAGTAGCCCCGTAACAACGTCCATTTGTTTTTACAAACATCAACTGTAATCAATGTTTGTGAACACAATGAAAACTGTAAAATTCTAAAATTACCTGTTGCAGATAAGCTACGTGCAATATCTTTCCATATGTTATCCTTAATCAAATTATTGTCGTAATCTCTATGTGCTAGGTTATATAAACACTCGTGTTCTTGTACGAGTATTATTAAATTTTCTTCGTTAATATTTTCTCCCATTCTATCAGTTTCACAATAGGTAAGAGTACAAAATGATGACAAAAACGGACCTGTTGCGACAAGTACACGGTTCAAAGTGATTTTCACATAATGACCCATGCTGTGTTACGATCATACTCCGGTTGTGCTCAGGTCGTCGAAAATCGGTATCAATACGACTGGATCCTACACGACCGCAACACTGTCGCAGCACTGTCCATTATGTATAAATGCAAATTTGCTCTTTAGTGCGTTTCATATGGAACGCACAGTTTTTTGATCTACAATAACAACGACACGGTAGGTGTACAGTCGGTGCACGATCGACATATGAAAATCGACCTTAATAGTGTCATAAATCGTATTTGCCGTGATTATCTTGTTTCTTAAAGATTCGTCTATATATCCTTCGGCTACAGCCGACGATCGCCATACACAGTGACGCTTAAGGGCTGTTAAAACACCGCCACCGTCTACTAGTATAGTCGCAGACAATCGACGGAAACAATGACCTGTATACTGACCACTGTCTGGCAATTTCAAAAATGATGCAGTTTCTTTGCCCATAGCTCCAAATTTATTAATACCAATAATTTGCGAAAAATACTTCCTATTTATATATTTCAGAAAAAAATTTGAATGCTCTATATGTGATGGACGACGTTCTAAATAGTTTTTACAAACATCATAAAAATTTCGTGTAGTTGCAAATTTTCTTACAATTTTTGTTTTCGTTTTTGGTACTGTCACCATAAATGCCGATCCGAGATCTTCTACATCCGTTAACATCATAAAATAAAGTTCACCAGCCCGGACAAGCACCCATTACACCCATTATGCAAGCAACCTAAAATTCAATAATATTTAGGTATAAGTATAATATTATTCAAATTATTTTCCCGTCGAACGTACACTGAGAAGTCCAAAAATGCTTCAAAAAGGTGCACTGTCTGTTCCCAGACAAAACTACGACAAAACAAAAAAAAAGCACTTCCAGATACCTGTGCAAAGAATGTAACGTAGGCTTATGCGTGTTTCCATGTTTCCAAGAGTTTCACACTAAAGTGATATTTTGAGTATTTTCAATTAATTAGTACTTAGTACTATGCAAAAATCATTTTATTTTGTGTTAAATACTAGGTGGCCGATATATGTGGCACTCGTCCATCCGGCATGCAAAAAACTGCCGTCTACACAGCAAAACAAGTAAAAATGCAGCCGTCCTGAAAAGGTTAAACAATAAACTTAGCTGTGTACTAAAACATAGAGTTTCGATAAGGAAGGTTCTTGCTAACGACAGCAGTTGACAGCTATTAGAAGATCGGTAGCCACAGGATTTCTTTAGAAGAACTAGACGACAAAACTCGAAAAGCAGATATGCTTCCTCAAAGTAGCAAGCACGAAGCGTGAACGACCCTCACCCGGTTGAGTTCATCGGTCGTTGGCAGTTTTGATGTAGGCAAAACCGTGGTAGTCGTCACGTTTTTATAGAAAAGGATTCTGAGCTCATCGTTCTAGCCCCCAGGAATTATTCTAATGGTAATACACAAGTAGAGTATAAAGTCAAAACACGTGCTAAAACATACGTTGTAATTAGAATTAACCCAACCACAAAACAACAAAAGAAATAGATAAAGAAGCAACTTAAGGCAAATGCGCTTGGATTTATATTTACACACCAATTTAACTTGGAATTATTAAAGCCACATTAATACTATCTGTGTAAACTTTTAGCTTCAAGAAGCACGCCGGAAACGCCCAAGAGAAGGAAAATCACACAATGTCCGCTTGTCGTCTTGATACTGCATGGGAAACGATTAATATTAATTATATTAATACCTTGATAGCGTCAATGAGCAGACGCCTCAAGAATGTATCAATAATAATGGAGGTCACACCCATTATTGATTTCTTAAATTTATTTATATAGTAATACCTTTATTTAAAAAAAGTTTTTATTTAATTTTAAACTATAACTTGGTATCTTAATTATAATTATGTAATAAATTCTTGTCAATAAACTAAATATATACGTTGACAATAAGAATTGCCTTAGTTTTTATTTTCACTTTTTATATTAACTACAGAAAAAATGAAACGTCATAAAATTTACATTTTGTAAGGACTAACACGTTCGCAACGATACGGGGCATATATATCCCGTATTGGATTCTCCTCAGGTACCGACATGAAAATAGAAGTGTGACGTAAATTACGAACGCGATAACTTTTAGTTTTTATTATATTTTTTTAAAACTTTGACATTATTATGTTAATGGGTTTCTCTATTAGTTTTAAATTTAAAACGGTACGGGACGTATGTGTCCCGTATCGTACCCGAGTAGAATTTTATCCTGTACGGGTCACAAATTCTTGTTTCGACTTGCAAATGTATACTTCGCTATTTCATTTTTAAAACGTGAATCAGTTGAATTCTTATCAAACTTGTGTATACATCGCTAATTTGATGATTCGATCGCCGATCGTGATTATGCTATCAATTCATCTGAGGATTATTATTCTGAATCTGAAAATGAAACAGATTCAGAAACTACAGAAAATGTGACAGAGGATGTTAGAGGGGAACATCCTCATATTACAAATATAATTGAAAACAACGAAGCACCTCAAACTACTGATGATTGGATAGAAAATATAACACAACAGGAAGTGTTCCAAGAATCTTGTTTTGAAGAAGACAAATTTCTTTTTACCCGCAAACTTAAAACATCCTATAGAATTTTTCCAACTTTTTTAACGGATGACCTAATTGAAATGATGGTTCTAGAAACGAACAAATACGCAAATCAATTGAAAAATAACAACCCAGGAACTTTAAACAAATGGCAAAAATTAACAGTGGAGGACTTAAAAAAATATTTTGGCATTACAATAGCCATGGGGATTGTCAATGAGCCAAGAATAAACCTGTATTGGTCAAAAGATAATTTATTCCATAATGAATTTATATCTAAACTTATGTCTCGAGATAGATTCTTAATAATTTTGAAGTGTTGGCATTTTAATGACAACGAACATGATACAGGAGAAGACAAACTGTATAAAATACGACCAATTTTAACAGAATTAGTTGGCGCTTTTCAGAAATTCGTAATACCTGGCAGAATTATGGTAATCGATGAGTCCATGATACATTGGAGAGGTCGTCTAGCTTTTTAGACAATACATCCACAATAAGCGACACAAATATGGTGTTAAAATTTACAAACTGTGTTGTGTTTCGGGTTATATATTGAATTTTAAAATTTATACAGGAAAAGGTGATGATACTGGTGGTACGGGTCATGCAGAAGCCGTGATTAATTTTTTAATGAACCCATATTATAACTGTGGAAGACTTTTGATTTGTGATAATTTTTATACAACAGTTAATGTAGGTAACAGTTTACTATAAAAAAACATATGTTTGCGGTACTTACTTAATACGAAGGCGTTGCTACCCAAAAACTTAAAGATATCAAATTAAAAAGGTGAAGTATGTGTATGCAAAAGGTAATGTGAAAATTATAAAGTGGATGGACAAGAGACTTGTATCTATGTTAACTACTGTACCAAATCATACAGCTAGCCTAACTGAAAAAACTGACAAGAGGGGTAAAGTCGTTAGAAAGCCACAATGTATTTTTGACTACAACAGTGCTAAAAAAGGTGTTGACTTTAGGTAAGTGGTATCACATTCAATATTTTACTGTTACAAAACGTGTTATTCTAGTGACCAAATGACCTCATACCAAAGTCCATTAAGAAAGGGAGTGAAATGGTACAGAAAAGTCGCTACAGAAATGATTTTTGGTTCCGCTTTAAGTAATGCATGGCTTTTTATACAATAAAACATTTAAAGAACAACAAATGTCGATTTTAAATTTTAAAATAAGCATATGCAAAGCTTTTGGTTTGGTAGACCAAGAAAAATCAAGACCACGTACTCCAAAACGGATACATACCTTAGAGGAAGCAGGACCAGATAACAGAAAAAGAAAGAAATGTAGAGGCTGCTATGAAACACTTCAAAAACTATGACTAGTCGTCAAGCTGACAACAAAGTAAAAAAAGTGTACACGTTTTGCGCAGAATGTGATGGATGTCCTGGTTTTTGTTTTACTTGTTTTAATAAAGCTCATCCAAATTAATACGAACCTAATATTATTATTAAAACCAATAATTTAAATTTTATTTTGGTTACTTTATACGTTATTTTAAGTACTACAGAATAAAAATTTTGTGTAACCAAAATATGTGCTTTTATTTCACTTTTGCAAATAGTATCTGAATCCTGTTCAAACTGGGTTTAAATTAATTGTATTTGAATGTGTAGGTAGCATTTATTTTATTTTTTAAATGAATTTTATAGTATATGTCCCGTACCGATCCATTGGTCAGTTTACTACGGGACACATATACCCCGTACCGTAACTTTGGATAGGTCTGCCATTTTGATAGCCATTTTGAAGTGACTAAATATTATGAATAGAGAGTTTAATGATTTTTTTTTAATAACTTACAATAATTAGTAGGTTAGATTTATTTAAAAATAAGTAATAATCAGTCAACCCAAATAACCATGTTTAGTTTTTGATTTAATTTAAAAGTTATTGCTTGTAGACGTTTTTTAAATCAAAATTATTTCTAATTTTATTTTGTAAACATTTCCTAAACAAAATTTTGATTCGATAATTAATCGAGCTATGGTGTTTAATTAGCGATACCTTCAAATATATTCTTTAAAGAAAAAATTAAGTAAGCAACGTAAATTACCTATTTTCTAAAACGTGCTTAGTGTAATGATTCATTCTACAGTCCTTCTATAAGATAACCCCTGCTGAGACTACCTGCTGTTAGAATTGTAAATGATACCCTTAAGCCCGCTTCACAATGTGCAAACTTTTGTTTACAGAAATTGTGGTGTCCAAGTTTTAAATTTCATAAGTGTACATTTAGACAACTAAACATACTTAACTACGTATGTGCAAAATCAAGTTGGTAGTACTGGACTGTCAAAAATAATATTTAAATTGAAAAAATGGGTATTGAGGAAATTTTACTGTAACCCCTCTAGAAGTGGTTGAAATTGCATTGGCGGCAGAAAAATGTTGTAAAAAATTTGTGGATTAAATAACGAATAACAATTTTAGGATTAAATAAAAAACGACATCTCCCAACAATAAAATATCTCGATTGTTAAGCGTCGTTATTAATAGACTTATTTTTTAAATACCTACTATATAATAGATTTAGGTACCTTTGTAGCCAAGTATTTGTCATCTGGGGCCTCAGTTATAAATTGCTTAATTTGTTCCGGCGTAAAAGTTTTTGATTTTTTAGCCGTGTAACTTTCAGTTTTCCGTTTAAGAAATGCCCGTAGTATTCCAAAAGTTTCTATGTTTACTGCATGATTGATGTTAAGGGTACTTCTGAGCATAGAATAAAATGTCCATAAAGATGAAACTTTATATTTGTCAGATAATTCGTTAAAATACGCCAAGAGCACATATTCCGAAAATGATTTAACGTTTTTTTTGGTACGCCATTCCATAAAATTTGTGTACGCGGCTTCGTGTTTTTGCCGTGACTGAATTGGAAGTAGGTTTAGAGTGGTCACTTTAGCAGGTTCTGTAATTTCCGGAGGTGTACACATAAACTCGTCTTCACTATTTCACTACCTAATTAACACAACAAACCGACAAACTTTGTAAAACTGAATAACTTTGAGGTTAGTGACACTATTCTTTACCGAGCGACTTGATCATAAAATCTTGAGTAAATATATTCTAAATAATATTGAAAATTTTATTTTATAATAAGCAGAGTCCCATACTCGTTAAATTTTTGTAATAAATATAGAAAAATGTAATCATCTGTTAAAAAGTATATTTTATTGTTTTACTTCGAAATGTTTTAAAATAAAAAAAAAGATGCGGTTGGGGATCGAACTCACGACTTTCAGATTATAAAAACGACGCGTTAGCTCTGCTACCGAGGTTTCTAAATGACAGTTGCAATTGATCAAGCATGAGTTATGATAACTCACGCTCATAACTCACACTGGGAAATTATATGCATCATAAATAAATGTCTAAATAATGAATACATTATAAAACAGGAGTAGATAAAACGGTTTTTTTATATTAACACTATATTAACACTTTTAGAGCTTTCCTCTCGGTGAATTTGTCTATAATCAGGTCAGAATCAATGCATCTTAAAATGCCACCTTTAGTACTCATTATCGTAAGAGAATTGAGTTACTTTTCGGTCATTGATGTTTTAAAGAATTTTTTATTACGTTATACATAGATTGTTTTTTGACTATTGGTCAGGTCAGCTACCATTAGATTCTTAGAAAATTCTTTGAATTAAGCTAACTCAGTAGATAAGCTAACATCAATATTGTTACAGTATATACTGATCAAGTTTTGAGCTTTAATATTGACCTCTTCTTGAGAAAGCGTATGCAATTGTGAAACAATGGCTAAATGAACAATGTTCAGAGCCATTATAAAAGAAAAAAAAGTTATTTTTCACCAAAGTTTGTGCATCTTCTAAAGCTAAAAATACATTAACTCAATGTGGTGAAAGACGCGTAATATACGAGGGGCATTTGAAAATTTGGTTTTGAGTGAAGAGTAAAGTGTCCTTATTTCAGTAAATATCATAAAATTTTATTTGAAGAAGTTGTTTCTCATTAAAAAAAACCACCAAGATTTGAAGTCATGGTCATCTAGGAAAAATTTTAATTTTTTTCATTTTTTTTTAAATGGTGGTTATAACAAAAAGATTTGCTTTAAATGATAATTAAACGACATCTTGTATACAACAATTTATTTAAAAGAGCTTGTAATTTACAAATTGCTTAATTATTGTGCTAATTATGGTCAATTTTTTTATTCATTAGAAGAAACTTCAAAATTTTTTGTGCAAAGTTTTTTTTGAATTTTTGTTGACACCAAAAATTACGCGTTTTTTGCCACATTTTGTTGGTGGATTTTTAGTTTTAGAAGATGCACAATCTTTTATGAAAAATAAATTTTTATAGAAAAACCCATAATAAATAAGTTCCCCATTTGGCGCGGACTTTGGGGATGACGTTGTATATGCTGATATCCTCTGATCTAACACTGCAACGAATGTGTCCACTATGGGTATAAAATGATTAATTGTAACCCTAACAGAATTAGAAAAATCTACTTCTGTTAATCTCACATTATCTAGGAGGTCAAGGCATTACATTGCGATTTCGCACACTAGTTTCTTTAAAATTCGTATGTCTTACCAATCCTGAACCTTATTTGTTGTAGTGTTCAAAAATCTCGTTTTGCAAAAATGAATTTTTTTAGAGATTTTAGACACTCAACCGCAGTATTGAGAGTTGGAGTTTGTAATGTTTTACTCTTCTTATGTAGATTTTAAACTACATCTGACCAAAATTACTCCATAATCACCATCTCAAATTCGTTCATTTGATCTCGGAACCCTGAAGCTTCACATCAAGTTTTTAGATTTTAGTCACAAACATCTGAAATTTTGTCAGGAGTGTCGCTGAAAGCACAAACTCCTTGTTTAAGTGCTTTAGTCTCATCTCCATAACTAGAACATTGGGTTGACTCCATTATCTTTGGCACTAGAATTTTTGTCGATCTCACTCTTTTAATTTTCAAGCCTTGACAAGCACCTCTCAACAAATATCGGAGTTCTGGATCTACAATTTATTCTTTTGTAAGAAATTAATTATACCTTCATACATGTCCCGTCCTCTGGTCCTTGTTTTGGGAGAAACTTCAAAAATTGTTTTGTTGGTAAATTATCTTTCAAATACCGAAATACTAACGTAAGCTGGTCTACATGGCAATTGTCAGCAGTGCCATCAACTGAGATTAAGAAGAATTTAGATTTTTAATTCTCCTAATTACTTCCTGGAATATTTCTTGACCTATTTCTTCAATCAGTTCTTTATATATCGTCGGAGATAGATAGTTCTCCTTACCACTTCCACAATTTCCTAATCGTTCTAAGTGGTCCCGCATAAAAAAATCATATTTTGTTAGTAATTCCTTAATACCTAGAAAATTTTCGTTATATCTTCGTTGTCACCTCTAGATAATAACGACAGTTTTATATCAATAGAGCAGCCAGATTTTGCCAAATTTTTAAACTTAACCATAGCTTGAAGTTGTAGCATAGGGTCTCATGTCCCATTAATCTTTTGTGACAGTGTTTCCAATCGCAAAATCCGGTTCGCGAAAACGAATTATTATCTTCACAGTTAAACAGCAACTTACAAAAAAAGCAATAATCACATTTTGTAGGAAAGAAAAAACACAGCCAGCTTTTCTTGATAAGTTCACCTAATTGATTTTTACGATATTTCAAAAATTGTTTTATATCATCAAGCCACATCTTACTTATGATACATTTAATAAAATAGTTTTGAGCATTTTCTTGAAAAACCAACGTAGCTCAGGAGAGATTTTTTTTTTAATATGAAACCAAATTTTTGATGTCCCCCAAAAACTGCACATTTTGTCTAACTTGATCAACCTTGTAGTTCTTTTGGTTACGAAATAGCAATAGTGGCCCATGGCAATTAGGACAACTTATATACGTGTACCAGCAGTCAGGTAACCTAGTACATGTTTGTACCACTAGTCATATAAAATATAAAGTTAATCTGTAGGAAACAGGCATTTCAACCCACATTATTGAACAAAATATAAACATTTTGTTATGATAGGATGGAAAATAATTTTTACAAAGCGGAACTTATGGCATAGTGTTGTTGTAAGAGTCTGGTTTTTTTAATATCTGCACATAGTCTGCATCTACTTTTGGTTTTCTCTTCCACGAGAAAATGAAGAAAAACCGTAGTAAAAAATATACTTTTCTTTGACGGTCTATACTTTTGCATATTTTATTAGTTCTTCTGTTAGAGCAACAATTCTTTGGATTAGGGGAGATATTTTTGTTTATAAAACTCTTTCCATATGACCTATGAATTGACTAAAACCATCCATGAAATTTGCAAAAATCTGAGGATGACAAAATAGCATAATACGGGAGATACCAAAAATCCCGCAGTTCTCCCATTGCCAACACACTCTTGTGTGCAGCACGTTATTCTGGTGAAAGATGATATTTATCTTATTTAATTTAGGTCTCTTTTTCCGAATTTTGGTATCGAGATGGTCAAAAATGTTGGAGTAATATTCGCGTGTAATTGTTCTTTCTATTTCAATACAATCAATTGACAGAATCCATTTCGGACTCCAAACCATAATCATAATCTTTCCAGCAGATGTGATTGATTTTGCTTTTTTTTGGCGCTGAACCACTGACTTCCACCTATGTCTTATTCATGGTGACAAACTGCTGAACAAAAATGGTTAGATCCCTGTTAAACTGGTCCAAATATTGCTGCAAAATTCCCATTTTTTGCAGAAGTTTTTCATCCCTAATCCTACGTGCCAAATGTTTTTCACCATTTATTATAATATCCCCACAGTCTGAACACCTTGCTCACCTTCACTTACTTTTTCTCGAACACGATATCATGCACTTTTTCAATGGTTTCCCTTGTGGTTTAAATTTATCAGCCCACATATTAACGGCTGACATGGAAGGAGAAAAATCCTCGGGAATTTTTGTCAACTTTGCCTAAATTTCTTATAAGGTTAATCCATATAAATCAAAAAATTTTATAACCGCACGATATTTACGTTTGTCTATCCTACCCGAGATTTCTAGTGAAAAAAATTGTGTAAACAAACTACTTAAGCGAACAAGTTAAATCTTATCATACGAACTGATGACAAACTGAATTTTGTTTTTTCCTTTGTATAGCCAAACTTTCAACTTATTCTAGAAAAAAAGGCGAGAGCGAACAACATCGTTTTGAACCGAGCATTAGTAACGGTTTACCAGCCCTGAAAAAATTTTTGTTTTGTGAATTCAAATCATTGATTTGTTTTGTTACTACATACACCAAGAAGGGGTCTAAAAAACCATAACTATAAAGTAATTTATTATAACACTTTTTTTCGTCGTTTATACATTGAGTTGTGATTGAATAGCATGATACCTAAGACACAAATTTTATAACCATAATTAGTAAATGTAAAGTATTTATTTCCAGTTAAAGTAGTTCCCTCTTGCTAGAACAACCTGCTCTTCGAAGGGTAGTGAAACAAGCCTGTTTGTTTCTTCTGTTTTTAAAGGAAATGAAACTCGCATGTTTGTTTTTACTTTTTACGGACACTGCGTTTTGGGACTCGTTCAAGTGTTTGTCTATAGTTTTCAGTTGCCATTTCATTGCAGCAGCGCGGAAGTGAAGTAAACTCAGTTCACGTAAACTTAACGCACTTTTCCTAGGTTCAATTTCAGTCTAAAAATGTGTTCAAGAACACCTTTACGTTACTTCATAAATTATATTTTGTCGAATTCAACACCCCCCTCTAAATTCTCGTTGACATTTTTACACTGACTTTAACACTACAATCTCCTTGTGATTTCCAAAACACTACATTTTCTAACATTTTGTTTTAACGGCTTCCTAGGTTTAAGATTATGTTAGTGACATATATCTTATACCTTTGACGACTTCAAAGATTCCGGAGGTAGTTTATTCTAATCACTTGAAATTGGCATCTTTATGTTTCACATAAGTCTTTAGTATTTACATTTTGGTCCAAGACACCTTCTTGGTGGAGATGGAAAACAAAAGCAACTCAAACAGTTTGCGTGTTTCCAATCGCATAATCCAACTCGCAAAAACAAATTATTATCTTCAAAGCCATAGACTAACTTACAAAAAAAAACAATAAACACGTCTTGTATGAGAGGAAAAACACAGTCAGTTTCTTTTGATAGGTTCACCTAATTGATTTTTACGGATGAAAAATTCTTATTATATTTCCGGGTTTTTTTTCCGTCAATTTGTGCTATAGCTTTCTGATTCAGTAGTCTATCAGAGTATTGAATATTTGAACAGCCTTCTTGAATTCAATATTTCAGAACCTGTTTCATATCATCGGGCCACATCCCTATATCTTGAAACCATGATCATGAAACCTGATATTGTTTTTTTTTCTATTGTTCTCGCTTTTATAAACGTACATTTGATGGGTTTAATTTGTAATTATAATTATGAGGAGAAAAATTTGTATTGCCAAGGAATATTAATTTGGACATTTCACAAAAGCAAAATCAATTAAAAAAATAACAAAAACGTTGACGTTTTTGAACTAAATATATTAATATAAAGCAATAATAAAGCATGAATGAAAAATAAATGAGCACACAAATAATAAGTAGAAAACTCATAACGTTAGTGTATCCTGTACTTACAAAAGTTTCATCTCGTTGACAATCTAGATGAACATCCGTTTTGGATTCCACTTGCTTCCAAACATTTTGTCAGGTTTTCGACATCATCCTGTAACGATATCAGAGTGGAAGAAGATTTCTTATGACCTTTCTTGGATGAAAAACAATTTCAGGTTTTTTTGGGTTTTCCTTTAGCATCTCGCCTTTCTTGGATCCACTTGAATACTTTTTTCTTGCATTTATACCGATTAATTCTATTACTAACACTAAAATTCCTTGTCATATCGATAGAAGAAATTGCAGTTGGAAAACAAAGTAACACAGGACTTGTCTTCTCAACGGCTTTCCAGAATTAAGTAGTGCATCAGAATTGGGATTTTGCTAACATAAATATGTATTAAATTGAAGTTCATGCCCTGGCGCTTTATTCTCTCATAAAGCAAAAAAAAATAATTCTTGTTATTTTAAATAAAGCGCCGAATAACATGTTAAATAATACTTACCTACTAATTGTATAAAAGTAACAGTTTTACCGTTGATTTTTCTTCGAAAAATATTCAAATACAACCATAAGAGAAAGAAAAAGAAAAACTACGTATATTTTAAAACAGATCACCATAAAGAACAACGGAAAAGAAATGTTAAGGAAAACCAAAACAAATAAAAAAAAGTAAATAAAGATGTAAAATAAATTAATGAAAAAATCAGAAAGATAAGTAAAAGATTGTAGGACGAATACACAAAATTAGATAATAAAATAGAAGGTCTAGAAAGAAGAGTGGAGACCCTAGAAAGAAAAATAAGAGAAAAGGTTGGTGGTTGGATAACAAAAAAAGGAAGAAACAAAGCAAAAACAAAAGAAAGAAATGATGAACAAAAATTAGGAATAGAAAAGATAGTCAATAAAGCAATGGAGTTAAAGACGGTAAACGTATATAAAATTAACATTCTGAGGAACAAAAGAATAATCAAGAAAGAGGAAGGACAGAAGTATAAAATAGTATCGTTACATGGAAGAGAAATGAAGGGACCAACTGAAAAAATAGAAAAAGCAGTAAAAGAAAAAGAAGAGGGTAAAATAATTATAGGGGATATTTTAACGTAAGAACAGGGGGTAAGGTAAAATGATAGTAAACGGAAGGAGAGAGGGAGGAGGTCAATATACAAAAAATAAATAGTCAAGGCCGAAACTATTAGATTTATGCCAAGAAAGACGATGGACTATCATGAATAGGAATGTAGAAGTAGCAGAAGATGGAGAATACATGTTTATAGAAAAAAGAGGAGGATTAGCAATAGATTATGTTAATATAAATGGAAGATGCAGAGAAGACATAGATAATATGATTATCGGAGAGGAGGAAGGATCAGATTACCAGCCATTGGAAGTAAATTTATTAGGGAAAGGAAAAACAAAGGAAAAAAAAGAGGAGTGGGGAGAAAGAAAAACATGGTCAAAAAAATTACACAAACATACAAAGAAAAAATGGAGAAGGAACAGACGAGATCAAAGAGGAGGTAGTGAAAAATGGATAATGCGGTAGAAAAAGAAGATATAGAAAAGAAAAATAATTTTGGGAAAAAACGGAATGCTGGAGCGGAGAATGTGAGGTTAGAAAAAAAAAACATAAGAAAAAAAAAAAAAATTTAAAAGGGGGAGGGTGGCATAAAAGGAATTACAAAATAGCAAAACAATTTTAAGCAGACATTCAAAAGAAGAATAAAATTATTAAAAAGAAATAAGAGGAGGAAAAAGAAAGGGATCAAAATAGACAAGAAAAGATGGAAAAACATTGCAAAAAAACGTTAAAATGTAAATACGAGGGGCTAAGAGAGAAAGTGGAAAGGAGTGAGAAGGGAAACATACCAGACGAGGGGACAACCAGAAAAATAGATGAGACAATAAGAAAAATAAAAAAGGAAAAAAGAAAAGCCACAGATAGGACGTAAGAAAAATACTGAAAAATTTAGAAAAAGGATGGGAGAAAAGTTTTGAAATAATATGGAGAAGGAGAAGTTTTCCGGAAAAATAGAAAGAAACTAAATAAATTAAGGACGAAATAAAAAGGAAGCAAAAAATCATAAGGGTTTAAACGTAGTGAACGTGGGATGTAAAGTATACGCGGAAATCTTAAGGGTAAGGTTAGAAAAGAGATAGCGTGAGGAGCATAATAACAGAATGGCAAATGAGATTAGGAAGAGAAGGGAAACAATAGATAATGTATATATTTTGAAACATAATAAATAAAGCATTAGAAAAAAATGGAGGGGAAATTTATGCCATATTTATCGACATTAGAGCCACATTATCGACACATAATAGGAGCAATCGAAGAGGTATTCAGAAAAGCAATTCAAGGTAAAGGTGAGCGGGAGGTTAGGAATTGTATTTTGGACAAGAAAAGAGTTAAAACAGGGGTGTTCACTAAGCCCAACGTTTTTCTCATAACAAATAAGGAATATGGAAGAGTAGATCCAAAAATCCAAAAAAGATCAGACAAGAGGAATAAGGACGGGATATTGTTGGGGTATTGTAGCGTAGAAAAAGAAGATGAAAGGGAGATAATAAGAGCAACAAGGAAATATCTAGAAAGAAAAAAAAACTGGAAGTTAAACAAAAATCATGGATAACAAAAAAAAGGTAATGCAACCTTAGGTATCACAACAATGAAACACGGAAAAATAAATGAAACATTAAAAAAGAAACGGGAGGAAATTTATGCTATATTCATCAACGGTAGAGCCGCGTTTAATAGAGTAGAAAGGAAAACAATGTGGGAAACAATGAGAAAATGAAAAATAAGGAGACGATATATTTGGAACAATTGAGGAGGTAAACAGAAAAACAAATTGCAAGGTAAAAGTGAGCGGAAGGATAGGAAAAGAATGGAACACTAAACTGCAGCAATACAGTATCGGTTCGCTGAGATAATAGCTTAGCTATTGAAACACGTGTCCAAATAAAGTTTTTGGTGTTCTCCCATTTGAAGGTTAAAATTGAATTTTGGGCAAGAAACGGGTTAAAAACAAGGGTGTCTACTAAACCCAACGCTTTTCTCATAATACATTAGGGATATGTAAAGAAGATCCAAAAATACAAGACAAGAGGAATAATGATGGGATATCGTTGACGTATTGTAGCGTAAAAAAAAAGACGTGAGTGAGATAATAAGAGCAACAAGGAAATATCTAGACGAAAAAAACCTAGAAACTAAACAAAATTCATGGATTTCAAGAAAAAAAGGTATAAGAAAGAAAGTAAAATGGTGGTGGAGAGATGACGAGATAGAAAAAGTAGAAAGATTTAGGTACCTGGAATGCAACCTCAGGTATGACAGCAATGATACAGATAAGAGAGTAAGGTAAAAGGGTAGAAAAGCAAAGAGAAATAACTGAAGCATTAGAAAAAAATGGGGATATTTATTCTATGGACATTGAAACCGCGATTTAATAAAGCGGAGAGGAAAATAATATGGGAAACGATGAGAAAATGCGAGTTAAGGGGAAGATACAATAGGAGCAATCGAGGAGATATACAGAAAAACAAAATGAAAGATAAAGGTGAAGTGGAGGTAAGGACTTGAATTTTGGACAAGAAACGGGTTAAAACAGGGGTATTCACTAAGCTCGACGGTTTTTTTTTATAATGCATAAGGTATATGGAAGAGGAGAGCCAAAAATACTAGACAGAAAGAATAAGGATGGGATATTGTTGGCGTATTGCAGCGTAAAATAGAAGATGTGAGTAAAATAATAAGAACAACAAGGAAATATCTAGACGGAAAAAACTAGGAGACTAACTAAACAAAATCATGAACTTCAAGAAAAAATGATAGATGAAAGGAAGTAGTAGAAGAGGACAAGATAGAAAAGGTAGAAAATTTAGGTACTTCGAATGGAACTTTAGGTACAACAACAATAATACAGATAAGAGAGTAAAGACAAAAGAGTAGAGAAGCAAAGAGTAAAACACGGAGAAGAGGAGAGAAAACATATTATAAAAGGAAAGAGTATGCTAGGGAGAAAATAAAAAGATTCAGGCAAGAAAGAAGAAAGATAGTACTAAAAGATAAGGACATCCAGAGACATGAAACAAAAGCGACAATAAAGAAAAAAGATATAACAACAGATATTCAATTTAATAGTAGATGGAGTTCTAAGGTACCCGACGGAAGGAAAAAGTGTAGGATAGCAAGATTTAGAATGAGAAATCAGAGAAACAAGAACAAATATTGGAAAAGTGAGAAAAAAATTTTACGGACAATTGCGGAGAGCTAAGAAGGGAAGAAACATTACTAGGGTAAAGGCAGGAGGGCAAAATAAATAAAAAGGTGGTGGAGAGAAAAAGATGTTTGAACGATAGAAGAGAAAAATTATAAAAATTAATTAATTGTTTGCTTGTATATTTGTTTAGTTTGAACCGAATCAGTTGTTAATTAAAAAAAAAGAAAAATAAAGATTGATTTGGTTTGATACTTCAGAAATTGAGTGTCATGATGGGTTGTATACAGGAACATCCATTTAGAAAGTGGTGAGGTTATTTGTATGTTTTTTATAATAATAGCTGTAATACTTTTGGCAGTGGGTATTATATAAGTTTTTGATGTTTGAGAATAATAGACTTAAGCCTGGATGCATGAACCGTAATTAGTCGTTAACAAGCCGTTGACAACTTGTTAGGCAATCAGTAAACTTAAAATTTAAATTTTATCCAATCAGAAGGACAGTTACCTAACAACGAATTTAACAAGCGTTTATGCAACCTGGCATAATTGCTTTAGTGTCACAAATTCACAAAAAACGTTCAATAATCTTTAGAACATTATTTTCGACTGTTAACGCCTACAAAGCATGCAGTTTGGTAAAATTCAATTTCTTAGTTGTGACAAGGGTGATGTGAGTGACACTTATCATCGCGATCATCATAAACGTCAGCATACACCAAGATGCTGTGCTGTCAAAAAAATTTTTGATTTTCGAAACAACATTTTCGTTTGTATTTCATTCTGTTAAATTCAAAACTTCTACTCGATAAAATGTGTAAATATAACCCCGATCGCAGTTAAGTAAACCGCCACTAAATTACTAATAGTGTTAGTCTCTTCAATAATCAGTGTTGTGACCCTAACAAACGTTCGGAAAAAAAACGTAATCATCCCCAACTCTGGCAATTATCACGTTAATGAACAGCGTGCCAATATTTCCCAGAATGTGCGCCAGCGCGACTTTTGCCGGGTTTCCCCTGGATAAATCCAGCTCAGTTTGCGACAAACGCAACTGTGAACCGGCACTTTTCGCCACCGGAAAAATCTACGCTTTTCCGTCGTACATACGTCGTAACAGGAAAATCATGTCTAATACATTATTGACACTATAAAATAACCGCCGATTTTGGCGTACTAACATATTCGTAAGCATCAAAAACAATAATAATTTGATCAAAACTGTGAAAACTTTTACAGTGTAAAAGTGTGTGTTTTGAGGGAAAATAAACACAAAGGTTAATGTGCAATTGATTAAGAGGATTAAAATTGAGGCTAAAGGTAAGATATGCTCTCCTCTAACACATTTATTTATCAATAATATATTTTAAAATTTTCCGTATCAAAACACGAATACATCTCCAATTTTCCGAACAAAAACGCATCCATTCAAACATCCAGGTAACGTTTTCTATTTAAAGGAAAGCGGAAAAATGTTTTAACAAATTAATTTAGCACGTTTTTGCTTGATCGACAATTTATGCTCTAGAGTTTGTGATAAACAACAAGGGCAGAATTTTTTGTGTGTTTATGCACACGCTGGATAAATCTTCGTAATATATATAACATAATAAAATTTATTATTAGAGCATTTTATGTTGGTTTTGTGTGTTTGTACGTGGCGCAAAAACAAAACAGACTTCTTTTTTCAAAATGAAAAATTGAGAGCACACGTTTTCCACTCGCTTGAAAATAAATACAAAAATATGAATGCGCCAAGTCTTTATATTAGAAATTTCTTACAGTGCTTGAACAATCTGTGCTATGCAATATTTTTGCTGCACTTTCTGCAACAGAGTGTGTTGGTTTTTTTCCTACTTTTACTGGGCAAAAGCTTTTTACTTTGATTGAATTAAAGTTGTTAAACAAATGTGGTACATAAATGTTGCAAATTGAAAGGTACTTGTTGATTGTATTTTAAAAACTTTTGTTCATGTAAAATTCTGTTCTATCTGTTTGATGTGTTTTAAGTTTATTAACATGTTTATCTAAATAAACAATAGTAACGATAGAGGGTGAAAAATGTCTGTAGTCGATTTTTGACAATAACAGCTGAATTATTTTTTTTATTGCTTAGTATCTGGTCGGTTTTCATTTTGAAATTTGTTCTTTTTTTGTTATTATTTTTCTTGTATGATTCTGTTACGTTCGTGTTATTCTTACTCTTACCATTAGTTTAAAGTCACGCATATTTGGGTTACTGTTAGGATGCAGGTAAATTTTTTCTCAGTTAATTTTTCAAGTTGTAACTTAGTGTTATCATTATATTGTTTTAATTGTCAGTTAAAAGTGACACAAAAAAACAGAAGATGTATATATTTTATAAATTATGAACTGAAAAAAAATTTACCAAATAGTTTGAGTTTGCAAGGTGCCACCTAGAATCATCTTATGCCCGACTTGAGGCGTACTTAAGTCGAAGTAAGGGTTTTGAGACGAGAATCGGTATTCCATCTCAAGAATTACGTCAGTTTACTGACCTATATGAAGTTGGCAACCCAACTTTACTTCTGATAGTTCTGACTTTCTTTTAAAAGATTGTAACAGTTCCTGTGTATTTATAAAAGGAGTTCAGGCAATTAAAAGTACCAAAGTAGCAATTAAAAAATGGGTTAGATTCCTAATACGAGGATATATTGAAAAATTCTTAGCCTACTATAGAACCAAACTAAATTTCAATGTCAAAATATTTTATTACTCAACATATTCTCCTCTTAATTGGATACATTTATTACAGCGAACCTGCAACGTCTCTAGACCTTTCAAAAAATGTTTCTTCTTGCTCTGCAAACCAGACCTCCACAGCTTCTATTACCTCCTTGTTGGAAGAAAATGTACGACCTTTTAAACTTTTTTCAGTTGAGGAAAGAGGTGATAGTCGGACGGAGCCAAATCGAGTGAATAAGGGGGTGTTCTAGTAATTCAAACCCTAAATCACGAATTTTTTGCATGGCAACATGAGATTTGTGTGCAGGGCGTTGTCCTGCAAAAACAAAACACCTTTGGATAGCTTTCCGCGTCTTTTCTCTTTAATATTTTCCCGTAGAGTGGTCAGTAATGTCGAATAGTAATCTCCAGTTATTGTTCTACCCTTATCCAAAAATCAATCATGATTACTCCATGGCAATCCCAAAAACTGAAGCAAGAACTTTTCCAGCAGATTTTTGGACACGTAAACTCTTAGGTCTTGGAGAACCAGAGTGTCGCCATTCCATCGATTGTTGCTTTGTTTCTGGATCGTAGAAATGTACCCAAGTCTCATCCATAGTAACAATTCGGTTTAAGAAGTCTACATCGTTTTCAAATCGAGCACAAATCGAACGCGATGCTTCTACCCTTGCACGCTTTTGGTCAACATTCAAACATTTGGGGATCCATTTTGCAAATCCAAATTGACGTGAACCATATGATGAACGCGTTCGTATAAAATATTCAGTGCTTCAGATATCCGTTTTAGCCCAATTCGACGGTCTGATAAAATCATGTCATGAACTGCATCGATATTTTCGGGGACTGACACAGAAACTGGCCTTTCTCGATCGGTCATCATCTTCAATGGAAAATTTACCTCTTTTGAAGCTTGCATTTCAATTTTGACGGTCGCATACGAAGGACATTGATCACCAAGGGTATTAAGCATATCTTCGTAAATCTGCTTACCTCTTAACCCTTTTAAATACAGGTACTTGATGATGGCTCGATACTCCAATTTTTCGATTTTCACAATTTTGGTGGACATCTTTTTTCATTTAATTTATTGCGTGACTCTGGTTTACTTTTTAACGTCAAACTTTACACTGACACTTCTAATAAGTTATTGTTTGACTTTGAACCAAAATTTTGTTTATGTAAGGAACGTTTTAGGCTAACTAGATATCAATACATCCTCGTACATAAAAGTCAATTTTGACTTTTCCCCTAAAAATATTAAAAAAAATTTTAATTTTAAAAATTTTAAATCAAGTTCAAATAGTTCTGAATAGTTTCAATAAATTCTTTCGATGAGTTCTGGAGTTCTTAATACGGAAAATACAATAATAAATAATTGAAATTTATTACACAATTAGAATATAATACAATATCTCTTAAAAATTAAAAATTTTCCTAAAAGCTAACACTACACCTCCAAAATCAATATAATGTAAATATTTTCAAAAATTAGGCTGAAGGGGGAGTAGTTGCTAATACGCTTACGGCGTTTCCCTTCTGAATCGCGACACTGAACGTTTGTGTCAGAAAAGCTGTAGATCTGGGTTTCCCTGTCTTTTCTCGCAGCCGAGACCCTAGGTCACGAACTAAATTAAGGGTTTCATCTCCAAAAACCCTAAAGTCTCCACTGCAAATGGACATAGAATATATTGACTGGGTATGGCCGCGTACGTTTGACGTTTGTGGGCTTCGGCTGTCGCAGCTGCCGCTCCGGAAGTATTTAAAGTTGAGGAAAGGTAGATGGCAGCCAACGCGTTCACACAAGTGGCATCCCACACAAGAAATTTTCCTTAGGACCATGGCATAATTGTTAAGCCATTTTTTGTCTGTCCGAAAAAGAGCTGTGGGTTCCAAAATGGCGGGTACCTTTACAGAAGAACATGTTTTTTTGATTATGTCGTTGATCGCCAAGTGACGGGAAAATCTTCCTGCACTTTTCTGACAGGTTAGTCCGTGGGTGCCGTTGGCTTCTACTTCCTTCCTACATCGGCATGTGTGAGGGTAACAGAGGTTGGCACCTAGGCGAAGGCCAGTTGCGACTTTTAAGGACTCACCGTCAAGCGTAGTTTTAAATGGCGGAGAGGGGAGAGCGTAAAGCCATCCCCTTGATTCTTTCCTTGAGGACGCCAGGAGACAAACTTTATCCTGAGGTGATTTTGCATTTTTGAGCAGACGCGCAGACCGGTTTTCTAGAATCGGGGCTTCCCATTCTGTCTGTTGACTGCCGAGAATTGATTATGGGCTAGGAGATTCCAGGTATCAAAAGCTGCCACTCTGTCAATATCATTTGGTGGGTCAAAAGGTAACATGCTGCTGACTAGCTGGGTTGTGTTCTCCACAGAGGACAGAAACGCAGGGACTGCAATATCACTGGCATGACGGATGCCAAATCCTCCATTATGGACGGGGAGGGGATGCTTGCTCTCATGTCTCTTCCTTCAAAGTGACATTCAGCAGGTTAGACAGACCAATCCGGATCCTTTAGTCAAAATTTTTTAATAGTTTTAGAAGAAGATCGGGCAACACCTCAGTATGTATACCAACTTTGGTATGACCAAACAATTTTTGAGCAATAACAAAGCTGTGTGACTAGGAAAGAAGGCAAGTGTTTAATCATTCGGCTGACTTTTTTAATTTTGTTGACCAGCACCTGAGGGATTGCTTCGTCGGTCAAAGGGTCCCCCAAGAGCATAACCTCGTCCCTCTTCAAAATTTTGATTCTTGAGAGAAGGATAGCGATTGCTTCCACCCATTCTTGATCTTCGTCTCCAGTCACCAAGAGTTTACACTTTTTGGGGTTAAGGTGGAAACCCAGTTCTTGCGCGGCTGCAATGACCAATTAAAGACCTTTGAACACTACTTTTCCTTTTTCGCCAAATGTCCCATCATCCAAGTACCATTGATTCAGTTTAGATTTGAGAGATTCGACAAGGAGGTGAATGCTTTTGCAGAAGAGTGGCGAAAAACACGAATCTCCGAGGAGATAATGTTGCCACTGTAGAATAGGTGAGTCGGAGCACTATATCCCAGGTGGGTTAGTGAGAGCATTATAGGGAGGGTTTTCTCGAAAATTATTGCCCTGATGAGAGAATTGTAGGCGTTTCTAAAATCTAATTTCAAAGTAAGTCCCGGGACATTTCTTGACCGAAATAGTATGGTGGCGTGAACCACTGCCTCACATCTACCTGGGGTTCCAAGTCCCATCTGGTGTGGGTAAAGAGTAGAACCTATTTCTTCCATAGTAATCTGACAAACAATTTGTCTTAGGGTACACTCCACGGCTATGAGGCGGACTTCTTGTCCTTTTTTTCTAGGGCTGTAAGGTTTGCTCCAAATAGGAACGGAACAATAGAGATAGAGACATTACCAGCAAATATTAGATTAATCACTTAAGTAAAGGCATTCAATAAGTTATCCCCTGCTTGTTTAGACAAGCGTGAGGTTAGGTCCTTGAGATGGGCACAGCTTAGTCCATCCGGGCTACTTGCACTGCCAGGCGGAACAGATTTTAGGGTTTTTGATACTGCTTCCTGGTCTACAACTGGTGTTGCTAAGGTTAGCGTTAAGGGTGTGAAATCTCTAGATTGACTGGGGTGCATTGCTTTAAGGGATGCTAGAGTTTTAGGAGTAGTAGGTGCCACACCCTCCGAAAACAATAAGAGGCGTACTGCTCCTTGAATATTTCTCTCCGACATCTTAGATTGGAGCTGACGTGTTAAAATGACTGAAGGGTCCCGTGGATATACTAATACTTTAAGTATAACAAGATCTAAACGGTATGCCGGATGACTTTTAATCATTATAATTTCTTTTAGAGCTCTTAGAGTAATTTCTATACAATCGCAAAAACTTTTCAGAACTCTCAAAAAAAGATTTCACTCTAGACTAAAAACTTACTTTCTGGAAATTCAAAGTAAAATAAGATCTAAACGGGATACCGGATTGCTTTCAAACATCATTTTGTTTTAAAATTTTTGAATACTTTCTTAAACTGCCATCAAAACTCTTGAGAACTCACAAAAAGGACTTAAAGCTTTGATTGCCTGAACTTCAAGTTAATAAATTCTAAACGATTTTTGATATTGCTTTTAATTTCATTTAGAACTTTTAGAATAAAACTGCTCTCAGAACTCTTGAGAACTCAAAAAAAATTTTTACTCATGACTTTAAGATTTTGCTTGCCGGAGCTTAAAATTGAATATGACCTAAACGGTTTACCGAATTTTCTTTAACTGTTGTAATTGGTTTTAGAACTCATCAAAATATTATGAAAGTAAATACACATTTCCTACTCCCGTTCAATATGAAAAAACAAATTTCCTGACATTAGAGGAATATCCCCATATAGAAGAGCTTCTTAGACAACATATTTGACTTTAAAATTCCGGTCAAAGTTTTAAATCCTGAACGATTTTTTTTAGGTTTTTAAGAGATTTGGAAGCAGACTCAGAGAGTGTTCCATGAGTTCCAAAACTAATTACAATGCTTGAAAGAGATTCGGTACTGCGTTTAGATCATATCTAAATTTTAAGCTCTGGCAAGCAAAATGTTATAGTTACAAGTGAAAAATATCTCAAGAGTTCTGATGGCAGTTTAAGGAAGTATTCTGTGTGGAAAAGTAGCAAAGTTTGAAGTCTTGAGCAAAAATATATTTAAGAGTTTTGAAGGCAGGTTAAGAAAGTATTCTATAAGTTCTAAAACAAATGATAATGTTTGGAAGCTACCCGGCATACCGTTTAGATATTACTCAACTTTGAACATCCAGAAATTAAGACTTTAAGTCTCGAGTGATATCTTTTTTGAGAGTCTCAAGGGTTCTGGCAATTGTTTAAAAGAATATTCTGAGAGTTCTAAAAGGAATTATAATAACTGAAAGTAATCCGGCATACCTTTCAGATCTTTTTGTACTTCTAAGTTCCCGGAAGCAAAATTTTAAAGTCCTAAGCGCATTTTTTTAGAGTTCTCATAAGTTCTGATGATAGTTTTCAAAGAGTATTGTAAGAATTCTGATGGAAATTATAACAGTCAAAAACGACTCGTCTAATAATTGAAAAGTTGTTTAATGTCAAATGTCGGTTAGTAGTATTTTTAAGATAATCTTATGGTTTTATTTTATTTTACGTATTAGAAACTTCAGAACTATTTGAGCTTGATTTCAAATTTCTAAATTATTTTTTATATTTTTAGAAACAAATCAAAAATTTATTTTTGGAACTCTAGTGCTAGTCAATAACCATCGTATGAGCTATTCAGAACTATTCAATCTTAAACTAAGGTGTGAAGTTAGCACCCCATTTTTTAATTGCTATTTTGGTTCTTTTAATCGCCTGAGCTATTTTTATAAATATACAAGAACTGTTATACTATTTAAAATGAGGCCAGAACTCTAATCAAAACTATCAAAAACCAAACTAACTTTACTTAGTTTACTGTTATACTGAGCAATCGCTCATATCAAGAAACAACGAACCCCAAGCATTACTTGACTGGTTAATCAGTTATTCGCTCTAGTTTTTAAGTTATGTTAAACTAGTGGCTTAAGGATTGTCACCGTCGATTTAACCCAGTTCTTTTTTTTAATTGTACAATTGACGTATACACTGTTAGTTATTGTCACAACAATCACAGTAACTCGAAACACAAATTTTGTTTTTTTATATGTAGTTAAGAAGGTCGGTGCTAAATCGACAAGGTTGTTGTAAATACGTGTTTTCTCATTACCAGTACATTATAGTTTAGGTTATCCTGAAACATTTAGCATAAGGAACTTCTTAAAGAAATAAAGTAGTATAGAATTAAATAACCTACACATCTACTATCTTTTTACAGTAAAATAATAAATAAAAAGTTTCAAAAAAAGTCTGGAATATTTTACGGTTTATTTGCAATCAATAAAGTAAATGTATCGCAGTGCAAGATGACCCCCCGCGGCAGCTCGTAATTAGTCGGAAGTGGTCGTAGGTGGATTAAAAATCGTCTACAAAGACGCCTCTACACTGCTCGGAAAATTTATAAGGCGCCACCTAGGATTCTGTAAGAGAAATATCTAGAGCCACTAGGTACTCGTAGACACAAAAATAAATAAACCGTATGTGCATACAAATCAGTATATTGTGTTAGCGACTAGAGTTCAATTTACAAATCGAAACACACGTAAACACACCAATAGGCAATATCAAATCAATAGCATATATAGTTCTCAGATACTAAACATTCACGAGAGCAAGTTAACAAACTGAATATATAGTCGAGGTATATGCGCCCCCCAACTAGGTTAGCTTAAATTGACAGTCGCGGAACCCTGATGAATCCCTACACTTAATTCACACGACAAACTCTTGTTCAAAAGGTACTTAAAGCAATTACGACGAGTACCGGAGTTCAAAACGCACATAAATAATTGTACTGAAAGGATCCTTTAAGTTTACATAATAATAAGAATAGGCGCAAAAAGAAAGATACGGTATTAAACTCTCAACCACGATACAAATACATATGACGCGATAACATTAATTAATGACATGCATAAAAAAGTAACTTAGCTCGTGTATCTAGGAAGTCTTCCGGGTTCGACAGTTAATTGCTAAAGATAACAGCTCTCGTATCCAGTATCTGAGGAGAAGGAGAAGGAACTAAAATGGACTCCACTGGTAACAGTTGCTGGGCTGCATCAATGAGTAGATAACCGGCTTATTTTGAGTAGTGGCCTTGATTCAATGATGGCCTCGAGGGAAACTGATTAACTATAAAAGTATAGTTGGATTTGTAATTAGTTTACTAAAGTTGCCAGTCAATTCGATTTGTCGATTTGTTTAAGTATATTTTCTAAGGTTCCTTGAATTTTGCAAGATATGCAGTTTGGGTTCAATGTGGGACACTGCACTACATATGTTGAACACTTAATTTTAGACTACATGCGTCACATATGGAGTGATTTTCTTTAGTCAGAAGATATTGATTAGTGTATTTTGTATGGCCAATTCTCAGACGTGTGAGTACTACGTGCAATTTCCTCTTATTGGTAGGGACTTCCAAGACTTTGTTGATTTTTTTATTGCTCTAAGCTTAGACTTTGATGTTGACCATATTGATTCCAAATGCTTTTTAATTTTCATTTTTGTTGCGTTTTTGAAGTCAGCATTAAGAATTGCGTGTTCTGAGACTACCATCATGTCGTTTAGGGACGTATCTTTGGCTACAGTATCTGCGTGTTTGTTTCCATTAATGCCGATGTGGGAAGGCACCCATAACATTTCTACTTTCTTGTTTAGTGTACAACCGTGGATTTGTTCTATTATGTGCAACAGTAAGTTGTTTGTTGGGTGCATTTGTTCTAGACTGTTGACAGAACTAAGTGAGCCTGTTACTATAACATAGGAGTAGGTTTGACTATTACAATACTAAATTGCTTTTAAATTGCATACCATTCTGCAAAGTATACGTTACTTTCGATTGATAGTCTGTATTTAAGTAATTCGTTGTTAGCTATTACTACTGATGATGTTCCGTTCTCCGTTTTAGATCCATCAGTGTGTAATACTACCGAGTTTTGGTGTTTAGAAAGAATTTCTTTAAAACTATTTAGGATTAACAAGTCAGACTGTACGCCTTTATTAAATTTGAATAACTGAGTGTCACAATTAAGAAGGTTTACCGTCCCAGGAGGAGTTAGTTTGTCTGGAGGAAGGAAAATGGGTTGAAAAGAAATGCTGTTTTTTTGGCAAATCTTATTTATTTTTTCGCAGAAAGGTAAGGTCTTTCGAGGGTAAGAAGAGAAGAGGAATTGAAATTTGTTTAAAATTGTAATGTTTTTTGCTGAATGGAATTTAGCAGATATTACATTTGTTGCGAAAAGTATACTATGTATTTCTCGTCGAAGGTTTAATGGTAATTCTCTTGATTCCACTAGGATGCTTTCTTGTGGACTGGTGTAATACGCTCCTATTGCCAAGCGTAAAGCTTTACGTTGAATGACGTCTAATTTTGATAGTATTCTTTTACTTGCTGACGAATAGATTATGGATCCATAATCTAGACGGGACCTTATAGTATCGTGTTTTCATTTTCTTATCAAAACTTTGCCGCTATATTATCTTTAATAAAGAAACGTAAAATAAAATTATACAGGGATGAGTAAGTAAGTAATTTTATTTGTTCTTTACAAGATAACGAAGTATTAGATATTCTAACTTATAAACTATATCACTACTATATACACTCATAATAAGAGCGAAATGCTGCATCAGGTGTTCTTTCGTGCGTGTATGCTTCTGTACAAGTTAACTTGGCTTTATCGACTTACGTGTTGTTTTAAGCTTAGATGGCGCCGTGCACTTTAACGCACACTAGTCTTTACAGTTAACTGTTGGCATTTACTTAGTTTATACTATTTACACGTGTCCATTTTAACACGAGATGTTGCAAGACACACATTTTACTTATATACACTACATTCAATTTGTTTTATTTATCATTTCTTTCACTTTTCTTCTCCTCTCAAGTACCTCCTTCATCCATTCCCTCCCCTCCTTAATCCGTCACATTCTTCCTTCATATGTTTTAAATTTTTCCACACGTAACCTATTTTGTCCGCCCATCAATACTTATTTCCATTTTCTTTATTTCCGCTTCTAAATCTTGCTATCATTCTTTTCTTCTTTAACTTTTTTTTTTCTAAAGCCTTTGTTATATTTGCTGTCTTTTATCTTTGATCTTCTTTTCTGCATCTGTTTACCCTTATCTCTCATTATTATTTCCTCTTCTATGTTATTCCTTCTACTCTTAGCTTTTCTACCTATTTTATTGCATACCTTTCTCTTTTGTAATATAACCTTCTTTCTTCCAGACCATATTTTATTCTTTGAGCTTTCATATTTTTACAGCACTTATATACAATTGTGTTTTCTTTTGTTTTTTTTAACCTTTTACTTCTAATTCTACTACTACTATGTAATTTATTTGCCTTTTACAAATAACAAAATCTTCCCCATATTTTCCTCCTCTTTACATAAATACATCATAGTTAAATAAAGCATATGTTATTATTCCTTCTTGATCCTTCTTTTTCTTTCGTCCTCCCTTTTATCTCTATCACTTCTTTCATCCACTCCAGTCCCTCACCACCTTTATCTAAATTTTTTTTTCTTTCTTTAGTTCTAAACATTTCCTCATCCTGTGCTCCAGGTTCTCCTAACCCTCCCCACATAATCTACACGTCTTCCCATCCTTCAACCAATATTTATTTTTATTTTTTAATTTCCACTATATACCTCTAGTCCCAACGTCTTTTTGCAATACCTTTCCTGTACTCTCTCCAAGCTTTCCCATTCTTTACATCTCCATATCTCTGCTCCATAGAAAGTTCTACCTCTATTTCTACATGTCGTTTACAAACAATCTTTTTCTCTCTTACTTGCCCGACTACTCAATTTCACTTCTGTGTTAATTTTCTTATGTGTCCCTCATCCATATTGTCATATCTTAATCTGTATCTCCACTTATTTACATTCTCTATTCCTTATTCTCCCCACCACTACTTCTTTTTTTCTCTTTCTGGAACACTATAATTTTTGTTTTTTCTACATTAGACGTTAATTTTTTTTCCCAAATACCTATTTACTATCGTAATTACTCCTCTGATTTCTTTTTCATTTTTCTTAATAATACAATGTTTTCCGCATATGTTGTTACGGTTTTATTTCTCGTATTTAGGACGTAGGTCGTAAGCAGCTCTAGAACGTGTGTCGCAAACAGTACGGTGCGACAAAAAATCGTGTTTGGCGCGCACGCTGCTAATTTGCCATTGGTGGAAATTTAATTTGATTAAACTTTCGAGACGGACCGCGGACATTTTTCCTTTCTCGTTTGATACACGTGGGTGTTTTAGCATTTTCTCTGAAATAATATTCTCACCAAAAACTTTTTAATGTGGGTTTTACAATTTCCAATACAAATTGGCGTTTACGTTTCATCTGGCTATTCAGGTTTCTTTCCTATTTGTTTTAATTCTGATTGCCACATAGGTATGTTTTTAGCACGTTGTATTCGGCATCTTATACTCGTAGTGTACGATACTGGGATAACTCTCGAGGGTGCTGGAGTAGCTAACTAAGAACCTTTTCCATTAATGAACGACAACACCACGGCTCGGCAGTAATCAAGCCACAGACCAACGGTGAATACCCCGTCGACAAAGATTGGCTATGTTGCATACTTTCAGCGACGGAGCCACTTGTGTGCTGTTCTTCTCCGCACGCCACCCCTAGAGGCATCTATAAATCTAGCTAACTTCTCCGAACTGTCGATATCGTCGCTAGCAGAATACTTTTATTCCTGAAACTACACTCGACGTATTACAGCTAAGTTTTAGTATTTTTATTTGGTGTATTCTCTTTAACGGAAGTTTGTTTAAATCAGCTCAATAATAGGTAGGGTGCTTGCTTTAGAGCGGTAGTCGCGGACACAACAGGACTTTTAGGTTTGCGGGAGGTACTTACCATGTTTTTCGTTGTTTATATTTAGTGTAACTCCCCGTGTGTAAACGATATGTGTACTTAATAGCAGCACCTTTTCTGTTTAACTTTAATTTTTAATTTTTCTTATTGCTCCTTCTCTTTCCTCCCTTGTTATCTTCTCATTAGTTAATCTTTTTTTCCCATTGTTATACAGTTTTTTATTTGTTTTCCTTTTGTTCTTCCCAAAAGTTCCTCACAATGTTTTTCTCATTTCTTTTATCGATTCTTATTACCGCGTCTTTTCTTTTTCTGCCTCCATTTATAAATGCTTCTTTTAATTTCTTGTATTTTTTTGTCATTTCCATTTTATATTCTTCTTTCTTTTTTTTATCCTCCTTTAAATTTTCTTTTTTGCTTTTATATTCTACTACAGGATTAAGTATTTAACCAATAATAATTAAACAATTTTAGTTTTCACTTGGTAGTACTATGGTTGAAGTGAACTGCTACTAATTTAATCAGAGTAACCAACTATATTAATAATTTCCACGCAATTTATTTTTTAACATCCTTAGAGAGGACGTTTTAGTAAGTATGGTTTTGTCGAGTAAATTGTGAAAACACTACAGAAAATATTCTTTAAAGGAGGATAGAGTAATTCCAATTTTGTACAGTAGATCTAAACTTTATCTTGTTGTACATGTGTGACGTATATTTAACAAATATTCTTGTGATAAATGTTTATGTTTGAAAGATATCCGATTAAGCTTTTTAAATCCAAAGATAAATCGCAAACACGAGTTCTGAACACATTGTATTCTTTTAGGCATTTCCTGTCTGATGCATGGACTGTATACTACATCGTAAATAAAGCTATAATATTTAAGGAAGGTAATCTTGAAAAATCATACGTAAAACACAGACAAATAAGAAGTAACTGATCTACTATACCTAAATAGCAGGTCGATTTTTTACATATTACTTTTAATACCAACTTTCCTTATAGTAGAATTGAATCAAGAAAGAGCACGCTGAAATCAAGGATCAAGTTTCATCGGTTGCACTTGCACACGACAAATTTTTAGAAATACTAATCCGATTTGTAAAATTAATTAAATAATACAGTTCGACAGCTGAGTTAGTGGTGAGAAGGTAAATTACGAAGAAATGCTAGTTAAATACTTTCAAATAGGACATTAATATATTGAAGAAAATATCGTAAAAGAACGGCTCACATTGATAGCATTTTTTTGTCTGGCAGAATCTAGTAAAAATCCCTTCTTTATTCATAATCCTTTAATTTGTATAATTTCAAATAATATACAAATAAATTTTATTGCAAACGCAAAGCTACTTAGATCAAGCTTTAAAACAAACATTTATTTGCAAAATGCTAAGCCTTTAAGCTGTTGTGTAATTTAAAAATTTCTAATTGCAATTTGTATATTTTATTGGAATGACAAGGTAATTACTTTGTACGATATTTCCGAATATCGAATTTTCTTATTAAATTATTATGTACAGCATTTTTTATGATTTGTCGGGTTTATGTTGTTTTCTTGTAGGTAGCCTCTTGTATTTTTAGTAAAGATCTTTGATTGTTGTATACCGTGTGTCCCACAAAAAAGTTGACATAATCATTTTATTATGTTAAATTAAATATTATCGTTTATCTTTTTTTTTTACACAACTCAAACGCCATATTACATGTTGGATAAATAAAATAGAACAAATTGATGTGATAATAACGAAATATTTACAGCGTATTGTACTAAAAAATCAGTAAATTAATTTATTTTTTATGACATTTTATTTATTAACCCAATGAATTTTTATTCATTAAGTGGCCTTTGCAGATGAATGGGTTAGTCGTTATTTAGTAATCTTTTGCGCTTTCTAGCTAGTGTTCGATTCCGATTTAAGTATTTTTTATTTTACTATCGATGTCATTACAACACAATTTTATAAAGTGAGTTCAACATTTTGGAAGAAGGTTAAACTTATAAAAATTGTATTAATAATAACATCGATAATAATTTTATTAATAAATTATTTTAATTTGTGTGATTAGGCCAGAAGCTGCCTTTTTAAGAGTGTGAGCACATAAATGCTATAATAAAACCTTTTCTGTATCTAAATAAATGGCTATAACTACATTTAAACTATCCGAAACTAACTTAACGTAGAAGTAAAACTTAAGTATCTTAACTAACTAACCTTTAATATAAATCACTTTGAGTACATATTCAAAAGTTGTAAAACCATGAACTTCTTACACAACGCAACTATAATACGTTATTATCGTTAGAACTTGTTGTCGTAAGTAGGGGGAGCTGATTATATAGACAAAGGGACTGAAAAACCAATGCAGTTGCATAAAATGTTATACAAGATTCTGTAAGTGGTACAATAAAATTGACAATTAATTAGAAAGAGAACCAACTCTCCCTTACAACAACAGCAAGTTCATTTCCTATATTGTTTAAAGTTTTCAAAGCTTTTCACAAATATTCCTCAAGTTTGTTATTGTAATCAATTGCGTAAACATTCACCGCACATTACTAACACTTTTATTCGTTATAACTTATTATACAGTGCGAGTTTCTAACTTGGAATAAATTCAGTAAAGAAAAGACAGTTTTTTTTCGGAAATATGCTCAGACACGTCGATTAGTATTTTCAATTGCGCTTTTTTTCATGTAGAAAAATTTTATACAGTGTGTCCCAAATTTGAGATATGACGTCACCGACTTTTTTTAATGGTAGCCCTAATTTTTTATGGCTATTCTTAAAGTGTACATAGAGTTACACATGCGTACCTAATTTCAAGTTTTTATTCCTTGTCATTTAAAAGATATTTAACAAAAACATTAACTAATTCGAAAAATGAAATTTAAAAATGGCACGTCAAAAGGTATTCGTTGTTTGTCAAATCGGGTTGACGTCTTATCAAAATGTTATAAAACAAGATAACAAGTAAGTTAATAAAACAAGTAAGAAGAGCTGCATCGTATTCGAGTTGTTGAGCGAGAACCCTATTAGTTTGTGGTTTTGTGAGAAACACCGTTTTTTGAAAAATACACGAAAATGCCGTACTTAACTGAAACCCACAAAATTGAAATTTTAATGATGATTGGCTACGGAGATAGGACTAGAACACAAATTGAAGTTATTCATTTATTCAGAGAGAAGTATCCTGATTTACCACCCATATCGCAAAGTACCGTAAGCAAGATTGAAAACAGTTTAGGGAAAACGGGCATTTAAGAAAAACAAATAATCATCGTCAGAGTGCGCTAAATGAAGAGGAAAAAATTAATGTACTTCTCTCTGTTCAAGAAAATCCTCATGTCTCCACTAGGCAGATAGCTAGGGAACTCGAAATTAGCCAGTCTTCAGTGGTAAAAACTCTTAAAGCGCAAAATTTCATCCCTATAAATTGACAATCCTCCAGGAACTCACCGAAGATGATCCGGATAGAAGACTCCAGTTTTGCGAACAAATGATGGACCTACTAGACAGAAATGTTCTAAACATAGAAAACGTCCTGTTTTCTGACGAATCAACGTTTATGTTAAATGGGGAGGTAAATCGTCAAAATTGTCGTTATTGGGCAGACAATAATCCACACTGGATGAGGGAAGGCCATACTCAACATCCAGAAAAAGTCAATGTTTGGGCAGGGATTATTGGTGATCGAGTAATAGGACCATTTTTCTTCCAAGAAAATCTCAATGGAGCAAGATATTTAGAATTCTTGGAAGAAGAACTAGTTCCGACTTTGGCTACTCAATTCCCTGATCCGGTTGAAGCTGATGTCCCGAATAGAAACATCTGGTTTCAGCAAGACGGGCGCCTCCTCATTTTGCTAGAGCTGTCCGTGAGTATCTGGATGATGCATTTCCAGGCAGATGGATTGGTAGAAGAGGGCCCTTTGAATGGCCACCCAGGTCTCCTGATTTAACACTTATGGACTATTTCTTATGGGGGTACTTGAAAGGCAAAGTTTTAGGACCAAACCGGAAAATATTGAGGAGTTGAAAGAACGAATAAGACAGGAGTGTAGGCTAATTTCCGCTGAAGTAATTAGAAATGTTCAAAACGAGTTTCATTTCCGTTTAGGGTATTGTCAGTTAGTACATGGACAACATTTTGAGCATTTATTGAAGTAAAATTATTGAGTTGAATCAGATTTCTTCATTTTTCGAATTAGTTAATGTTTTTGTTAAATATCTTTTAAATGACAAGGAATAAAAACTTGAAATTAGGTACGCATGTGTAACTCGATGTACACTTTAAGAATAGCCATAAAAAATTAGGGCTACCATTAAAAAAAAGTCGGTGACGTCATATCTCAAATTTGGGACACACTGTATAAAATTTTTCTACATGAAAAAGCGCAATTTAAAATACTAATCGACGTGTCTGAGCATATTTCCGAAAAAAACTGTCTTTTCTTTACTGAATTTATTCCAAGTTAGAAACTCGCACTGTACAATGTAGCATCATATGATGATCAGAGATAGTAACGTAGTGATATTTGTCTTTATGTATCACAGATATTTTAGATGACCAAAGTGAAACTTTTAAAGTAAGGTAGCGGAGCCCCAAATTTAAAGATGTTCGTCTTCTCGTGGGCATCTACAAATTAAATTAAATGATGGGACTAACTTACAAAGTTATACATACTATGAATTTTAATTTTAAATAGCAAACTAAATATATAAGATGAAATCAAAATTCGGACTTCGGACTCACCTGTAGCCCAAAATCGAACAATAATTAAGCAAAATAGAATCTAAGTCAAACAGATGCATTGAACGCAGACACCAACCCCAGTCAATTAAAAGTCGACACTTAACAAGAGTAGACACATTACTACCCGATAGTTTTCGAGTTGATTAAGCATTCCATGCAATCGCAACAATGTAGTTGACAAAGAAGCCAATTCTAGTCAACAATTTCTTATGCGACTTTATTTTAAGATAAACGATGGTATTTGTGCAGATTTTGATTTGCAGGTCAGATTTAGATAACTATCTTTTAAATAACAGCAGGATTTAATTATAACTTACAATATTAAAAGTGTATAAATGTACAAATAAATGTTCATGTTACATACAGCAAAACTTCCAAAATCTTGGGCCTTGCGATAAAGTGCAAACCTTTGAATTCTTGTTTTTGGTTAAATTTTATCCAAAATCTTACACAAAACCAGCTTTAAATTATGGTTATCAACAATTGAGACACATGCAAACGGATTGCCCTGCCCTCTAGCGTTAACAATGATTACTAAATTTTTACCGGCCTAGGCCCCTAATCATCGATTTTAACGATTGTAAAGTTAGTGTTTCTGGACGAATTCTGATTTTGTGGCGTAAGACTTAAATTTTTACTATTTCTTTTTATTAAAATACGCTTCAAAAACTTACTTTACCACATGAATTTGTTTTTATTTATCTATCTAATAAAATATGTTGCTATATTATTCTCAAAATTACGCCAGAAAAAAAAGATATGCATTAATTTTGACATTGAAAACGGCGTGGGACACACAGTATACATGCTACTGATATTTTTGTTTATAATTTATTAAACAGAGTTCGAGAAAATACAAGCAACATCGTAACAATAACAAAAAAAACATGTGTCACTCTATGGACATTTCCATTACAAACATTTCCACAATATTTTGCTAAGATTACATTATTTAAGATCAGATGTAAGTTAGTAATATTTTCATCGCCAGTACTTTAATAATTAGATTTTATGTTTGAAAGTGACATAAGGTGGGAATTGTTTTTTAAAGCAAGCATCTGTTTGTCGCTGAGGATGTTCAGCTTCTTCAACTTTAATCACAGTCACTATAGAACTCAAAAAATATATAAGGAATCGAAACAAAGCAAGTCGCGATTGTTAGATTGTAAAAACAGCATTTTAGAAGAGCGAAAAGTGCACACACGTTTTAATTTTACAAGATGTCCACTTTGTGGTGCTATTTAATAAATTGAGTTTCACCAGATAAAATATTGTTTTCAAAAAAGTGGATGGTACAGAACTGATTATAAGCAGTATCCTTCAACATTTTTAATTTGAGAAGAATTCGAATTTCCTTCCGGAATAGTGTTAATTATTCACGCTTTCGCTGGTTTACAACACTGTTTCTGGATTTTCTAGCAAATAAAATTGAAGATGTGGTACGTCCTCTCAAAACAGCTAGATCTACTTAAGGTGGCAACCATAAGGAGATTTTCTCTGCTGGTGACAAATGTCTATAGTCAACGTCAAAGTTTACTCCCAACCGAAGATCCTGCTCTTCAACATTAATTCAAAACTGACCTCCGAGTACAGATGATTGAGGGTAGAAAAAGAGCACAGCAAGTGAAGGTAGGCAAGAAGCCTTTAATAACTAGCATTGGTAACCTCAAATAAGCAACTATCACTGCTAATTTTGCTGAAATTTTTATCAACCGGGTTGAAATGTTTTTATGAACAATTTTGCCTTAGGAAAGGTAATTAAACCTTTTAATTTCAAAGTTTTAGAAAAAAATATTTATTTTTGAAATAACGTCTCTAACATGCCAAAAATTTGAGGTTGCCAATTTTTACGATCTACGATTTTTTAAATGACAGTCTTGTAAGTAAGTAAGAACGAAAACAATGTATTACTTTTTGTTTACATTTAAATACTGATCACACATGTAGTACTGTCTTTACTTTAGCACATGGTTACTGTAGATGACTAAAATGTTGACCGTTGGCGACCAGATACCTAACGGAATAACAAACGGTTGCTGTTGTTACTTCGGCCAATGCTTCAATGGAGATTGCTGCACATGCCGGTGTGATTTCCTGCCAAAGTTCCTCTAGTGTGGTTGGTTTACGTCGATATACTTGATCTTTCACAGTTTCCCACAAGTAAAAGTCTATAAGTGTAAGATCTGGCGATCATGGAGGGAACTTAATAAGCCCCCTTTGTCCAATCTAATGTCCTTGAACATTATCATCTAGGAAAGCTCCTACGGCTAGGTGGTAGTGTGGTGGTACACTTCTCCAGTGACAGTAGCATTAAAAAAAGGTGTTCTACTAAGCCACTAGATGATAGTCTACACCACACATTAACCTCTGGTAGATTGACCGCCTTATCTACATTAGCATTACCTGTAATTTGATGTGTCAACAGGCTCCGATTAAGTTTTTTTTTACATCTTAATCTGGTACAAACTTTATCTCCATTTCTGGATCTGGTATTATAAACTTTGATTTTACCTAAAAATAAGAATCGAGGGGGGTAATGATGGGAAACCTGGGAGACAACAGTTCAAAAGGACCGTTTCTTCCTATTTTTTTAATAATTCCATCTTTAACTCGGATAATCCTCAAAAGAAATCGTGGGATATTATTAATAGTTTAACAAATAAGGCACAATGCTCTTCAAATATAAAGATCAGATCATACAACAACGAGATTATTACAGATCCAATTCATATAGCTAACCAATTCGCAATTTTCTTCGATAATATTCCAAAATCAATAACAGCAAAGATTGATTCAGGTTTTAAAGATATACCTCTTAAATATTCAAACCCCAATAGTATTTACCTAAATAATTTTTCTTCTGACGAATTAAGTAAACTAATGCTTAAAAACTCAAAAATAAAAATAGCCAAGGTCCGGATGGCATTAACTGCAAAATTATTCGTCAATTTAGAGATATATTAGCTCCGATACTTACTTATTTAATCAATCTGTCATTTAAAGAAGGAATTTTTCCTACAGCTCTAAAATGCTCTGCAGTCAGACCGGTGTATAAAAAAAGGTGACAAACTAGATTTAAATAATTACCGACCTATTTCATTAATAAATTCTTTTGCTAAAGTATTTGAATATGCTATACATGATCGGCTTTTGGACTTTCTTGAAAAACATAAAGTGATTAATAATTCTCAGCATGGGTTTAGATCGAATCATTCTACATCAACTGCTCTCTCTAGTTTTTACAAAGAGGTAATTAATAGCCTTGATAATAAATTGTTGTCTATTGGTATTTTCTGTGACTTAAGTAGGGCCTTCGATTGTGTTCAACATTCAAAACTTTTAGATAAGCTATATTGCTACGGGATTCGTGGTAATGCAGCTAATTTAATATTATCCTACCTTTCCAATAGATCTTGCTTCGTAGAACTAAAGCAAAACACTAATTTTGGGACTAAAACTTTTAGATCAGATGCTCTCCCGGTAGTAGTAGGAGTACCTCAAGGCTCCATTTTAGGACCAATATTGTTTTCTTTATATGTTAATGATATTACCCAGTTCTTATCTGAGTCTTTTATTGTAATGTACGCTGATGATACATCTTTATTATGCTCAGCACCTACGATTGCTTCAGCAGAGCAATTATGCAACAACGCTTTAGATAAATTGCATTGGTGGTTTACAGCAAACTGCTTGTATCTAAATCCAACAAAAACAAAAGCTCTTATGTTTCATACCAAACAGAAGCACTTCTCTGTGTCGCCTCTGTTATACTTAGATCAAACCCGTATACATTTGTCAGATAACGTTAATTTTCTTGGAATTCAACTAACCGATACGCTAAATTTTAAAGATCACTGTGATAAATTAATTTCAACTCTGAATTCCACTGGGTATAAATTAAGAATTCTCACGCATTACCTGGATATAAGTATGCTACTAAAAATTTATTACGCTGAAGTTCAATCAAGGTTACTTTATGGCATCATAATATGGGGCACTTCTTCCTACTTAGAAACTGTGTTCATTGTTCAAAAGCGTATTTTAAGATGTATGTTGAAAAAGCAGATTTGATTCGTGTAAGACTTTATTTAAAACTTTTAAGATACTGACATTGCCTTGCCTTTTAATATTACAGTTAGCCTTATTTGCATATGATAACAAACACATTCTGAACAAAAGAGCTGAACATCATTATCTAACGAGAAATTACCATTTATTGTTACCAAATAAAGTGAATTTGTCATTATCTCAAAAGTCTCTACATGTATTGAGCATTACAATTTATAATCACATTCCAGAAAGTTATAAGAACATGTCACGACTTAGTTTTAAAAATAAAGTTGCAGTAATTTTAAAAATCATGTGTTTTATAGTATTTACGAGTTTCTACATTGTAGTTTTTAAAGTTTATCTATTTTAATTATTATGTAATGTTTGACTTGTCTTATACCTATTGAATAGGTCTTTTAGATAAATAAAGTTTATTATTATTTGGGGCATAAGAAATTTTAAATAAATTTTTTGAATTATGAGTAGATGCACCATCTAGTTGCAAATACATACCCTGTCTTACATTTAAAAGGAAGATTTAATGTCTAATTGAAGAAAAAATACATTGTGTTTCTGATTATCTATGGTTCAGGAGCTACAGTTTTGAGACAAAACAAACCTGTGAATGTAGCCCAGTGAGATGTTATAGATGGAAACAACGTTACATATGAATTTGGTACAGAAAAGTAAACCTATTAGGCGTGGCTTAGGTCAGTAACAATATGGCCGACAACTACACAGGTCCGCACTAGGTATTATTGCCGATTTCTATACATTCTTTTTCTGGTATGAAATTGGAAAATAATATTAATGAAAGTATTTGGACGCATCAAATACCTGGTTTCGAAGATAAAAATAACTATAAAAAACATTTTCACTCATACTGCACGTGATGAAATAAATATTTCTATATAGGTTTGATACTGGGTACGTCCCTCTCTCATACCGGTACACATAACGAACCTGTAAAACGTTATTCCAGTTAATTGCTTATTATTTACACGAGACCTGCTTACACAAATACGTAATGCACATGAAGCCATTATTATTACAGTATCTTACAATTTTTCTAAGCAAAAAATATCCACTAAACACACCCAAAACACAAAATTAACACCACAGTTGTTAGCACGTCTATACTGACAATACACACTGTACAATATGGCGGAGGTGATCCCGCTATTAAAACGTGTGTGTGGCATCCCCCCTATACCATATCTGTAATGTAGACCCATCCGTAAACATAATCTTTTTTAGAAAATGTGTGTCGCTAAACAAATTACTTTGGGCCTAATAACAATAGGCCAATGCTTTATTTTCTTCACCTTCTCTCAATGAATGTCAGGTTTATAAGGCTTGTGATAAACATTTTTTGAATTTAATTCTTGCAGAACAAATATACAGAGTGGCCCACCGAAAACAAAACAAGCCGTTTTTATGTTATAATTTTCAAAAAAACGCTCGGATTGGTCAATTTTTGTTTGTTTGTTTCGGGATCTTCCAAAGACAAAGTTGATCCCGAAATTTTAACAAAGTCGCCCCGGCAGTCTCCAAGTTCAAAATTTTAAATGACATAATGGGTCAATCTATACTGCTTATGAAAACCCTTTTAATTTTCTGTTTACTTGTGTGCATCTTCTTTTAGTCAGGGGGGCCGAATAGCTCCCGGCACCTATGTTTTTACGAAAATAAAAAAATAGTCAGAAAATAGTGCAATATGGACGAGAATGCCAATTCATGTTTACAAGAGACATTCATTAACGATAAAATTTGATTTGATGATCTTGGAATGCAACCCTGAATCCGACTTTACCCATTTGTTTTGGGTTAATCATTTCGGATGTGATTTTGTCACAGCCCGGTGCTTCTCTTAATTCAATTATATCTATTTCCTGTTTTACTTTTAATCTTTTATAGGGTACGAGTTCTCTATTTTCTTATTGTTTTTCACTTGAGTCATCTCTTGAGATATTATAAAATCATTTACGTTATTCCTTAGCAATTCTTTAAAATATTTTCTCCATCTGTTTCATCAATAATCAGATGTCCTTCTTTGCTGTCCATACTTTTTGTCACACTCTATATATTAGTTTTTTAATGTTCTACAAAATAGTTTGTTGTTTTCTTTGTTGCTTGCCTCCAGTTGTAGGTTGTATTGTTAATACGTTTCTCGTTCTGTTTTTACTACGCACCAATTTTCCAAAAAAAATAGACATCAAAATTCCTTGTATTTTACAGTGCAAAGAAATAATTTGGAGGAAATCTTTCATAATTAAAAAATAAAATTCTCCCTTAATTGGTTTATTGTGAAGGAAGAAGTTAGTTATTTTGCGAATATTGTAATACACTAGAAAGAAGTGATTTCATTTTTGTGTTGAATAAAATAATTTTGTATTGTACATGAACATGAGACTCTTTTACTCATTATTCTTTAATTTAAAATATCCTAAAATGTTGGATTCATAATAAAAACACGGTTTATAATTTAACAAAACTTTAATTTTAGAAAATAAATTAATGGAACGTACACTTCTTTACAAACATGAATAGCATTTTATACAGTGACCGGCAAAGAGTTTGCATTAAATAAGAAAAATTTTTGTAATTGAGATATCCGAAATTTTTTTGCAAGTATAGTCAGCATATCGGATGACAAAAAAAAAGCACTTTGACAAATGTTATGTGACCACTGTCATGGCGGACAATATTCCTTAAATATGTAAAGTGAGGTTAGTTGAATTAGATTATACGTCTATGTGCAAATTTTTAAAAGAAAATAACGACTTTTTCAAAAATATCGTTTTCCGGCATTTTTCAGGAAATATTGAAAACAAAATTTTTGGGTTTGATTTGCATAAAACACAATAAAACCAACAAATAAACTTCACAATCCAGTAATTTTTATTTATTAGTCTACCAATGAACGGTAAAGAACGAAAAACATTGTTTTTTTAGGACGGACTTTGTTGCAAACTCTTTGCCGGTCACTGTATAACGTAATTTACACAACTAATAATATTCCGCTACAAATTTATTTTCTTTTTGATACAAATTTAAATGTTCTACAATTACAATAATCTTGTACGTTTTATACGTGACCTGTTACAGGAAACCTTCGGCGTGTTCTCGGCAGTGACCGTTTACTACTTCAGATTAAATTGTTTATAATTTTATTCCATTAAACACTTTGTTTAAAGACGAACAAAGTATGTGAGAAATGTAAAAATGTTTTTTATCGGATTTTAAGAAATGTCCAAAGGGAAGTGTGATTAATTATTATGAATTTAATGATTACATCTATAAAATTTGGTGCTATGGATAACCAAAGACGATCGACGTCTTTGTTACTTTAAATGGGATACCATATACAGGGTGTCACAAAATATGTGTTCAAGAGACATTAAAATAAAAAACTTTAGTAAATTTTTATGTTAGACAAATACTTACGGTAAATGGCGCGTCAAAGTAAAAAATTAAAATTTTTTGTCACGGTTTAAAACTATTAAAAACCAAAATAAACTTATGTTATGTTTCTAACTATGCCTGATTCAAATTTGACAACATATTTGGTCTATCAAAATTCAAAAATTTTTAAGAAGCTAAATAATTAAGGTTTTGGATGGTGTAAAATATACAGGGGTTCTATTTAAATAAGTCAAGTAAATTTTAATTGAAAATAAGCAATCTTTTTTCTCGATTTGTATAAATGGAAAATTTTTTTAATGTGATTGGGAAAAAAACTTTTCGAAATTTGAAACTCATTTATAAGAACCGTACATTTCTATTTGTTTGTCAATAATTAAGTTTAAAATGTGTCAGTTTCAACTGGGACACCCTATGTCGTGACTGTACACTTGTGACGGTATTATTTGGCAAATAATTGATTTATAGAACAATTTCTCCCTACAGTATTGGCAGCCATGTTTACACTTATGCGTTTGAATATGAATGTTTGGTTTGAGAAGTTTTCTAGGGATTTTAGTGGTTTGGAATTGCCAATTCCAATTATTTGTCGGCATTTGCCAAAGTACACTTCATTTCCTTTTTACTGACTGCCGCAAAAAGGTGCACATGGAAAATGCTGTCCAAAATTAAACAATTAGACATGTGTTTAGTAATATCGATTAAAGTAAAATCATCCCATTCAAAGTAGGGAATAAGTTTTCGACTACGGTTCCTGTGTAAATACCTTTTTTAATTTTTTTCTTTTAATAAAATATTTGCTCTTACGGGTTCTATTTATTGCAAGCACCATTTTTTTGGTTTTTCTTTTGTAGTTTTTCCATTTGGCTTATTCTGCTCGTCATTGCAGACGTACTCCGTTTTAATTAGTCAATGGATATCTAATTATGGTTATGCTGGCAAAGATAATCCGAAAATTATAAAATATTGAAGTGGATCTGGTATCACACCACTGTTGGAATTTCAACCTACCTTGAAACCTCTTTGAGTCAAGACCACTACCCAAGATAAGCCGTTTATCTGGTTCTTGTGAGCAGCCCAACAACTGTTACGCTAACCTATTTGGGGCATTTGTGCCTTGAATTTGTATTTGTGTTTCAACTCGTTCTTGTGAATTATTATTATTTGATAACCATATTGTGCTATTTATTATAAATTATCTAATTTTGTGTCTATGTGTTTCCCTGTGTGTTAATTAAACTCTAGTCGCTATAACAATATACATATTTCTATTCCCGTACGGTTTGTTTCTGTGACTACGAGTTCTTAGTGGTTCTAGATATTTCTTATACGTAATCCTAGGTGGCGCCTTATAAATTTTTCAAGCAGTGTAGAAGCCTTCCTTTTGAACGATTTTTAATCAACCCAAGACCACTTCCGACTAAAAAGAGCTACCGGCAGGCCTTCTAGCATTGCTATATATTTATTTTTTTAGTTTGTTTATAAATAAACCGTAACACACTACTGTACGAAAAACAGGCAGGGCCATAATTGTATCAAAACTTTGCATTTATTTTTATGAAATATTTATTTTAGTGAACATTTGTTTCATATGAAAAAGTTCTCGTTTTTTGCTTACCGATCAAAGACTCAATGATAAAATGCATGTCTTATTCCATAACCTCCAATCTATTGTTGGTGGTCGATTCTAGACAGGTATTTTTAGATCTTACGAGAAAATTTTATGCAGTGAAGATCTTCCGGATCAATTTATGTACTAATGACATTTTATCAACTGGCTCACTTGCCATAAAGTTATTATACAGCGAACAATAGTAATCACCACAGACACACTGTTACGGTAATAGTTGGGACTGTGACAGATAATAAAAATACATAAACATGAATTGTCTGCAAATTTAGAATCCAGAATACTATCCAGTTTTGCGGATTTGTCAGTGACTTCAAAGTCAAGTTCATACAAACAATCAGAATAAAAGTTTTAGGTGATATCATAGTGTACGCTACTACTAAACTCTGACATTTATAGAGATCTTAGCCTTTCAATCAAATGAAGAATCTTGATGAAAAGCTTAAAGGTAGGTGTTACATGTTAATACTAGTTGACCATCAGTCATTTTAGCAGATGATAAGTTACCCGACTTTGTGTAGTGTGTTAATTATAAACAGATGTTCAATTATGCTCAAAGGGTAATGATGCAGAAAAATGTAGAATACCACATGTTTAGAGAGACTCTTCTAAAGAGTAATTTTAAGCACAAAGGTGAATGGATCCCAATAACAGAGAGAAAAAACATAACTTTGTTGTCGATTAAGGACTTTTGATTGTATTCCATATCACTAAAACTTGCAGAAAACCTTTGAAATTTGACGTTTTTATGACAAAAACTGAATTTCAAACCAATTGGAAAATCAAATGCGATATGACTATTTCACTAATCTGATGTTTGAAAACTCAAGTTAAATTTAAGCTAATTAGCTGGAACGGTTTAGTTGAGGTCTCCGCTAGATCAGAATTAAGCGAACCCTAACAACCAGTCACAATGTAAATGTAATAAAGCAAACCAAAACATTTATATAAATTGTTTTATTACATTAGAAGTTAAGACTTTATTAATATTTTGTTGTTATCCGCGTTTCCTTAAAAATTGTTCTCTCAAAGAGATTAATTTGGTTGTGCATTGATAAGCGGCCGCGCTGTTTTGGTCAAACTCATTATTGCTTAATCTTGCTATGCAGAATATTAAGTTGTATATAGAAAGGATAAATTTACCCCTATAAGCCTCTTTTTGTTTGGCCGAAGGTCTCGTTACTAATACGTTTTCGAGTTTCCTTTATTAAAATTAGGATCAAGTGGATTTCGAAGCTTTTGTTATTTGTTTCATTGCGCATTCTTAAAATAATAAACGTCTCGAATAGGTTGTTTCAATTTAATTATGCTGAAAGCTGAGCTAGCGGCACTATCGGTCACGTAAACTATTTCGAAACGCTTTTCACGAAAATTAAGATAAGGACAACCGTCTCAGATTTATGTTTTTATATATTTGTTTTAAATGTAATCATTTGTAAAGAATTTGTAGCCAATGATAATTATTGTAGAATTACGAAAGGCACTTACATATGCATGTTTCGCCTCATTTGAAGCTCATCACTGCAGGGTCGATCGAAAAGGCCCTCGATAACCCTATTTTTGAAAATAAAAAATTTAAAAATACTGCAATATGGTCTAGAATGCCAATTCATGTTTATAAGAGATATTCATTAACGTTAAATTTTGCTCTAACAAATGAACAGAGTGCCCCGGCAACCCCCATCTCGAAAATTTACAGAGCCAGTCAAGTGGCACCTCATATGAAAAGTATTGTAATTCTCTATTCTACCAAATACATTTTATTCCGAGAAGGGAGCTTAAGGGGGTCCAAGGACCTCATTTTCTAAGAAAACAATAGGAAATGCAAAAATGCTTCTACTTGACCGTGATCCCTAAATCAATAACTAATTATTATTTTTAACAAATACATTACTTTTTAAATTACATACATTTCCAAAGTGAAACGAATCTTCTTTTCTTTAACCAGGCCATTAAGTTTGATTAGCCCAAAACGTCCATGATTGCAAAGAATAATTCAAAATCTTACGTATGACATGTCACTCTACCTTTATCCTAATCAACATTTTTAAAAGGGGGTTGCCCTGTTTTTATTAATTTTATTAATACAATGGGCCTACTTCAAACTTGAATGGATCTTACCAACTAGTTCAGCATTTTTTGATTTTCTACTGTTTTCTAAGAAAAGGAGGTCCTAGGGCCCTCTTACACGCCTTTCTCTGAATAAAATGTATTTGGTTGAATAGATAATTATAATATTTTTAAATGAAGTGTCACTTGACCTGCCCTGTAAATTGAGATTTTTGAGATGGGGGCTGCCGGAGCACTCTGTTTATTTTATCGTTATTGAATATCCTTTGTAAACATAAATTGGCATTTTTGATATGTATTTATTTTTATTTTAGAAAATAAGGGTGTCAGGAGGTCTTAGGACCCCTGACCAAAATAAGATGCATATAGCTGTATAGAAAATTGAAAGAGTTTTTATATGAGGTATTTGTCTACCCATCATGCCAATTAATATTTTTGACATAGGGGCTGCCAGGACCTCCCTGTTGATATTTTGGAGTCAACTTCGTGTTCAAAAGATGCCCCCCTCAAAACAAAGTTTTACCTGTCTAATTTTCTTTTTGAAAGTGTAAGGTATTTGTCGACCCATCATGCCAATTAATATTTTTGACATAAGGGCTGCCGGGACCTCCTGTTGATATTTCGGGGTCAACTTCGTGTTCAGAAGATGCCCCCCTCAAAACAAAAATTTACCTGTCTAATTTTCTTTTTGAAAGTGTAAGATAGCTCTAAAAACAGGTTCTGCCAACCAAATAAAACATTATTATAACAGTAATTACGAACGTAAAAGTTACAAAAACAACATCCTTCATTTCTAAATGAATCGCAAAAAACATAAACAATAAAACAAACGTTTCGCGCAAAACTCCACATTGTCATGATACTAACAAACGTCTAAAAGCGAATAGAAAGTGTGCAACGATATAAAACATTTTGCTCGAAACATAAAATAAACATCTAAGAAACTTGCTTGAAAACGTTTTCAAATTAGAATGCATTTCAACAACACTTCTCCCATTGTTATGGAATAATAAGTTTATTATTCTGAAAGGCAATGTTAAATAGAAGCCACGTATAAGATAAGATCTTTTGTTTATAAGATCTGGAATAAATAGTAGAGGCACTAGTTACCCTTTAGAACATGTACTTTATTTTTATTATAGAAACGCTTCAATCTACTTTGTCTTTGTCTTTTTGGGCCAATAGATTTAATTACAGTATAACCTCTCTTAACGGGCACCTCTTATTACCGGACACCGCCCTGTGCCGAAAATGTTTGAACATATAGGAGAATTAATTTAAAACGGACAATTGCAATAACAAACACGGACAGCAAAAACGTGCTTGCACCTTAAACCGGAAGATGGGAGATGACCGTTTGACTGCAACTCCAACAAGTTGTTACACTTTGTTGTCGTAGACGAATTTATTTTAGAGAGAACTTATAATCGTTTCAAGCACTTATCCTTAGTTTATGTCGGTGAGGGGTTGTGAACAATCTTTAAAGGTGTAACAGTTATAAAAAGTGCATCCAAAGCAAGGGCGCCACCCTATGAGTCGCAGAGATTAATGTCAAGCAGTAAGGACTTAAGATAAAAAAAACAAACTGTTAACAAGAAAACATAATTTTACAAAGATTCCTATGAGTTACAAGTATATACACTGTTACGGTTATTTCCGTTAAAAATAGGTAAAAATTGCCGATGATGCAGTTTTCCATTTTTGGTTACTCCAGACGCCAATAGATGGCGGCTCTATCGCTTGATTGTTATTATCGTTTCTGCCATTATGAATTTTGAATGGGACCGGATTTCCTGGTACTTTCGTCGAAGATCTTGGTGCTTATTTTTGCTCTGTTGTTTTAGAACATACATGTATTTGAATCCAACACTTTCTCTTGTATCGACAATAATCGAACATTTAATTTAGATTGTCGTGATTTATGGGTTTGTTCTATGAGGCCATGTACGAAGATTAACGAATATTTTCTCATTTATTCACGGCTACCGTAAGATAAGATTCTAATTTTGGGCGTTGCCTCAACGCACTTTGGGCGTGTACTGCAGCGTATTTTAGGAGAAAATTACAAGTTTGTGGCTGTATTAAGCCGGCATTCACTTTATTATTCGGCCAAGGACTATGCTTTCGAGTTGTTTACCTTGTATTACGCGCCAAGATTAACCTGTTTTAAGCTATTTTGTTATACATTATTTGTGCGCGCGTGAGTACTACTAAAAACAAATTTTAGGTTAAATTGTATACTTTTGTCGAACTATCCTGCAGTTTGTAGTCACAATAAAGTGTTACGACGTATTGTTGTCGAAATCGTTGTTTCAATCAGTATTTATACCAATCCGTTACGGTCAGAGTTTTGAGTTAAACTCGATAGCTTTCTCTTACGAGGTTGCGCCCGTCCTCTTTTTCGTATTTGTGCTACAAAAAGAAGACAAAACAAATTTTGCTCACTTGGCTACAAGTACTTTTTAGGTGACTAAATTATTGTTACTCTCTTGCGAGCTCCACCACGATTGTGCTAGACACAAGGACTTGTCTCAAATTCTATTTAGATCATTGATAGTACTGATTAAAAAGAACCCGCTTACTATTTATGCTATAACGAATAAGTTGCTGTTATTATACGCAAGTTATAGATTGACTCCAGATAATAACAATATGGTTAATCAAACGAAAGTGTAAATATGCAAACCGTATTCCAGATAAATAGACTAGTCTGGCAAAATATCGTTTCCGAAAATTATCGCCAGGGGCCGAATACGTGTCCACAATTGCGAATTGTTTTATTTATAGTACAAACGCAATTTAATATTAAATACATCCTGATTACTTCCTTAATTATGTCTAAATAACTGATTTAACATTTAACGTCAATAATAAACTACTGGCGCAAACAAACGTATAATTAATTTGTCCGGGGATCCTCCAACTAAAAAAATTATCACAAACGGCAATAAATAATAATTAATCTTGGTTGTTAACAATTGGTTTTGAACATACATGTAATTATAATTCTGGAAATTCTTAATAACAATTGCAAGTGAAAAGATATCTTAAAAATATATCAAATTAGCTTTTGGGTCAAGTTACTTGCTGTCGTTGGGGGTTTGTTACATCCTCGAGGTATATTCCAAACTGTTAATTTTAACAATTGAGAAAGAAGAAGAAACGAAGAGCAAAAACTAGCTGGTATCCGAAGGTTACCTGCTTATCAAAAATTTTCAACAGCTCAATGTAGAATACATTGATAGATTTTGCCTTATAGGTCATAATATCTTAAAGTTTCGTCAATAACAAGAGTAAAGGACGTAAATTTCGTCCATTGGTTAGATTTGCCTCTAGGTGGTAGTTTTAACTTGCCCCAAGGTGTAGTTTTAATTTGTTTTAGGGGTAGTTTTAAATCAATTGACAACATAGCGTGTTTTGATAAAAAAATGTCTTTTAAACTTACGGAATTTAACAATGTTTAAAGGATTTTCTTAATAGGATTCCTACAAGTTCTTAAACTTGTTGCCCTAACCAGCGACTAATTTTGTAAAGTTAGTAGACCAGGCGTAGAACAGGTCCAAAATGAATTTATTAAACGAAATTCCCGGAGGAGAAAAAACCGTCACCAAGTAATATTTAGATATGTGGATAAGGTAGAAGAAGTGGATAAGACAAAGGAAGCTTTGATTTTACAATTTCCTACTTTGTTAAAATTTTGGATATGTGTGAATAGTTTTGAATCAACAAAGTTCAATCACCGAGGGGGTGATTCTCAAACCTTTAAAAATTTGTCCGTTCACATGGCGATATTCTAATTGTTTTCTTTACGTGCAGATCTAAAAAAGAAGATTCATATTTAGCGGGTTGGAAATTGCATTATCTTTTTCTTTGCAAGTGAATTTGGTTTATTCTTTGTCTGATTAAGATGTCATTGAGATTTTTCTGCATATGAACCTGGAGCTTTACTTGATTTCAAGTGAGGATAATGTTCCTATGTATGATGTGCAGACGTAGTATCTGTAGATTCAATATATCGTATTCATTGGAGTTTAATTTCGTCGTACTTATCAAAGTAACGACCTTGCATTATAATAACAATTTAAAATTGCATTGTGGTTTTAAAATTAATAAAACATGAATTCAATTTTCTGATTTACATTAACATTAATTAAGGATGACAGTGGCTTTAGAACGGGTAGTTCAATTAGGTTTCACTTGCTAGATGTATAAAAAGTAGTTGGATGATTGAGGATATATTTCTCAATTGGTTAAAACATTTTGGTAAAATAACTGACTCCAAACAAGTTGATCATATTTTTCTGGCACTATACAACTATGCAAGTCATATGTATATCATCGCCAATCTACTACTTTTGTAGGGATAATGGGATCAATTTAAATACCGTCCATATATCTCACCGTATTCAACCTCTAAATTTGACTTTTTGTCATCGTTAAACAGAGCTTATGACATTGAGTGTAATTTTGATAGTTTGTTTTGCCGAAGAGATATCAACGGATCCTTCTATTTGTCCTCCAATAGATGGGTCAGTTAATATCTTTTGGCAAAACAAACTATTAAAAGAATAAATAGAGAGAATATTACCATCTTACCGAACATTGAGTGAAATATGTTTTTAACATCAAGGTCTATGAGAAGATTTTACTCACCGATGTCAACAGAAACTACTAATGCAGAAAAAGCTATTAATGGGTTCAAAAGTCGAATTTATCCCATCAATTTTGTATGAAAAAACCAACGAAACAACTCGCTAATACAAAATACTAAAAAATCTAATAATTCTAAAATTTATCATTGATTGCGTATATATGTCTGGTCGTTCAAACAATTAGTGGAAAATTAGTCGTTTTAAGATATTAGCCAAAACGATCAGATAACACTTATTTGAGAAAATTTTTCTATTGCCAAAATAAACAAATAATGATTCAAATCAACAACAAACATGGCGCGGCTTAGGAGATTAGAGATTTCCGTCAACACCATTGAATATACTGAATAAAAACAGAAAAAAAAATTACAATGACGAAGCTGGTTGAAAGTGAAGCCTACGGAAGTAAAGATAGTAAGGAGAATACCTTCAGCAAAAACAAAATTTGGTATTGAGGTATTGTTTGAAGTGATTAGTCACACAAACTTTGCGTGGGCGGACACAATGAATTTCTAATCCCCAATATTTGTACAGGATTTTTCTAAACTGTACCGCATTATCCGCAACTGGTGGATAATGACAAATTGACAATACATTTTTAAGCAAATTTTGTACATGTTTTTAGAATAGATTGAGTTGCTCCAATGATTGTTATTAACTTATTTAAGGTTTTTTAGTATTTACGTCAAGCAGCATAACTCTAATGTCAATAATTTCGGAGTTATCAATTTTCTTCTTTTAGTGTTTATGGTCACTCCCCTAGTTAAAAATAATCTCTGAGTTACATCATAACAAACGATAGTTCTGAGAGTAATGACTATTCATACTCATTGTCAAAAAAGTCATCATTTCTCATCAATTCTTAAGTTGAAAGCAGTGGGAGATGACCGTTTTGACTACAATTTTAACAAATAATACCTAGATATGTGGATAAGGTAGAAAAACTGGTGTGGCGTTAATAGCAGTATTGGTGTCTTGTAGAGAAGGTTACGAAAGCTATACAGAATTTAAAATAATGTGCAACGGTTTTTTCCGGCCATTAAAACACGGATTGTTAATGTCTACTTATGGAGGAATTTCACAAATGTAGATCTGGAAATGAAAATACGTATTTAGTGGATTAGCGATTGGTTTTTCTTTGCGAGTGAATTTGGTTCATTTCTTGACTGATTTAGATGCCTTGAGATTTTCCTCTGTGCAAACCTGGAGGTTTATCTGATCTCTAGTATCTCTATCTATGAATGATGTTCAGATGCGAAAATACCGGTAGTATTTGTAGGTTAAAGATTTCGCACCCATAGGAATTTCATTTCGTCGTGGTTATTAAAGTAACAACCTCGCTTTATGATGAGAATTTAAAACTACATTGTGCGTTTAAACATTATAATAAACCTAAATTTATTCTCCTGATTTTGTTTAACGTTAGTTTTAGATTTCAAATATTAAGACTCGGGCTCTAAAGACCCCACTTTACATCCTCGACAGAGGTGGGAATCATCCCAGGCAACACATGATAGTTAAATTAACGTTTATTAAACGATACTAATGGTTGATGTTTGGTAAGGTAATTCACATAAACGTTTGTTGTGAACTGATATATAAATTAACGTTAATTTTACGTTCAGGAAACGTTTAATATAAACATTTATAGTACAATTTTAGTAAAAATAAACGTTGTATGAATGATTAATTTCTCTAAAATTTAACGATTTTTTTAACCTTTCTTTAACATTCATTGGCATTATACGTTAAGTGAATGATTTATTTTATATTCGGATGAACGTTGTTCCTACGTATGCAACTTCATAATAAAAATAATAATTAATATGGTATTTATAATATCAATCTCATAGTCAATATAACTCAGTCAAGCAATACTAAATCAATTTATAGAAACTTGACTTAACTGCTATTTAAACGTAAATAAATCGTCAATAGAATACATTTCTACAACGTACAATCGTTGGTTAGTATAATTTTAAGAAAATTTGATGACAACCAAGGCAGAGACGCATGAGCACTGGGCGTCAAGTCATTACCCATGATTCCCCATGCTCATGATTACTGACATTACTGTGTCCTGCAGTGAAATTGCGTAGTGATCTGGTCCACCTGTCTGTACTTTATAGCTTTATATCTTAAACGCAATAGTGTGGTGTTTTGGTGGCAATTTGAGTTTAAAAAAGTAAGGTAAGTGTTTGTTTTAGTTTCCACGTTTTTAATTTTATTTTTGGGAATCGGTCTGTTACGGAATGTAATTTTTCTTTGCTGAATCTAACGTTTGACCATTAATTATTTCAGATCTTGCGTTATTTTTTAATGTTGGAACGATTACGTAATTACTTATTTTGTGCTTTCATTACCGTTCTGATGTGAACAGTTTTATCAAAGAAGTTGCTAGTCAGCAATTCTCACGATGACCGCAGCTGTGTATAAGTGAAATCACTTATGTCAATGTTTTTGTGCTGTTACATCATTTTTATCCCATTTATGTATTTAGTGATTAAGAGTGTTATTTTGTTTAGGTATTAGTAACGACTAAATTGCAGGTTTTAGTTTTATTTGGTTAAAATTTATTACCTATTTTTATTTACAATCAAATTGTAATGTGATAATTGCCATGCATATGGAAGTTAGAATCAATAACGTAATTCATGTTGAGATGTTTAACTTCACATGCTTATTTTAAATTTTACAAAATCTGACAACACTAGAGAGTTAGTTATGGAAACCACTAAATTTATGTTTCTAGTTTTGGAGAAAAATTTTATCGGGAATTCTTCTTTTTGGATACTTTTTCTGCAGTTTCTTGCAGTTAAAGCTATACTTTTTTAGTTTTCAATATAACAATTATATAGATCCAATCTTTTATTTTCTGATTACATTCTTGGTTTTAATGGACTGGTAACAAAACTTCACATTATTTAAGCATTAAAGCATTATTTATTTCAACTAATTTGTCAATTACTTAAAAATTATTAATTTTCGAAATATACAACCTTATCTTAATTTTTAATGCCAAATCAGATAAAAATTGGGGGTTTCATTTGAAAAACTATGCAACTTTTTCCTTTAACGTTATATTCTGTCGTTCTTAGTTTTTAAGTTAAGTTAAGGGAAGAGAACCTTATTTCGGACACCTTGTACAGTTTACTGTTTTATGCGTACTAAGCATACGTAAACTAAGTAACAAAGTAATTACGCAATCAGTGTGTGATGTTAATTTGCTTATAGGTACAATTAATAATACTGTCTAAATTTGTACTTCATCTACATTTTTAAATTTATTTAATCTTATATAATATAACCGATTTTTAATTTAATATTCATATATGTCTATATTTTTTTCAGCTTCGTCATTAAAATATACAGGTACATTCGCAATTACTTATTGTAAAATGACTACTAAACTTGTCACGAAGCGACATTTACGTCGTCAAATTGCCATTAATTTTAAGAAATCTCTAGCTGAAAGTAAAGTAGAAGTTCCTTCATGCAGTAAGGATAATGTCGCTGTGGCATTGCCTAACTATGATAAGTTTGATTGTATTGCTATGAACATTAACAGATTAGATCCAATTATAAATAATAATGATTCTTTATTTACCAATAATTATAGTAATTTGATCGGTCAAATAAATATTTCGGAATCATTGATGATTTCCGATACAAATACCGATTCCATTAAACTAAATTGTTTTAATGTAGATGAAAGCAACGAAGAGTTATTTTACAAAACTTTAGAAAATGGGCTTTAGATTTTAACATTACCCATGCGGCTCTAAACACTTTAGTAACACTTATACAGCCTCGCTACCCGTTTCTTAAGCGAGACGCCCGCTCAATATTAAAAACTCCTAGACGTGTTGAGGAATTTGCTCTAGATAATGGAAAAATGATTTATTTGGGACTAGAGCAAGGATTAAAACAGCGGTTAAACGACGGTTTTACATGTGTTTCCCGTGTTATTAAAGTTCAAGTTAATGTAGATGGTATACCTTTGTTTCGTAACAGTTCCACAGAGTTTTGGCCTATTTTGGTCCGCAGTGAAAATTTTACAAACAAAAATCCTTTTGCAGTAGGAATATTTTGTGGCAAAGGAAAACCGTTTCCACTTCACTTATATTTAGAACGATTTATATTTGAATGTTCTAAAATATCAAAAGAAGGTATTTCGCATAATGGAAATGTATTTTCATTTGAAATAGCGTTATTTACTTGCGATGCTCCCGCACGGGCATTTTAAAATGTATTGTTTATTTTAATAGCAAAATTGGTTGTGAACGGTGTATTATCATAGGTAGTCGAGAAGAAAATAAAACATATTTTCCAATCACAGTACATTTGCCTCGAGATGATAATGATTTTCACGCAAAAACCTTAAATCGCCATATCAAAGAAAAATCGCCCTTACTACAATTAAATATAGGATTAGTTTCACAATTTGTTTTGGATCCAATGCATTTGGTTTACCTAGGAGCTGTGAGACGATTACTATTACTGTATTGGGTGGAAGGAAGCCGACCATATAAGCTTAGTAAACTTTCTATACAAAAATAAATTGTAACCTCGTTATTGCTAAAAATTTACTACCTCAGATTTTCATAGGAAAATTCGATCATTCAATGACCTGAAGAGGTGGAAAGCCTTGGAGTATCGATATTTTCTTCTTTATTGTGGTCCATTTGTCTTGAAAGGTAACATAGAAAAAGAATATTATAATCACTTTCTCTTATTACACTGTTCTATTTTCATTTTAAGCAATGCTGCTTTATTCGGAAAGTATGGTTTTATTTGTAGAGAAACAATAAATGATTTTATAAGACTATCAGCAGACTTATATGACAAATATTTTATCACTTATAATGTGCATTCTTTATGTCACCTCACTGACGATGTTGAGAAACATGGTCCTTTAGAATCATTTAGTTGTTTTCTTTTCGAAAACTACTTAGGTCACTTAAAATCCAAGATACGTGGAAAATATATGCCCTCCAGCAAATTTACAATCGCTTAAAAGAAATGGAAAACTGTAAGCGTTCGGCAACATCAAGTAGCGCATGTAAAAGTATCAGCCGATCCTCGTCGAAGGTACTTCTAAGACCTGTTTCAAATGTCAAAAATTAAAATGTGACAATATGATCATATCTGTTTCAAGTCCTGACAATATAGTTCTGGTAAGAAACAAAATTGTAGTTATTGAAACAATTAATTGTGTTAATAACGTTTATAAGTGTATTGGTCACTTATTCCGGTATCTTGAAGATTTTTCTTCTAAACCCATAAAATCATCAAAATTAGGTATATATTTTGGAAAAGTAAGGGCGATCAGTATATCTTTAATGTAGATGAAATTAATTCAAAATATATATCATTTCCATTCAAAATGGATTTTATCTAAGTCCTGTTTTACACTTTACACAACAAGATTAGAACATGAAGTTAGTAATTGTATAGTATATTTTATATCTCATAATCCATTTTCTAATTAAATTGTTTGCTTGATTTTTAAAAAGAACATAAAGTTTCTTCATTGTTTCTAATAAATACACACATAATTGACGCATAAAATTTTCTCTTTGAAAAACATTTTCTCATTTATGATTCTTCTATAGTATATTCACATTTCTACAAAAATCAGAAAATGTTGTCAAGAATCAAATAAGTCATCATTTAACACACTTATGTGTTAGTTTGCTGTTACACGTCTCTGTAAACAGTTGATGTGCGTGTGGTACCGATAATAAAATTTGATTGTTACATGTATAATATTTTTTTAAATATTGCTTAGGTTTCCGATTTCATTTTTTGTTTTTTCTGAAACCGATTTTGTTACAGTAATCAATAGATTACTCATGATCATAGCCATAATTTTCCAATTTTATTTGCTATGTATGAGTAGGCTTAGAGATTAAATAACTTTATATGGCAAACATTTTTCTGATAGTAAAAAAGTTTCCTGTATAATCCGATACATGTAATTTTGAAAGTCATTTTACATAGGTTAATTCAAGATGTACTGTGGTTGAATTCGAGGGGCATAAATGCGCCGTTGTTGCGCTCAATTGGCTCTCTAACAATAACACCGAGTGTTTTGGCCGACTCCATGTAGTACAGATGCAGCCTATATAAAAAAGTTATGGAAATGGAAAATCCCAAAAGAATTGGAAAAAGTATAAAGTTATAAAATTTAAAAAAAGTTATGGTAAGTAGTTATTTTTATACTAGAGTGTAGTGCTTATCTATTTACCTACCTAGCTGATTACACTGAAGCAGAGTCATACCTACAAAAATAATTGACGAAAGCTCTTCTTCTGATGGAGTTGAAAAATCAGTTATAACTCACATGGATTTTAACGAATGCGCCATTGAAGCCTCCCAATCATTTATTTCCGAGAATAATGAAAATGACTGTGGTACACGAAAAACAACAAATTCTTCTGATAATGTGATGTAAGAAAGAATTCATTAAGAAAACAACTTAGTAACACTTGTTTTTTTTCAGAAACAATTTCAGTAGTAGTACTGATTTTAGTAATGATGACGAAGAAGAAGAAAGACGTCCTAGTAGAGTACACAGCGCACCCCAATCCCCTTCTGTATTTTCTGTTGCATCTGGATCAGCTAGAAGTGAGGTGTCATTATTAGAGACTATTTTACGTCGCGTGGAACAGTTGTCCGCAGTACAAAATCAGCAAACAATTATACTAAATTCATTACTTCAAGCAAATCAATCTTGTTCTAATCAGACGTTGAACAAACCGGAGGACTTTCCTGTCTTGCCAATTAACTCGAAGCCAGAATATAAAGCTCTGGAAGAATTTTTAAAGTTGAAGACAAATTTAATTATATGGTATGTACATCAATTACTTTATTATTAGGTAAGTCGTTTCCTCCAAATTTGAATTCAGGAAACTTGTCCTTTTTAGTACTGCTTTTAAAACGGTCGTTTTTATACCATATACCTATGATGAGTAAAATTTGTATTTGGGAGACGGAACGTTAACATAGCCTATAATACAAAATTACGAATGACAAAGAACACTTTTAATTCGAATGAAACACTACACATTTTCTTTAAGCGAAATTGCTCGTTTATGACACTTGGAGAAAAACATATTTGTTAATACTTATTAGTAGTACTTATGTATTACATATTTTGTAGGTTTTGTATGTCTAATCTAATAATTAATGGCGACGTAAATGTAAAAACAAATGCTAAAATGTTGATTTCAGAATTAAGTGAAAATTAGGCATCCAACACCTACAGGGTTGGTGAATGAATTTCGATATTTCAATAAAGATATATGATCAATTTTATTAGTATGTTCTACTTTAAACAAATTATATATACTTACATATATTTATATTTGTACAGAAGTCTCGTCTGGCATGCATTGGAGGTACTGACGTTAGGAACGCTACCATGAACATGCTAAAATTTCTGATGTCTGATAAAATCGCAATGAAATTCAACTGGATTAGCGGGACAACAAAAAAGGCCATTTAAAAACACAAAAATGTGTGAATGTTTAACGGGTAAGTACTCACATAAATGCTAATTATTTAAAAAAAAACACGAACTTTATTAAAATTGCAAATCAAGTAAATTGGATATTTTAGAAGCAATTATGGTTGCGTATCGACAGAGAGAAGGATGGACTGAACGAAACATCCAGGACGCAATAAAAGACTGGTTGAAGCTAGCGAAGTACCGACACGATAACAAAGAAAAAAGAGACGTCGAATGGAGTAACTCTCATCATTCAATTAAATACTATGTTTTTTGTTGAAATTACTTTTGTTTGAATTAAATTTTTATTTAATACTTTATGATTTATTTTCAGAAATAATAAGTATAGCTGTAATATGACTATTATTTGCATTTATAATTAGAACAATGGAAATATTCTAGTTCTAGAATAAGTATTTGTAGGAATATCTTCAAATTAAAAAATTTAATGGCAAATATTCTGTTTAATTGAACGTTTCGTATAAACGTTAGTTAAAGATTTTAAAAATTTGTTTTTAAAAGTTTAACTTAATCGTTTAATTTTAAGATTTTTTAAACATTAATTAATAGTAATGTTATACGTTCAAAGAACAAAAATATGAACATAAATTAAACGTTTTACACGAACGTCAACTTTTAGTTTTGAAACCGTTTTGTAACGTTTAATAAAAAGTTTAAACTTGGTATTTTTTAACGTTCATGTATAGTATGTCTTTAACGTTCAATAGAGGTATATTATGTTTGGAAAATTGACGTTCAGGCCGCGGACATTTTTATGGAATATAAACGTATAAAATAAATCCTTGTTTGACGTAAAAATCTGTATGAAATTAAACGATTATTATACCATCTTGTGTTGCCTGGGATCTCTTTAAATATAAGGCCAAGTGGTTTAGAGTAAAAGTATGATTAAAATGATTTTGAACAGTAACCTAAGCGTGTTAAATAAAAATGGTAATGGGACAATAGTTAACCACTCTTTCTAACTCGGGCGTTCTTTTGCAGTGAGTAATTAGGTCTGGGTCAGATTTGGTTTGACTTTAATCATGGTTAGAAAAGAATTGGAGCTAAACTATACTTAAAAGATAACTAAGTAATTAAATTCCTAAATTATAATACACTCAATTGGTTACCCCAACCTTTATTTTACTAAAACAAATTAAATTTCAATCTAACCTTATTAGGCCAGTAGAACTAAACTGATGCTTGAAAGTTTAGCAGTAGGCTTTTCTTTTTTATGTTATAGGGTAGGTGTCTGAGAAGTCAACACTTATGATTTTGCAGTTTCCAAAACCCTTGTGTTAACCTAAAAGGCCCAAAACTGTTATCTTTTTAAACTTTTTCTTATATTTTTGGCTCCTAGCTCCTAAACTATGCATATTCTAGCGTCATAAACATTACTATCATTTTTAAATTTCTGAAAATTTAATCCCAAGTTCAGATCAGTAGCACTAAAAGTAACGGAGATATTGCTTTTCAAAAATCGGTCAATTTTACAAAAATACTGTTTTTTAGATATTTCCTGCTCGTGTTTCGAGCTATATAACCGCTAATTACTGTTCTTTAGACCCATATCACTTTGGTAAAAATTACATGCTTTCTCATTTCAGCATTTAAGTCTAATAATTAACGAGAATGTGATCAAAATATAAATAATTTTTGAGCTTCCCCAATCGCTGTTGGGGTGTGATCTTCCTTAACTTATATTTACTTATTTTAAACTTGTGATTTAGTATAAATCAGGATCGTTAATTTACAATTTTTGGTTTTAGTTTTGTTAATGCTTGTTTTAAAGCACTAATTCGGTATATACATTTTTTTTTGCCTTACCTAATATTAAGGTTTCATCAATATATACATGATAATTAATTAATAACAAATATATACTAAACAAACACATAAATTATGACTAGTTTTAAAATTCTTAAACAAGACAAAGTGCATTTTGAAATGACATATTGTAGTGATTGTGCAAAGTCATATAATTGTATCGTATTGTATATGCAAGAAATATATAGGAATGTCTAGTAGTAAGATATTAGAGGTTTCTTGTATGCTAAAAAAGATATTTACGGGTAGTAAGGATAATAAACGTTTAATTTTGAGTCCGTGCATTAAACAATTAATACAGAGTGTTCTTCGCTAATTATTAAAAGAAATGTTATGGTTATATAATTAATTAACCCAGTTATTAAGAAATAGTTTAAAAAACCAAAGTAAAGCTGCAAGTAGTATTAAAAATATAATTAAATACAGTTGTTGGTGAAGAAAGCATAAATCATTAAAAACCAGAATGGGAAAATGGAAGAATAACAAACAGTAAGGAAAAAGTTGAAAAAGTAATCGACGGTCAAGAATTCACTGCCGAGAAACCGTTGAAGGTCGTACGTACACATCGAACATAAGTTGACAAGTTTAGTTTTAAATTAGTATATTTGGTTCCACCCAAATAGGGTATAAAATTCAAAATAAAATTGTAACATATTTATTATTATTTATGTAAAGCCGTAAAATTAATGTAAATAAGTTAAGATTTATAATTTAAGATTTCTAAGATTTATATTGTTTGATTATTTTTCTCTAAAATTAAAATTTTTGTTTGAAATCATAAACTACGTTATTATTATTAAGAATCAAAGCCTTAGAAGAATATTATCAAAATTCAAAGCAGATTTTAAACTTGAAAAGTTTCATGCTCTTTCACATGCTCAATAAAGTTTTATTTTTATTCAAAACCAAAATGAAGGATCACCGCCATATGTCGCTTTGATAATTGAGAACTACTTACTGCTTTCTCAACTTGTATGTATTAACTGCCATTTACTGGACGTTATACAACCTCTGCTCCTTTCTGGAAACGGGCAAAATAAAGTTACTCGCCAGTTTAAAAAAAATCCTCACCTTATTCGTGAAAGCAATAGTTTTTTCTTAACTCATGCGCGACTCTGGCAGTTATGCTGCACTGGGGCTGAGCACGGTGTTTTGTGACTCATTTAAGTTAAAGATGACTGCACCAACCTCCATGGTTTACGATATCAGCTGTGATGTAAAGACTATTTAAGAAGTGCCAAAGTAGAACTTGCTTGATTTGCCCTCAACCGAAGAATCAGCCAAATTTTACTCCCCCACTGGAATGGGATTAGACATAATCCGACCAAAGACTGTTTCTCATTACAAACAGACACTAATGAAATGCTGTTCTGCAAAAGCAAGGAAGCTTGTGCAGGGGTTCTATTCTCTGCGTCATTGCTCAGCTCAATCACTAATAAAAGTTTGTCCGTAGCTCGAAACACGAGCGAGCACTTACAGTTTTTGGTAAAATTGACCTATCTTTGAAAATCCTTATCTCGGTTACCTACTGTTAGTGCTATTGATCTCAATTTAGACTTAAATTGTAACAAATTTTATGTATGAATATATGATCATAATTAAAAATATTGGTTATTTATACACGGTGGCCAGAAAAATACGGACAAACGCCAGGTAGAACGATTCTTTGTTCAAATCTGAGGCGATAATCTTAAACCAAAAAGTTATGCGATCCTTCCTTAAGGCGCACGAGACCATCAAACCTTAAGATGTACGGCTAAAATTTATTAAAATTCGTCAAATTTATCTATGTAAAATCATTGTGGTGAAATTTAGAAATGGAATTATCTCAAATACATCGATGTAACTAATCGATTAATCTTTGTTTAATTCTGAGTTGACAATCTGAATTGAAAAAGTAGTACAGTGCTTTCTTAAGTCACATGAGCACCTTAAAAGAATTGTAAATTTGGCAACACCTAATCAGACAAGTACTGTGGTAGTAATCATTTTATTATTTACTATAAATCAGATAAATTTGCAAATTAGCAAGAATTTTATGTTAACATGGACAATAATTTTATTCAAATTTAAAGATAATATGAAAAAATTATAAGAACCGTTCAAATTGGTAGTCATCACTTTCCAGACATAATTCCAATCTTCGAGGAAGCGAGTTCAAAACGCGCTCCAACATATCCGGGTGATTAATCAAACTGCCGCCGTAATTTTATTAATTACATCATCTTCGTTAACTGGAGGCGTTACATAGATCTTTTCCTTTAGAAACCCCCAAACAAAAAGTCCAGAGGATTAATATCGGGAGATCTTGCCGGCCATGCTATTGGACCGTTACGCCCTATCCACCGATTCGAAAGTGTTCATTTAACCAATCCTCGAAATTCTGGCATTGTGAGCGGGAGCTCCGTCATGCATGTACAACATATTGGGTCTCAAATTCAGTGGAATATTATCCAGTACTTCTTCTAAAACGTTAACGTACTCAATTCCATTTAGACGATTTGGAAGAAATATTGGTTCCAACAACTCGGAGATTTAAAATCCCCAGCCAAACATTTACCAAATTTCCCTTACTGCCTTGGGATTTTCGTTCGCCCAAAATGAAAATTATGGCTATTAAAGACGCCATCTCTCGTAAACAAGCATTCGTCGCTCCAGAGAATATGCAATAAAAAGTTCGGCTCTTCTTGAATTCTTTGTAAAATATTGTTACAAAACATTCTTCTGTGCACATTATCGTTCACATACAAAGGCTGCACTTTCTTTGCATGAAACGGATGCAAAAGATTTTGAGATAGTACTGAGTGCACTATTGTTTTGCTAGGGATATTCAGTTCCCGAGCTATTTGTCTTGTGCTGGACGTCGGATCTTCGTAAACAGCATCCAATATTTGCTCTGCTAATTGAACTGTTCGACGCTCTCTAGGTCTACCGCTGTTACGATAATTCGGTATAAAGGTGCCAGTTTCTCTAAGTCGCTGATCCAATCTACGGAACGTGTTGGTGGATGGATGTCGCCGTTGAGGATACCGTATTTGATATTCTTCTTCTGCCAAGTTTGCATTTCCATTGCAAAATCCGAATACCATATACATATCGGCGTATTCTCCAAAGGTAAACATTGTTCGGTATTAAGAACAGCACAAAATGTTTATCTTATTTCAACAGCCAAATTTCACATGAGAAACGTCAAAAATTGACAACTACTTATTACTTTTAAACAAGTAGCCTTACAGTACCACGTTGCCATATGTACTTTAATTTCAAAAAAGCCAATGAAGAAATGTTAAAAATGTAAACCATTAGTATTAATCGATTAGTTACATCGATGTATTTGAGATAATTCCATTTCTAAATTTCACCACAATGATTTTACATAGATAAATTTGACGAATTTTGATAAATTTTAGCCGTACATCTTAAGGTTTGATGGTCTCGTGCGCCTTAAGGAAGGATCGCATAACTTTTTTGGATTAAGATTATCGCCTCAGATTTGAACAAAGAATCGTTCTACCTGGCGTTTGTCCGTATTTTTCTGGCCACCGTATATATATAAATTATTTACGCTTTAATCAATCCAATATTAGTTCTTTATTTATTATTTATTTATTGACTATAGTTTCAACTCAAAAATTATTGTGAGTCATCTTTAGAATACAAAAATATTTTTTATAAAAACGTTAAATATGACATTTGGTTTTCATTTTCAATTGGTTTGTAATAAAAGGTTTTTTTAAAAATATAAACTAGGTATGTAAAATGTTTGAATCTGGAGTTAATTAAATTAATATTAAGGACATAAAAATTCTGTTTGATAATTTAATGTAAGATCGTCAAAATTTGTTTGATCATTGATTATTAAATTTGGATTTGTTGTTTTAATGTATATTATTTCTAATTTATCTAAAATTTGTCTATTATAATTAGTTATTTTAAAAGGATGTATGAGTGAATGATTTAAATGTTTATGTTTGTTTTGGATAATGTGTTTAGCGAAAGTTGATTTAATTGCATCTAAATTATAAGAATATTTTTCTGGTTGTTTAAGATATCTTAGATGTTCTTTTAATCGAATTGTAAAATTTCTTTTAGTTTTACCAATATATATTTTGTTACAAGAGAATAGTAGTTGGTATATGCCGTTTGATTCAAGACTATTATTTATATTTAATTTTTGTGAAAAAATTTAGCTAAATTGGTGTGAGCTTTGAAGACAAATTTTATAATCAGTTAATTTATTCAGATCTTTAATTATGTTAATAAATTCAGGAATAAAAGGAATTGACATATATTTATTTTTGGTTTTTCATTAATTGGAATTAATGTTGTTAGATTTTTTAAATTATGTACATAATTAAATTTATTAACAATGTTTAAAATAATTTTAAATGGAAATGTTAAATGAGCAATATGAAAATTGTGTCTAATTCTTTTTGAAAATTTGTTTCTGATAGAGGTATGTTGAATAAACGGTTGAAAAAAAGTAGAACGCTTATAGTTTTTGTGAAAAATGGTGATTTAAAGATAAAGGAATTGTTTGAACTGTAGTTGTAGGTTTTTATAAGTGTCTAAATTAATAGAATTATTTAAATCGATACAAATATACGTATCTAGAAAAGGAAGACAATTGTTTTGAGTAATTTCTAAAGTGAAATTAATTCTGTGATGTAAATTTGAATTTCATAAAAATATATTTAATAAAACTAATCTAACTTCAGCAATTCTGAGTTAGAATTATTAAACAAAGGATTAAAATTTGCTCAATAATTCAAATGTAACAATTTGATGTTGAATGAATTTAAAGCAACAATTGAATTTAGTGATTACAACCCTTTAATTAAAACTCAAATTAAGAATATCTGTTCAATTATTCCAAAAGATAATCATAATTTTAACCAAAAAATTGTCAAATCTGTCGAAATTAATTCCATTAATTCAATTGAAAAACTTAATCAAAATAATTTGATAATTTCTAAATCAGATAAAAGTAACTGCATGGTAATTCTCGACAAAATGAATATATTAATAAAACCAATTCATTTCTTAACTCTTCACAAAATTACAATCTTCACCATTCAATAAATTTAATTTACTAACTTCCAAAATAATTTCTGAAACTCAAGAAACATTTAGTTTCTTTAATATATACCTATTCTACAAACATCAAAATCTCAAACCCAAAAATTCCAAATTTATACTCTTTACTTAAAATACATAAAACCAACCATCCTATTAGACCAATAGTTAATTACAAATCTTCACCAACATACTTTATTTCTAAATTTCTATCTCACATTATATCAAAAGAAATTAATTTCAAACCATCTTATTCTATCAAAAACACAATTAAATTAGTAGAAAACTTATCTAAATTAAAATTAGAACAACAAAAATCTTTAACTTTAATATCTTTTGACATCGTTAACCTCTATCCTTCAATACCACCAGAAGAAACCATTCCTTTAATATCCAATTATTTACATGATAGTGAATTGCCTAACTTAATAGTTTCAGATATAGATAAATTACTTAAATTTTGTTTAAATAATCAATTTTTCACTTTCAACAATCAATTTTTTAAACAAGAAAAAGGACTACCAATGGGTTCTCCTCTTTCACCTATTTTAGCTGAACTGTTTATAAATAATTTAGAAGTTAATTTTATTTCCAAAAATTCTATTTTTAATAAAAATATTTTATTCTGGAATAGATACGTTGATGACATTCTTTGCATTTTCGAAGGTTCTACATCAGAAATTCATGTTTTTAAATTACTTAAATAATTTACATCACAGAATTAATTTTACTTTAGAAATTTCTCAAAACAATTGTCTTCCTTTTCTTGATACGTATATTTGTATCGATTCAAATAATTCTATTAATTTTGACATTTATAGAAAACCTACAACTACAGTTCAAACAATTCCTTTTTCTTCAAATCACCATTTTTACAAAAGCTATTAGCGTTCTACTTTCTTTTCAACCGTTTATTCAACATACTTAAAAAATAATTAGACACAATTTTTTATATAGCTCATTTAAACCAATTTCCATCCAAATTTTTTTTTAATAAATTTAATTATGTACATAATTTAAAAATCTAACAACATTAATTCCAATTAATGAAAAACCAAAAAATAAATACATTTCAATTCCTTTTATTCCTGAATTTATTAACATAATTAAAGATCTGAATAAATTAACTGATTATAAATTTGTCTTCAAAGCTCCTACCAATTTAGCAAACATTTTTTCACAAAAATTAAATATAAATAATAATCTTGAATCAAGCGGCATATACCAACTATTATGTTCTTGTAACAAAATATATATTGGTAAAACTAAAAGAAATTTTACAATTCGATTAAAAGAACATCTAAGATATCTTAAACAACCAGAAAAATATTCTTATAATTTAGATGCAATTAAATCAACTTTTGCTAAACACATTATCCAAAACAAACATTAACATTTCAATCATTCAATCATACATCCTTTTAAAATAATTAATTATAATAGACAAATTTTAGATAAATTAGAAATAATATACATTAAAACAACAAATCCAAATTTAATAATCAATGATCAAAAATATTTTGACGATCTTACATTAAATTATCAAACAGAATTTTCTGTCCTTAATATTAATTTAATTAACTTCAAATTCAAACAATTTACATACCTACTTTATATTTTTAAAAAACCTTTTATTACAAACCAATTCATGTTTTTCTAAATTTCCATGAAAACCAAATGTCATATTTAACGTTTGTATAAAAAAAAATTTTTTGTATTCTGAAGATGACTCACAATAATTTTGAGTTAAAACTATAGTCAATAAATAATAAATAAATAACTAATATTGGATTGCTTAAAGCGTAAATAATTTATATAAATTTAATGTAGTTTAAAAATTAAAAATATTTATGACGCTTGGATGCATTGTTTAACGACCCAAAATGGAAAAAAGTTTGAAAAAGTCGCAGTTTTTGGGATGTCCTAAAGTTATCTCAGGGTTTTAGAAACAACAAAATTGAGTAAAAATTGCTTGGACCATACCTAGCAACATAAAAAAAAACCTACTGATACATTTTCTGCAAGGTTTATCTATTTTTGGGTCTAATTCCACTGGGCTATATCTGCTTATACTTAGGTAGAAATAAAACTAAATTACAACTTTTGCAAAACAAAAATTTATTTACATCTCTAGTGTTTTACGATTTTACAGTCACTTATAACTATTGTTTAGTTTTCAAACTATTTTGAATTTCTTCTAAAGTCTTTTGTTTAGTTTCAGGTAAGTAGAAAATGGAAAAACATAAACCACAAATACTAAAAATAGTAAAAGTAAGAAACGGAACGTATGTGCCAAAGTTATCTTTTGTGTATTGAAAGTATTTTGCCACAATCACGCCAGTTAACCCATATACAAGAATTATGATAGCAGTTGAGGCAGCTTTAAAGTGCAGTGGAAATAATTCACCGGCCAAAACAATTGGTACATTTTGTAAACCGATTGTGTAACCAATAATAAACACAAACAACCCAAGAATTGTTAACCACGAGTGGTCGCCTACGTTAAATTGTTTTGCATTTTCCAATGCAAAATAAACGGTTACTAAAGATAAACCAACACTAATTAAAGACAGCGATGCTAGAAGCAATGGCTTTCTTCCAACTTTATCAATTACCACCGCGTTTATAATTGATCCCGCCATTTGCAATAAATAATATACAGTTACGAACACAATTGGACTCACACCTATGTTAGTTTCCTCAAAAAGTGATTGAATATAAAAAGTTATTCCCAAAAAACCGCTGAACTGTTGAAACATTTTTAGAGTAACCATTAATCCGAGACTTCTAGAATTATATGGATCGGTAATCAAATTCCACCATTTTGTTTTGTTTGATCTCTGGTCTACAATTGATTTGTGCATTAAGTCGAATTTAACATCAACATTCCCAGTAAATCTTGCCATGGTTATCTTCGCCTTGTTAAATTTTTTTTTAATTATGTAAAACTGCGGGCTTTCAGGAACAAACAAATACAGAACAATTGTAATACAAGATAAAAAGGAGTATACAAGTGAGACTGCGGTAATGCTAAAATATGTTCCAAGTAGGTTGGCCAAGAAAACTCCCAAAAGATAAGCCACAATTGTACCGGATATTAAAAATCCCCGAATTTCGTAATTACAAATTTCAGCTAAGTACAATGGAAGACAAAAGAACACCACGCCGTCCGATATTCCTGCTAAAAAACGAGCTACGCATATTTCTCGAATTGTTTGTGCATACGCTATTAATATCCAAGATATGCAAAATGGCAAGCACGTTAAGAGCAACAACATTTTTCTTCCAATTAGATCAATAAATAGTACCGTTAAAAGTACACTGCATATATCACCAAACAAAAACATAGACGCAATTATTGAACCTTCGTCGTTTGTCACCTTAATTGTTGAAGTATTACGTAAAAGTTGAGGTAGCGAAGGTGAAGGCCATCCAATGTGCAACCCACATTGTATCATACTAAAGCACCCTAAAAATGATACGGTATTGACGGTGAAAACTTAAAAATTTTCTTACCGGCACAAAACACAAGATATTGTAATTGTTTTCCATTAAGTGACATTTTAATTTGATACCTTGTACTATCACGAAACTTAACATTGTGTACCTACGACATTTTGATAAGTCTTATCTCATACATTTATATTGCAGTGCTATTTATGGCGATTTTGCTAAATTTAGACGTATTTTGTTTCAAAACCAAACTCAAAATATATAATATATAATAGTTAATATAAAAAGTGAAAATAAAAACTAAGGCAATTCTTATTGTCAACGTATATATTTAGTTTTTTGACAAAAATTATTACATAATTATAATTAAGATACCAAGTTATAGTTTAAAATTAAATAAAAACTTTTTTTTAAATAAAGGTATTACTATATAAATAAATATAAGAAATCAATAATGGGTGTGACCTCCATTTTTATTGATACATTCTTGGAGGCGTCTGCTCATTGACGCTATCAAGGTATCAATATAATTAATATTAATCGTTTCCCATGCGGTATCAATGGCTGCAATTAGTGCATTACGGTTTACTGGTATAAAATTTGGCCCTTGTTGTCTTCGGATAACAGCAAGTATTCGAGCCCAAACATTTTCGATAATGTTAAAATCTGGGCTTTTGCTGGCCAGGGTAACAGCTCCAAGTTATTTTTTCGTATCCAATTGCGCACAACCCGCGAAGTATGAATAGGGGCGTTGTCCTTTAACAACAAAAATACATTATGAAAATGTTAATTCAACAGATCCCAAACTATTTTTGGAGAAAGTATAGTGAAATAAGAATACTTACTTGTTGGAAAATATAATCTTCGTCTGGATAAAACACTTCGACTGAAGGTTTCATAATAGTTTCCAAAATATCTAAATACGCAGCAGAATCAAGACGTCCATCGATAGCCCAACAAACTCCTGGACCCCGCGCGCTAACCCAACCCCACACATTTACAGAAAAATAACCACTTCGTTTTTTAGGACATATGTGATTATTTTCGTAACGAGTTCCTTCCATTCTAAAAACTTTTAGTGGTCCATCGTTGCGGCTATTGAACGTTTTTTCGTCGCTAAAAATCACTCGATTCCAAAATTCCAAACGTTCGTTCACATATCGCCTTGCAAATTCCAGACGACGTCCCATATTTTCGTCACTGAGAACTTCTTTCGCAGCAGCATTATACTTCTTTATTCCCATCTCCTTTAATCTTTTTTGTGCAGTTATACGGCATCCGAGAAAATGTGTATCTGTTATAGCCCTGGAGTATGTAGCAAATGTTCTATTGTTATTGAAACTTATTCATAAAGTAAAAACCATTTCCTTATTTATAATGCTAATAGACAGGATTCTCTTTTAAGTATTAAGATTACAATAGAGGACTTAAAAACTTTCGAAAATATCTAATTATAAATATTTACACTGCAATTGAGCTTTTTTCTTAATAATTTCTTAGCAATAACATACACGTTCTTGGTTTATAAGTTGTCATAAATTTGATATGATATAAATTTGTGTTTCTAATTTTACATCACAAACTAATCTTTATTTGCCAAAAAATTGTTGTTTAAGTTGTAAAGCTTCGTACACACCTGAACAACAAACCGAGCAACAAACATAACAACGAACCGAAAGTCAAACAGAACGACAAACGATCTTTTATGATTTCCACAATCCGAACAACAAACGGAACGTTTGTGCTGTTCCATAATTATTTTCAGTAGTTTTCAGTTTATATATATTTATTATTGAGAAGAGAAAATTGCGGAAAACAAGAAGATAGTGCCAACCAAATTTTTACGCACAAAGAAGAGTAAAAATTATAATTTACTTCGCTTTTTTTTTTTGGAAATTTTCCGCCCAAATGATGCTAATAGGGACATCATTTTTTTCTTGCATTCTTAAACACTGATTAATTTAAAACATTGTTCTTCTGTCAACTCCATAATATTACCTAAAACACAACAAACCCACAAAAGGGAGGACAAAAATAAATAATTTAATTCTCCCGCATAAGTTTGTTCGCCGTTTTGTTTAGATTCGTCCAAACCTGCAAACGCATTCGCGCGCATTTTCTTTGATGTCGGAGAAAAACCGACAAGTTGCGGGAACGCCGCAAACCGTTCGTGGAACAATCAGGACTTGCGAATCTGTTCTAAAATTCGTACGTAGCACCGTCCAAATTAATGTTCCGATTGCCGTTCGGTTCGTTGTTCTGTTTGTTCCTCGGTTTGTTGTTCAGGTGTGTACGAAGCTTTACAATAAGCATATTAATATGAACTATATCTTATGAAAGGAGAGTTATGTAACTATAATTAACGACTTAACGTTACGTTAGTAGATTCCATTTACTATTTACACATATTTTCTTGGAACATTCGATAATTAACTATCGGGATATGATGACCCTATACTTCGCAGGTTGTGCGCAACTGGATACAAGCAAATAACTTGGAGCTGTTACCCTGGCCAGCAAAAAGCCCAGATTTTAACATTATCGAAAATGTTTGGGCTCGAATACTTGCTGTTATCCGAAGACAACAAGGGCCAAATTTTATACCAGTAAACCGTAATGCACTAATTGCAGCCATTGATACCGCATGGAAAACGATTAATATTAATTATATTGATACCTTGATAGCGTCAATGAGCAGACGCCTCCAAGAATGTATCAATAATAATGGAGGTCACACCCATTATTGATTTCTTATATTTATTTATTTTAAAAAGTTATTGCTTAAAGACGTTTTTTTAAATCAAAATTATTTCTAATTTTATTTTGTAAACATTTCCTAAACAAAATTTTGGTTCGATAATTAATCGAGCTATGGTGTTTAATTAGCGATACTTTCAAATATATTCTTTAAAGAAAAAAATTAAGTAAGCAACGTAAATTACCTATTTTCTAAAACGTGCTTAGTGTAATGATTCATTCTACAGTCCTTTAATAAGATAACCCCTGCTGAGACTACCTGCTGTTAGAATTGTAAATGATACCCTTAAGCCCGCTTCACAATGTGCAAACTTTTGTTTACAGAAATTGTGGTGTCCAAGTTTTAAATTTCATGTGTGTACATTTGGGTACAAGCAGAGTTGTGGTCCATATCACCTCTCAAAAAACTTGAGATGGATCTGTTTTTTGACCACGTGTTTTTGTGTTTTAGAGAAATGCCTAACGTATATTTACGCAAGGCAAATGCTTCCCCAAGAGGTTTATGGTTGGAAAATAATTTGTAATCCGCTATAAATGCAATAAAAGAGGGTACTATGGGAGTTAATCAGGGAGCTAAAAATTTTAACATCCCTAAGACAACACTCAAGCAAAAAATAAAGCAGAATAATTTGAAAAAATTGACTCAATGCTTGGACTGGATGCTGAGTCTAAACTTGTTAAGCGCATTAAAAAACTACAAAAAAATAGATTCAGTCCTACCAGACTGGAAGTAAGACAAATGGCTTTCAATTTAGCCGCAACGTTGGAAATACCAAATAGATTTAATAAAAATCGAAGTATGTATCTAGATGTTAATAAATTACATAGGTAAAGAATTACTCAAGTGTCCTTAGTAATTTATCAGAGAACAATATTTTCAAAGTGTTGGTCTATATGCATCATACAATCGTTTGTTTTTATTTCAGGCAAGGCTGGACAAAAATGGTTGTAATTATTCCTCAGAAGAAGACCGGATATTGTTGCTAGAAAAGCTGAAAACGCTTTAGTTGCTAGGGCTATGGGAATGTCCAAAGATGTAGTAAAACTTTACTTCGACAATCTAGAACGTGTTTTTTAACTGAGAAATCACTGTTTGGCAAACCATGTAATATTTTCAACTGTGATGAAACCGGCCTTCAACTGAATACACGAGCTGGTCAAGTTTTGGCTGAAAAGGGGTCAAAGTGTGTTTAAAGTATTAGTCACGGAGAAAACGGAGAAACAATAAGTGTGTTGACATGTATTAATGCTGAAGGTGGATATACACCACCTTATTGTATTATGAAAGGAAAAAATAAAAAGAGGAATGGAATGAAAGTCTGTCGCCTGGTTCTCGCATAAAAATGTCTGAAACATCTGCATACGTTAACTCAGACATATTTTTAGACTGGCTGAAGAATCACTTTTTTCTTAAAAAGCCGCCTGGAACTGTTTTACTTATATTGATGGGCACAGTTCTTATACCTCAAATCTAGACACGCTTCAATTTGCGGAATAACATAATATCATATTATTTTGTCAACACATATGCTGCAACCTTTAGATAGGTGTTTTTTCAAGGCACTTAAAGGAAACTACTATGAAACTTGCAGGTTCTTTATAAAAAAATAAAACCAGATCGAAAGTTAACTCGACTAAATTTTGGACAATTATTGGGTCAAGCATGGGGCAAATCCACTACTGTGCAGAATGCGTTATCAAGCTTCAAGGCTACTGGGATAATGCCTTTAACCCACATATAATCCCAGATCAGTCACAAAAAATGCCTACAGGGTATTCTCCAGCTTTCATACAACGAATAATATTATAATAAAATGAATAGACTGCAACAATAGTACATTTCTTGGTTTGAAAACCGAATTGATTTAATATCTTTGAATAAATTAATTGAATAATAAGTGATCAGAAACACCATGGACGTTTATGAACGAGGATTGCGTACTCATGATAATATCATCAATTAAGGTTGAAGATAAACTTCATCCCATTTAAGATAGAAATATGTAACGATGTATGTAAGGAGATTGACTTAAAAGATCAATAAAATATCTCCTAGGCATAAGAACTCATTATGAATTAAGATGATATCGAGAAATACAATCTCTATGTAATCGAGGAAATGCCCTACATTACCAGGAGGAGGTATGTACAGGGTGTCCAATTTTCGATGTAGTCGCGAATTAATAGGGAAAAACCGTAGTCAGGACCCTTGGCTCGATTTTTGAGACAAATTTAATGATCTAAACAGCACTTCGATATCTCGACTCGTTTGGGAGGTACAGGGTGTTTTGCGTTTTATGCCGTTTTCTTTAAAGTTTCATAACTTTTTTGTTTATGAATATTTTTAATTTTAACCAAAATATATTATGTACATTTTTTTTGTGCAACTTTTTTGGCGTACTTGAATTTATTCTAGTTTGATTTGTTTTTGAGTTACAGACTAAACACGCATTTTTTTAAATGGAAACCATAGTTGGCTATGACTTCATTGATTAAAGGTTTTTTTTAGCTTTCTGTAAATATATGGTTTTATATATTTATCTCGGCAAATAAGAAAATTATAAACGATTTTTTCAAAGACACTACTTGTTCGAAGTCACCTATGAACTTTTGTTTACGGCGCGCATTTGATGCTAGTTTTTTGACACTTTACGCAGTTGTTTCTTATAAATAATTGGCCAAAAAAGTTATTAATTTCAGTAATTAATTATTATTTTAAGTAAAGCGTTGAAACATTAAATCTAATCATATCTATGTATGTTTTGGCTATTCATTTATAAGACACAACTACGTGAAGTGTCAAAAACCTAGCAAAAAATGCGCGCAGTATACAAAAGTTTTTAAGTGACTTTGATCAAGAGGTGTTTTTAAAAAAATCGTTTATAATTTCTTTATTTTCCGAAATAAATACATGAAATTATATATTTTTGAAAGCTAAAAAAAATCTAATTAATGAAGTCATAGCCAACTATGGTTTCTATTTAAAAAAAATCCATGTTTGGTCTGTAATTGCAAAAACGAATTAAGCTAGAATATATTTGAGTACACCACTAAACCGCGTCTTAAAATCGATTTTTAAACATTTGTTTTAAAAGAATTTATATATAATTTGTTACGGAATTATTTTGTAATTCAGTTAAATACCAGAGAACAGGGAGTGACAGCTTGGCCGGCAGCTATTCCAGTCGAGGGTGGGGTGGAAATACTTACGAGAAATTATAGAAAAGTTGTTACCCTGTTTATAGAATTTATATGCCGCCACCTAGTGCAATAAATAGAGATAATAATCGAGAGCCACTAGAACCTCTCGATCGTCAAGAAAGAAAATAATCCGTAAAGCAGAATCAGGTTATTATTATTACAAATACACCGAATTCTACAAGAGACACACGAACAAAACCACAAAATCTAAATCTAGACACAACAATAAAAGGCACAGGTTATTTAAAAATGCGAACCGAAGTGGTTCTACAATAAATCGTACATACTAAGTCTCCAAAAATAATGTTCACGAATCTTTTTGGGTAAATATCGATATCTTACTACGCCACTGGGTAATTAGTCCCAGCGCGACGCCTATGGTTATTATTTACGTCGTTATAACCTCAAATCGTAACGAATAAGGCATTTTAATGCGCTGTCAGATAGCTGTCAAGGACTTTTAAAAATGGCTGCTGTACGGCAAACTTACATATAATTAGATGGATTTTATCATTGACTTATAGGATTTTAATATAGTTTATTTGTTTAACCTTCGTACGTCGTTCGGGTCCTTTTCGACCCAGTCTCTATTTTATTTGTTTTGTTAACTTTTATTATTTATTATAGAAAGTTGAACTTTTAAGACTTTAGTTGCAGTGGTCAAATCTTTAAAATTATGGGATGAAAAGAAAAAATTGTTAAACTTTTTTTAGTAGCAATAATTTACACACTTAGGATGTTCGGGTCACTTTTGTCCTATGCGATTTAGTTCGGATAATTTCGTACAAAACCGGGTGAGTAATGGTAACAGGTTGAGACCTGTAGTTAAATCATTCAGTATTTCTTATTCTACAGTGCTTATGTGTATCGTTCAGTAAGTGTTATGTATTAGTTTTGTCTATCTTTTGAACGGAGTAAATTTATTGTATTTATTATGGCTTCAAAACGTGAGCCTTTGACACAAAAACAACTCGAAGAAGAAATTAATAGTTTCGATAAAGAAACATTTGATTTTGAAGATTCCTCTGATGAATGGGATCTATCTGACAAAGATGAGGGCTCTGAATTTGAAGATCACGTTTCGGTTTATACGGAGAGTGACTCAGAAGAGGAGCTAGAGTGTTCAAATGTAGAATCTCAAATTATGTTATCAAAAGACAAAAAATTGAATGGTTTTCCGAACCTCCTATACATAAAGGAAGACTCGCTGCACACAACGTTCTTACGGCCACACCTGGACTGACTAGGTACACATCAAGGGTTCAAGACGAACTATCAGCTTTTATACTTTTCTTTCCACCACCAATAGAAAAACTAATTTTAGACCACTCTAATATGGAAGGTCGTCGAGTATATAATACAAGTTGGAAAGATTTGGATGCACAAGATTTGAATTGCTACATTGGTTTATTGATTTTGGCAGGAGTTTTCAAATCTCATAATGAATCCATAGAAAGTCTATGGGATGCCGAAAAAGGTAGGGGTATATTCCGTGCAACAATGTCTTTAGAGAATTTTAAACGAATTTCGAGAGTTCTCAGATTTGACAATAAAGAAACACGAACTGAAAGGAGAGCTAGAGATAAATTTGCGGCCATTAGAGAGCTTTGGGACATATGGGTCGAAATTTTACCGAAGTTGTACAATCCAGACGAAAATGTAACAATTGATGAACAGTTGGTCGGATTCAGAGGAAAGTGCCCTTTTAGGCAATACATGCCTACTAAGCCTGCTCGTTACGGAATTAAATTTTGGGTATTGTGCGATTGCAATACAGCGTATGTATGGAACATCCAACCTTACCTCGGCAAACTTCCTGGTGGAGTTAGAGAACAAAATCAAGGTATGCGTGTTGTTTTGGATTTATCTTATGGATTAAAAGGCCATAACATTACATGTGATAATTTTTTACATCTCATGAACTTAGTCAGTTTTACTCAAGCGGAATATCACAATGGTTGGTACAATAAAAGAAACAAGACTTGCATTCCACCGGAACTCCTGCAAACGAAAAATGTACCAAAAATGACTTCAAAGTTTGCATTTTCTTCTAATTCTTGCTTGGTTTCATACCTTCCTGAAAAGTCAAACAAATGTGTTACATTACTAAGTACATTACATGCAGAAAAGGCCATATCAAACCAAACAAGTCGAAAACCTATAATTATACTAGATTACAATAAAACAAAAGGAGCCGTCGACACATTAGATAAAGCTGTTGTATGTTATACCACAAAAGGAAAACAAACCGTTGGCCACTTATTGTTTTTATAATATAATTGACATTAGTGCTTACAATTTTATGTTTTATTCTCGAAAGTAACCAATAGTTGGGGTTCTAAAGATCGTCGGAAGCGACGACGTTTTTTAGAAAATTTGGGCATGTTGCTGGTACAACCACATATTGAAAGACGAAAATACCTTCCTCGAACAAAAGCTGCAAGAGATGTTGTTGAAAAAATCAAATCTGCGTCAGCGATTGTTCAAAATGAAACAGCTTCAACGTCAACTCAGTCTAAGAAAAGGGGCAGATGCTATATGTGTGCAAAAACAGACAATAAATGTTCTAATTTGTGTTGCAAATGTGGGAACTATTGTTGTAAGAAACATTTAGAGCAAGTGTGCAAACAGTGTTGCAAATAAGAATGTTTTATTTTAAATTCTTTTAAACCTATGTACTTATTGTAGTCAATTATTTTTATTGTAAAAAAAGGCATATTTCCTAAACATTTATTTTTGAAGGTATTGTTTATAATAGGTACGAGTTTATTCTTAGGTTTTCATTTTGTTTTGAAATGTTTGGTTTCCATTTGCTTTTAAAATAAATGTTTTACTCTTACTCTGTACAATATTTACATTAACACAAAGACAATTATTCTGATTTTTTACGTAATGGGTCGTTTTGGACCCGAGCACCTTATGTGTGTATACAAATCGAACGACGCACCAAGGTTAATTGATTTGTAATGTACTATAATGCCAGCATTTGGTTGTGTAGTGAACTGTGGCAGTAGAGGAAATTGAGTTAAAATACTCTTTCACAGATTCTATAACTAACTTAAATAAAACGACCACTAAAAATACAAAAAATCAACATAAATTACTCACATCCGAATTGTTTGCCCTACAGACGCCATTTTGGCGAAAGCGTTGAAATGCCTTAGAAACCGAACTCTCTGCGAATACAGATAATTATTTATTACCGGTTCGGCTAAATGTTGTTACCGACACAAATAAAATTACAAAAGAGTTTGAATGAACACGTACCGACTCTCGTATACTAACTACAAATTAAATTAAGGTTCAAATTTATATGACGTTCGAAAAGATCTTTTCCATCGCATGTACAATGACTCAATCGTCACCACGCTTTCAATTAATAATTAGGAGGGTAATTAGTATCGCAATAAGGTAACGTATAAAGTACAATAACAATATAAGTATATCGGCAGAATTAGTTATTAATGTGAACTTATCTGTATTACGACGAAAGTATGCAGTACGGCGGTCGCTGATCCGTGAGAAGGTATGCAAGTAGAAATGAGAAGTAGAAGTCGGCTGTGGATCCTCGTATAACACATTACGACAGGTTCCTCATCATGACACTCCTGTTGGTTATAATGGTGAGGTTAACGATAGGCATCCACTGTGAATCATGTCATTAATCCTTTTTAGCGAACATCCCACATAGAACCCGGAGGAAATCCTATGATAAAAACAATGAACATGTGCAAATTACCCCGAAGAAAACGAAATATCCACAAAAATTGGCATAAAAAGAAACTTACGGCGTGCTCAACAGTAACTAATTTTTCCCTTATATTTGTTGGGAAAGTTATTTTTAATACATCTAGGATTGATGTGGATGGAAACTTAAAACACGCCGATCAAGAACGGTTGTAGAAATCAAAAATGTCGAAATTTTCAAAAACCCAGAATGCATTGCGTTATCGCATCCACTACTTCATTTGGTCGCATTCCACTACGACGCGCTAAAGAACCGTCTACACACGGATTGAAGAATTTGGTCACCCAACAAAATAATATTCTAACAAATTAAACGTTTTGTGTCAGTGTTTAAGGATTATATTTAATAGGCAAAATAAGTACTCATTATCCTTAATTACGTGTTGTTTATTGTAATACCACCGGTTTAAAAAAATTCTTTATTTTCAAGTATCAAGTAATTCTAAAATAAACAAATACAAAATAAATTAACAGAGAAAACTCCGAGGAACCAAAGTATGACTTACTGTTAGAGACTAGAAACCATTTTAATTAAATTTATAAGTTAAAATAACTGGACTACAACGTATGGTGTTTATACAACTTACATAGCACGAATTTATAAATTATTATGCGTTAATTGAGAAGAAAATTTTTTTTAATTAAACCAGTATTGGGAAAATCTAATTGAGTATTCAATAACTGGTTGTGAACTGAATTAGTTACGATGTAAATTTGATTTAGGTTTAAGATTGATTTGTTTATATTATATGATGTAACATTTTAAGATCTGTATCTAGTGAAAAAGAATAATTAGTTACCAAAACGTGTTTTGCAATATTTGACTTTGTAGGTTGTTGAAGTCTAATACAACGTTCATGTTCTGTGGATCTTATAGCAAATGATCTTTTTCTCGATCCCACATAAATCATGGGACAACTATCACACTTCAGCATACAAACACCTTTAGATTCTAGTGGCTCTATTTTATCTGTAATATTTTTTATTAAATTTAAAGGGTTGTTTGTAATAAACCTAAGTAAATAATAACTTGTTTGAAGAGTGCAGCGAAATCATTACTAATGTTATTGAAGAACGTAAACCTAGCAAAATGATTGACAATGGAGTTTTTTGCGTCTAGGTTTGTGGCCTAATTGGTAGATAAATACCCTTGTTTTTTCTTTAGTAGTTTATAAATAGTGTGATCTTTGTAGCCGTTATTAATTGCTAATCTTCTTATTCTAAGAAAAAAAAATGAACTATACATTTGACAAACAGACTAATATGCTGTTAATGTTGGGCTTTGGCAATGGCAATTGTCGGGAGAGCGTGAGGGTTTACGTAAAAAGGTTCCTAAATCGGATTGACATGATCGCATAGCCTACTAGTAGTCTACTTAAATTTTGCTTTCCAGGAATATGATTTAAATTTTTTTCTGATCGAACTAATAACATTAGCGCAATTTAACAATAAAAACAAAATTTTCAAATTGTTCGTTTTATTTGTCAGAATTATTTTGGTTTTATACCGTTGACTGTTGTTAAAATATTATCATTTATTTGACAATGCCCGTATGAAAACGATTTTCCTTGGCATTAGAAATTTCTTCACATTACACATAAAAACGTCTTCGAAAGCAGACAACTAGCATACAAACAAAATCCGTTCTTGAGTTATTTCCAATATACAATATTTTTTGAAAAGTTTGACATCCTCTTATGATGCACCCTGTATGTTTGTAAACGGTTCTATTTTGCGGGTTATTTTTACGGTTCTGTAACGACGTCAGTATACGCTGTAAACCAGGTATATAGTGTTTGGGATTACGACAGGGAGTCAGAGTAGAGTATGAAAGAAAGAATCTAAACAACATCCAAACGCAAATCGGATGAGTTAGACAGAGTTACTTAGACAGAAGGTTACATTTTCAGTTCCCGAACGCGATCAATTGAATTTCTGGATTTAGAACGACTGTTGACGTAATAGAATTTCGAGGGATTACTTACGCGTAATAAGAGAAAGTTATAGTAGGTTAATCACGTATCGGTTTCACATCAAGTTCAGGCGGTGGTCAATAGTATCTAAACAGGATATCAAGGGAAAGATCAGGTTCAGGCGGTCGGTTGGGTTTATTTAATCAAGTCGGAATAGTTTTGCATTTGAAGTAAAAGGCATAGAAAACTCTAAGTGACTTAAACGACAGAAAACAGAAGAATTTATACCAATTTTTATCTACCATTTTAGCGTGGATTAAAAGCGGGGGGATTATGGTGGGAAATAAGGCAAGGATGGATGACATCAAGATAATTTTCTTATCATAAAAACGTCACCAAACCTATGATCATTACGACACTCGGAATGGAAGTTCACATTTAATAAGCGACTAAAACATATCTATGTATTTTTACTCAACATCTCCGTCCGTATGTAAAGCAGATTTCAAAAAAACCACCTGTCCGATTTTTATAAATCTTTGTACATAGATCTTATTTATAATTGCGCAAATCTGGTTAGATTTTGGGCATAATCTATGTATTCAAAAGAACCTTTAACCTACACAAATTTTCGAATATTTAGAGAATATTCATTTTACACATTTTGTTTCAAATAAAAGTTGTTTATAATATAATTATACACAACTTTTCTTTAAATTATTTTTGGTCCCATACGTAATTACTGAGATATAACAATTACGTGACACTATTTATTGTAAAAATATCTCCACCAATATCAATTTTACAAAAAAAGTCAAGTAAGGCAAGTTGTAGGAAATTCTATTGTCGACAGATTTTGTTTAAATTGTTGTTGACGTAATTGAATTTTGAGGGATTACTTATGCGTAATAAGAGAAAGTTATAGTAGGTTAATCACGTATGGGTTTCACAACAAGTTCAGGCGGTGGTCAATAGTATCTAAACAGGATATCAAGAGAAAGATCAGGTTCAGGCGGTCGGTTGGGTTTATTTAATCAGGTCGGAATAGTTTTGGATTTGAAGTAAAAGGCAGAGAAAACTCTAAGTGACTTAAACGAGGGAAAACAGAAGAATTTATACCAATTTTTATCTGCTATTTTAGGGTGGATTAAAAGCGGGGGGATTATGGTGGGAAATAAGGCAAGGATGGATGACATCAAGATAATTTTCTTATCATAAAAACGTCACGAAACCTATAATCATTACGACACTCGGAATGGAAGTTCACATTTAATAAGCGCCTCAAACACATCTATGTATTTTTACTCAACATCTCCGTCCGTATGTAAAGCAGATATCAAAAAAACCACCTATCCGATTTTTATAAATCTTTGTACATAGATCTTATTTATAATTACGTAAAATCTGGTTAGATTTTGGGCATAATCTATGTACTCAAAATAACCTTTAACCTACACAAATTTTCAAATATCTAGAGAATATTCATTTTACACATTTTTGTTTCAAATAAAAGTTGTTTATAATATAATTATACACAACTTTTCTTTAAATTATTTTTTGGTCCCATACGTAATTACTGAGATATAACAATTACGTGACACTATTTATTGTAAAAATATCTCCACCAATATCAATTTTACAAAAAGTCAAGTAAGGCAAGTTGTAGGAAATTCTATTGTCGACAGATTTTGTTTAAATTGTTGTTGACGTAATTGAATTTTGAGGGATTACTTATGCGTAATAAGAGAAAGTTATAGTAGGTTAATCACGTATGGGTTTCACAACAAGTTCAGGCGGTGGTCAATAGTATCTAAACAGGATATCAAGAGAAAGATCAGGTTCAGGCGGTCGGTTGGGTTTATTTAATCAGGTCGGAATAGTTTTGGATTTGAAGTAAAAGGCAGAGAAACTCTAAGTGACTTAAACGAGGAAAACAGAAGAATTTATACCAATTTTTATCTGCTATTTTAGGGTGGATTAAAAGCGGGGGATTATGGTGGGAAATAAGGCAAGGATGGATGACATCAAGATAATTTTCTTATCATAAAAACGTCACGAAACCTATAATCATTACGACACTCGGAATGGAAGTTCACATTTAATAAGCGCCTCAAACACATCTATGTATTTTTACTCAACATCTCCGTCCGTATGTAAAGCAGATATCAAAAAAACCACTTATCCGATTTTATAAATCTTTGTACATAGATCTTATTTATAATTACGTAAAATCTGGTTAGATTTTGGGCATAATCTATGTACTCAAAATAACCTTTAACCTACACAAATTTTCAAATATCTAGAGAATATTCATTTTACACATTTTTGTTTCAAATAAAAGTTGTTTATAATTTAATTATACACAACTTTTCTTTAAATTATTTTTTGGTCCCATACGTAATTACATTTTCAGTTCCCGAACGCGATCAATTGAATTTCTGGATTTAGAACGACTGTTGACGTAATTAAATTTTGAGGGATTACTTATGCGTAATAAGAGAAAGTTATAGTATTTTAATCACGTATCGGTTTCACATCAAATTCATGCGGTAGTCAATAGTATCTAAACAGGATATGAAGAGAAAGATCAGGTTCAGGCGGTCGGTTGGGTTTATTTAATCAGGTCGGAATAGTTTTGGATTTAAAGTAAAAGGCAGAGAAAACTCTAAGTGACTTAAACGAGGGAAACAAAAGAATTTATACCAATTTTTATCTGCTATTTTAGCGTGGATTAAAAGCGGGGGGATTATGGTGGGAAATAAGGCAAGGATGGATGACATCAAGATAATTTTCTTATCATAAAAACGTCACCAAACCTATGATTATTACGACACTTGGAATGGAAGTTCACATTTAATAAGCGCCTCAAACATATCTATGTATTTTTACTCAACATCTCCGTCCGTATGTAAGGCAGATTTCAAAAAAACCACCTGTCCGATTTTTATAAATCTTTGTACATAGATCTTATTTATAATTGCGCAAATCTGGTTAGATTTTGGGCATAATCTATGTATTCAAAAGAACCTTTAACCTACACAAATTTTCGAATATTTAGAGAATATTCATTTTACACATTTTTGTTTCAAATAAAAGTTGTTTATAATATAATTATACACTACTTTTCTTTAAATTATTTTTTGGTCCCATACGTAATTACTGAGATATAACAATCACGTGACACTAATTATTATAAAAATATCTCCACCAATATCAATTTTACAAAAAAAGTCAGGGAAGGCAAGTTGTAGGAAATTCTATTGTCGACAGATTTTGTTTAAATTGTTGTTGACGTAATTGAATTTTGAGGATTACTTATGCGTAATAAGAGAAAGTTATAGTAGGTTAATCACGTATCGGTTTCACATCAAGTTTAGGCGGTGGTCAATAGTATCTAAACAGGATATCAAGAGAAAGATCAGGTTCATGCGGTCGGTTGGATTTATTTAATCAGGTCGGAATAGTTTTGGATTTGAAGTAAAAAGCAGAGAAAACTCTAAGTGACTTAAACGACGTAAAACAGAAGAATTTATACCAATTTTTATCTGCTATTTTAGCGTGGATTAAAAACGAGGGAATTATGGTGGGAAATAAGGCAAGGATGGATGACATAAAGATAATTTTCTTATCATAAAAACGTCACCAAACCTATGATCATTACGATACTCGCAATGGAAGTTCACATTTAATAAGCGACTCAAACATATCTATGTATTTTTACTCAACATCTTCGTCCGTATGTAAAGCAGATATAAAAAAAAACCACCTGTCCGATTTTTATAAATCTTTGTACATAGATCTTATTTATAATTGCGCAAATCAGGTTAGATTTTGGGCATAATCTATGTATTCAAAAGAACATTTAACCTACACAAATTTTCGTATATTTAGAGAATATTCATTTTACACATTTTTGTTTCAAATAAAAGTTGTTTATAAAGTAATTATACACAACTTTTCTTTAAATTATTTTTTGGTCCCATACGTAATTACTGAGATATAACAATTACGTGACACTAATTATTGTAAAAATATCTCCACCAATATCAATTTTACAAAAAAAGTCAAGGAAGGCAAGTTGTAGGAAATTCTATTGTCGACAGATTTTGTTTAAATTGTTGTTAACGTAATTGAATTTTGAGGGATTACTTATGCGTAATAAGAAAAAGTTATAGTAGGTTAATCACGTATCGGTTTCACATCAAGTTCAGGCGGTGGTCAATAGTATCTAAACAGGATATCAAGAGAAAGATCAGGTTCAGGCGGTCGGTTGGGTTTATTTAGTCAGGTCGGAATAGTTTTGGATTTGAAGTAAAAGGCAGAGAAAGCTCTAAGTGACTTAAACGAGGAAAACAGAAGAATTTATATCAATTTTTATCTCCTATTTTAGCGTGGATTAAAAGCGGGGGATTATGGTTGGGAATAAGGCAAGGATGGATGACATCAAGATAATTTTCTTATCATAAAAACGTCACCAAACCTATGATCATTACGACACTCGGAATAGAAGTTCACATTTAATAAGCGCCTTAAACATATCTATGTATTTTTACTCAACATCTCCGTCCGTATCTAAAGCAGATATCGAAAAAACCACCTATCCGATTTTTATAAATCTTTCTACATAGATCTTATTTATAATTGCGCAAATCAGGTTAGATTTTGGGCATAATCTATGTATTCAAAAGAACATTTAACCTACACAAATTTTCTGTATATTTAGAGAATATTCATTTTACATTAATTTTTGTTTCAAATAAAAGTTGTTTATAAAGTAATTATACACAACTTTTCTTTAAATTATTTTTGGTCCCATACGTAATTACTGAGATATAACAATTACGTGACACTAATTATTGTAAAAATATCTCCACCAATATCAATTTTACAAAAAAGTCAAGGAAGGCAAGTTGTAGAAAATTCTATTGTCGACAGATTTTGTTTAAATTATTTTTTTCTAAAACCAAATTTCGGGGCGATGTAGAGTTTTGCGGTAAACGCTTTTAATACTGTTTTGGATTTAAAATTATTGAAGACGGGTGAACTCACCAGGTGCTCTTTGGCAGATGGTAATTTATTAGGCTGTATTCTGTTATTGTTATCTGTCCAACGAACTGTATTATTATTATATACGATTTTTGAGAAGTAACGATTAATCGATTTTTTCGGTTAATCAATTTTTTCTAAAAACGATTGATCGGTTTTGCCACCAGATTAATGTTCAGCTAATAAAGCTATAGTTTTTATTTTTATTATACGTTTATCGTTTATATTATTTTAGTTTGGTTCCCAAAACTATTTAAATAATTTAATAACCTAAATATGTTTAATCATTTCGGTATGATAAACCGTAACTGCTTAATGTTTAAATTGTTAGAAAATTTTGGGCAATTAAAATAAATGAATCTACCGAAAATTGCGTTAATTCGCCGATTTCCGGGCAACAAAAGTTTTATCGTTAAATTGTTCCCATTATAATTCAAAACAATCTTATTATTTAAGTAATAATTCGAGGAAAATTATTTTCGCCATCTTTAAAACGTGAAACAAACGTTGGAAATTTGAGATATTCGTCATAACGGGAGGCAAATTAATTTATTTTGTAGCAAGTTGCGAAAAAAAACTGACACTAAAAGTTAGAGTTGTTGCTACTTTTAAAATGGCGAAGACGCAAAAACGATTAATTGTAATTCTACAAGATTTGCCATAAACAGAAAGGGTAATTTAGTAGTGTGCTTAAAACAGACATTATTTCAAAGTTATGAGCTTGCTAAGCCAGTAATACATTTCAAGAAGTTCTTGCATTGCAAGAATTTTTACGGCTTTTGAATTATGTTTGCTAATCCGAGCATAATAATTTATAAGACGTTATTAAATTCTGCTACACTTAAGAGAATTTGTTTTGTTAATAAGATTATGCTTACATTGTTTTAATTTCCATTTGCTTCGTTTTATATGTTTATTTTTTCTTGGTAATATCTAATATTATATTATTCTAAGCCATGCCTCGTAAATTTACTTAATTTAACTTACGGATCTAATGGATCAATTAGATTCATTATTGCTACTGAGTTACGCACAACTATTCGCACTAAGTCTGTCGAAATTAATGATTAACCGTGAAATTTAATTAAAGTCTGTTAAATTAGTTTTGTTATGTTTCCTCTATGCTTATAACATATTGAGCAATTTTAAATTTCAATTAGTTGCTTTTTTATTTCTGTTTGTTGCTGTCAGCTTATGTCAAACTTAGGCAAGAAATATGCGATTCGAAGACTTTTTCCCGTGATTCTTATGATAATCCTACATTATAACTTTAATTACAAAATAAATAGGTATATTTTTTCGTGTAAGGATACGCAAATTCGCTGAATAGAGAAAATCTGCCACAATGTTTTTGACATCTTTTGCGTTACATCTATGTTGCCAAACATTTTTAATTTATCTAGAGCATTTTGAAATATCAGAATTTGTTTTAATTGCCAACCAAATCTATACCCCAAGTAGCTATGCAATATTGGACCGATTTTTGCTTCAATATTTTTCAATATTGGCTGAATATACAGTCCATTTTAGACCAATATATGAATGAAACAAAGTGCAATATTGTACGAATATTGGTGTTATATTGGCTCATCATTTTAAAATTATATTAGTCCAATATTACTAAATATATTCGTTCAGTGCAATTCTTTTAATTGCCAGCCAAATTTATAACCCAAGTAGCTATGCAATATTGGACCGATGTTGGTTCAATATTCTTCTATATTGGCTTAAGATACAGTTCAATCTTAGACCAATATATGAATGAAACGAAGTGCAATATCGTACCAATTAATAGTCAGTTATATTAGTTCATGATTAGAAATCATATTGGTCCAATATTACTAAACATATTTGTTTAGTATTCCGCCAAGTTGTAAAATAATATTGGATCAATTTTATTTCAAACATAAATCGCAATAGTTTAATATACTCAAAAAAATGAATGTACTCTAGAAAAGGAAATATTAGTATTATATATTAAAATACATAATATTGTCTACATTAATTTATAATAGTAGTTATCATTTTGTCTTTCCTTCCTTCCACCTTCTCGGTCTGCAGCTTTCATTATTTTTCTACGTTTAGTAGCTCGAGACATGTAACCATGAAAGCATAAACATATAATAAAAGATACTAAAGATAGGTACTTACCTCAACTCAAAAATTTTAACAGTAGATTAAAAACGCAAAAATTAAAAACTGTTTTAGCCAATATCGGCTGAATATATTTTATACAATATTGGCGTTGGGTTGTTTGGTGATATCGGTCCAATATTGGCTAAATGTAAGTATAGGACCAACATTTATAGCTACATGAGAACACGTTTAGTACGGTTTGTGCGTTTGGGGGTACGAATAGCATAATAGTTAATATTGCAAAAACGGAGAACACCAAAATTAATACAACAAACTCGTTTCTACTGAGCGAGCTCATGCTTAGCCAGTAGACAGCTACTCGGCTTAGGTACCGTGCACCAGTAGCTCGGCTGTACCCACGACTGACACATTTGTGAAACAGAAAAATCTAGTATATGAGATGCTGCCCAGACTTGCGAGTTGTCGCGATGTCAGATAACGAAAAAGGTTTGGACTAGAGATTGGATGTGTAGAAGATCGTTAGGGGCAACAAGAATCATTTTCAAGTAGTTGTATCATAAGAAACCCCAGAGAATATAAATCAGTGGTGAGAGTGACACATGATTAATAGGGCTATTCTGTAAGGTTTAACGATACATAAACAAATATCGTTTAATAAACGGTTATAAATTACTAACTGCGTTGTTTTCTTCTAAAAAAATTGTAGGTTCCGGTGAACTAAACAAACAAAAAATTTCAAAAACTAAAATTACCAGCGTAAATCAAAGAGCATATTTCCGAAAAAAAACGGATTATTCGCTAATTTTCCAAAAAAAATATTAATATTCCAAAATACACGCACTTATAGGTTAAATTGATGCACGTTTCACCCACCTTTTCGCAGAAAGTATTTTTGGATACATTGTGTTGGTCTCATTCGCTGTCTTCAGAAATTACACTCATAAAAATCTGTTTAATCAATTTAAGTCGTTTTCACTTATAATAACAATTTCCAAAAACTTTTTATTACAAAAAAAATTGTTTTAAGCAATTTAAATGATCTTCATGTAATCGGGGGTAACGGTGTTGGTTGGTAGGTTACAGTTATTTCAATTTCTTTCTTTAAACAAATGACACTCATAATAACCATTTCAAAAATTCTTTTTTTACGTAAAATTGGTTTTAATCAATTTAAGCATGCAATCATGTGTACAAATCGTAGCGATCGTAAGATCGTAGCGTAAAAATTGGAAATTCTGTGTGTTGCTGTGAGTAACAGATTCTCGTAAGTATTTATGGTTCTTTGTAAATCCTTACAAGCAGACATTAAAGAATTTTACACACTTACAGAATTGCAAATAATACTGATCTGTAAATTATTTATCTACAATCAAGTCATAACATACGAACTTAGGATTTTACGATATTACAATTGTTAAGTACAGAATTGCAGTATTAAGTTGTTTTCGTGGGATCTGGTGTTGGTAAGTAGGTTACAGTTATTACAATTTCTTTCTTTAAAAAAATTACGCTGATAATAATTTCAAAAAAACCTTTTTTTTTATGAAAATTTATTTTAATTAATTCAAGTTGTTTTTATAAGAACGGGGATGAACGGTGTTGGTTAGTAGGTTAGAGTTATTACAATTTATTTCTTTAAAAAAAATACACTCATAATAACAATTTCATTAAACCTATTATTTTACTTAAAATTGGTTTTAATCAATTTAAGTTATTTTCATGTGATCGGGGTGAACGATGTTGGTTAGTAGGTTACTGTTATTACAATTTCTTTTTTTAAAAAAATTAGTTATCATAATAACAATTTAACAAGAAACTGATTTAATTCAAGTAACATTCGTTTTAACTAATTATAGTTATTCTCAGGTGATCGGGGAGTCATTTCTTTTGACCAGAAGTAAACAGCGTTAGGTGTAAGATTACAGTTATTATGAATTTTTTTTTAAAACCAATACATACATGTGAAAAGGTATATGGAAAGTATAACTTTAACCTCATAGTGCGTGAATTATGGAATTTGTTTTACTTTCAAAGGTAGAACGTATGTCGAGAGCCTTCTTAAAAACGTGTGTCGTGTGTTGCACGTTACGACAAAAGTTGAATTTGCCGCGCATGTTGATAATTTTCTATTGGTGAAAATAAAATTCGTCAAAAGCTCGGAGAGGATCAGCGGACATTTTCTTCTTCTTTTCTACATGGGTGTTTTTGGCGTCTCTCAAAGGTAAAATTTTACACATAAATTATTAATGTGTGATTCAAGATTTCTAAGTCGAATTGGTGTTTAAATTTAAATTGAGCCGCATTTACCGTAAGTACACTTTGCTTTCTTTTCTTTCGTGGTTGTGTTAGTTCTAATTACGACGTATGTTTTTAGCACGTGCGTTGACCTTATATTCTCATTATGTATAAGAACCTTTCCCTATAAAATTAACGACTACCACGATTTCGCATCCAGTTAAACTGCAAACAACCGGTAGACATTACGCTCTGCAGGGGTCGATCATGCTGCATAATTTCTTTTTTGAGGGAACGTATTCGCCTTTCGTTCTTTGCTACATACCTTTCCTAATGGAAATCCTAGGGTTACCTAGCTTCTGGAGCTGTCGAATACTGTCGCTAGCAAGAACTTCTATTCTTGGAACTGCATACTACAGAACACAGTTAAGTAACTAATTCAATATTAATGCGTATGAAGCTTACGTACATATGACATAGAACGGTTTGATCTCTAGTATTTAAGCAAAATTCTATTTGGGGTATACTTCACAACCGTTTGGTTTACTTTACTTACGCTTTACTTAGAGTGATTGAAGCTAAAACAAAAGGCCGTTTGGGTTGGCGGGAAGTATTTACCTTTTTAATCCGAACTTAAATTAGTTTTAAGTCGCCGTGTGTAAGTGACGTGTGTACGCAGAGCCATCTCATTAACCAATCCTCAATCGGAACATTAAATTTAATTTGGCTGTAACTAAAAAGTTTACCTGAAATTCGACACATTAATTGCGAGCTTTATTTATTGCTGTTGCTAACGCACGTAACTATATGCGACAGTTTCTCTATTTCTCCTAGTACTTTGATATTTGTTTGTCTCTCTAAATTGTGTTCAATTTAGCGTATTAGACCTTAAGTAAAACCTGTTGATCTTCTGTTGGTCGGTTTTATTTTTTTCTATTACCCAGCAGGTGATGCCTTGTTAGGCAACAGTCTATTTCTTCGCAGTTTTCTAAGGACCTCCCCACTCACCAACAAAGCCGGACGCTGCTGTTCTAACTACTATAAATACTGGATCCTCCACGAATTTAGTGCGCTACATTGAGCCTCACTTTTTATCTCTAGGTTGTACCGCTAGAGCCGTCGCTTTCTTTTGTTATTTGTAAAAAACAACCGTCACAAATTTCAATAAAATTTTTGGGAAAATTATCGAATAATCCACATTTTTTTCTTCCAAAATATGATTTCTGGAACGTCTATTTTACGCTGGTCATTTTAGTTTTTCGAAATAGGATATGTCCATGGATTGGTACACTGAATCCTGATGACAATCACGGTAACGACATGTACGTCTGTAGTAACGATGTATTGTATGAAGAATGCGCAGATGTGTTCTTCTCATATATAGCGTTTTTTCGGAATCGTTAAAGTATTTGCTGGATTTCATCTTTGGCATCTATAAAATCAAGTCGTGGGGGTTGTCTCTGCAGTATTACAACACGTTTTCCATTAATGTTATAATATCATCTTCCGTAGAAGTACTGAAACTTCAACGGGTTTTTTTGTTCTTGGTCAATGAGTTGTCACAGAGTTGATTAATTTATCATCAGTTTTATCATCAATATCTTGACTAACATCATCATCCAAATCTTCTGACTCTGACGGAGTATTGTTATTTTGGGATTAAAATACGAAATTAATATTGTTTGAGATACCACACACAGTAGTAGACATACAAGTAACATTAGACTACAGGTGAGACTTTCCCGGATGTTGGGAAGCCATCTACGGTAAACATGTGCTAATTTAAGCTCCTCCCAATTGTAGTAGTGAATACTACAACTAAAAGGAATTAACAGTTTCGCCCTCCTAGTGGTTGTGAATAATGCCAGAAGGTGGATTACTATTGCGAGATGATGCATTTCCTCTAAGACATACTTATTAAAATGCTATCCCACTGAGTCTACGATTGCATATTGTTTTTACAATTTTCTTGTTTTCTGTAGAGTTTCATAAATAAAACATTATTATCAGAAGACTATCTTCCTACAGCCATTTTAAATTTGATAAACATAGGTTTAGCTCACTACTGTCTGATTGGCACTAGCGAGCTACAAAAGCCTAGGTGTTTTAATAAACATGCCATCTTTTTCCAATCAAGGTTGAGTAACTGAAAATTTATTTTTGAGTCGTGTTAATAATGTTGAAAATACTATACTTTTATCAAACGGCAAAAATTAATGTACCAGTAATAAAGTCTGGTTCACTGACGGCCCAAGTGAATCTTTTTCAAGTGATGACTCTATGGCCGAGAGAACATATTTACATTCTTCACCATCAGAAGATTCATCTGACTCAGGATACGACGTTTCTATTATTCCAACCAAAACGACATAAAGAATGCGACTGTAAAGCTAAAAACGAAGAAAATGAAGATATTTCGGACCGAAATGCAGAATTTAGGTTTAATGTAGACCGTAATAAAATTAAAGAACTCATTGAAGCTGTGACGATATTTTTTTTATTATCCCGCTCAAATTATTCGTGAATTATAAAGTTATTTTCCCTTGGCGACCGGCCACGATCCTTACTTTTTGTTGAAATTGGTATAGATGGGGAAAATAAGTTTCTACTGTAGCGCTAGTGTATACTATTAACTATTTTCGTTGTTATAATTGTTAATTATCTACATACGATTTTCGAGCTCATTCTAATTTTATCGCCCGTTAGTTCAAATTTCTATCTATCGTGATTACTGGACGACTCACTCGTAGGGAGTAACAAACGTCCGATATTGCAAAAAAATTAAAAATCATAGTTTCATCAAAAAAAAGCTAATAGCGTAAAAACAACTGAGTATAGGAATGCATAATGTTAATTGAACTGGCACTAAAATTTAATTTTACATCCAATTATACCGGTAGAAATTGTAGCTGCCATTTCAAAAAATTAAGTATTTGATAGTTTTTAATTGCCCCAGTAGGAAAACTCGGTACGACAAAGGTGTAAGCAACATTTTAAAATACCAACTAAAACTTTAAAATCAAAACACCAAAAATCATTTATTTATTTGCAATAGTTCAAAAGTAAAGAATTTTTTAAAAAGCCCCTGCAAACTTAACTTTTGGAACTAAATGTTACATATTGCGGTGATTGCAATTTAGTGTTAAATAAAATAAATTCCATATTAAATATGAACATGAGACTCTTTTAATTTTTATTCTTTAATTAACCTCCCAGAATATTGGACTTTTTAGGAGTTGTTATCAACCGAGGGCGAAGCTTCCCAAATCAACCTGCTTTTCTTGTAGGTGATTTTTGCAATATTTTGATAGCAAAAGATGACAGCGACTTGAGCAATATGAGTAAAGCACTGAAAATGTGTTGGGTAAATTATTTTCTAAATTTAAAGTTAGTAAATGATACCATATTCTATGGTAATGTGAAGAAACACCAGTAAAAAAAGGTTAGAATTAAAGTTTAATGTTTCAATAAAATCCATCACAAATACAACCAATTGGAAAACATAAATATCCGTGTTAGCAAGATGTGAGAATACGTTTTGTTACGTATTTTTAAATCAGTTTGACGAATTTTAGAATTTGTTAAACAAATATTTCAAAGCTTTCATGATAAATACAACATCAAATTATATCTGCTTGAATTACTTCTTATGTTTCTAAGGCGACCTTTGTATTTGATAATCCTCTGACGTAACTCTTTAAATTAAATTAAGTGTATAAAGCTTTAGTATAATTAAGAACAAATGTCAAAAAAAAAAATTACAACTGTTTTACAATCGTAATATTATACCGAAAATGTGCGATTAAACAAAGTTATGATAGTGAACCATAAATGGAAAACAAAACTGCGTTTATTGCAGAATTTAAAAATAAATTGATTTAAATGACAAATTAGTTTTAATAAAATTCTATGTGCACCCGATCAATAATTGCAATTTGGTTGAAGTTTATTAGGTTGGTATTAAAAAAACTAACTAAATTGAAATGATCGTTACATTTGTAACTACCGATTTTATAAAATTTAAAACGTTTACATGCAACGTAATTACTTTCTGACACTTTGTAATGTTTTTTGAGTACGGACTGGTTGATGTTAAAAATGCCAAAAAATGTTGGTTAAAATATTATTTGATGCCCATTTAATATTAATTTGATTAGGTTAATAAATAATTTAGCTTTTGGAAATGTGTTTACACGTTTTGCTACTTAATTGTTTGAATTTAATCTACAACCGGTAGCACAATTATTCGAAAGAGCGTTGTAGTTCAATTGATAGATCAAATAAATCAAAAGTAAAAATTTAAAATTATTAAAAAATTAAGGTTTTTAGAGAAATATTTATTTAACGACTTTGTTGTTTTCTAACAAATACCCACAAACGAATTAGTTATCACACATCCTTCTAAATTTCGCAATAAAAATTTGATAGTTCGCAGGTATTAGAAATAATCGAATCCTTAAGAATGTAGAAGAAAATAAACTGTTGTCCTAACAAGGCGCCATCTGCTGTGTAAGAGAGACAAATAAAACCAACTAACACAAGATCAACAGGTTTTACTTTACTAGATCGAACTAATTGACACAATAATTAACCACAAAAGGAAAACAGACAATTTAAAATTTCTATAGTACCAGGAGAGTAAGAAGGAGAAAGACTATCGGATGTCGTCACGTATCTTTAAGTATTAGTCTAGCTCAATAATGTAAAAAAAATCTATACGAATAACGCACGGATCTACAAATAAGCTTCAGCAACCCAATTTGTAGTGTTATCTAACGAGGTAAGTACCTCCCGCAAACCCAAAAGGCCTTTTGACTTTGCGACAACCGATTAAAATCTCTCGAATGTTGAGTGTACCACCGAATAGGGTTTTACTTAAAACTAAAAGTTATAGGCGTATGTACATGAGTTTCACACTCACTAGCAATACATACGAGAACTTAAACACTAAAACTTAGCTGTATTATGTGAACGAAGTTTAGAGAGTAGGATTTTCTGTTGGCGACAAGATCGACAGTTCCTCAATTGTGCACACAGGATTCTTCTTAGGAGAAGGTGTTCGAAGAAAACTGGGAGATGTTAGGTTCCCTCGTTTAAGCCACAAAACATAGCCACTTCTTACCTGGTAGACGTGGTATTCACCGATTGCCGGCAACTGTCTACCCGGGGTGCTATACATCGTCGAAAAAGAAATTTTTTTAATTGGCCACTCAAACACCCCAGGAAGTTATCCAGATATGGAACAAACCGCAGCGAGTAGGTAACGTAACGTCTAAAAAGGATTCCACGTGGCATTTAAAATTTGTACAAGAAAAAAAGGAAAAAACGAGTACTTACGGTAGGTTTAACCAATTGTTATTGGAAATCTTTTAACGCATTTCCACTATTTGTGTAATTTTAACTAACAATTTGCTAAACGCTACCAATTACCAGCAAGCAGGAACGTAGAGACAAGATGTCCTTGGAAATAAAAATCAATATTTATTTATTTTCAACCAATCGCAAATTCGCAGAATGCGCACCAAATATAAATTTTGTCGTAACGTATTAATCGCGACATACGTTACCTAGATTTATATTCCGTGTGACATATGGTTCACGACACACGTTGTACTTGGTTTATAAATTAAAACCGTAACAGAATTAATAATAAAATAAAGCTTAAAGAGTGTAAAGTCAGTTGTTTAAGATAACGGCGTCCAATTGCTCAGCCATGCTCAAATATATATCTATCCAATTTTGTTCCATTTTGGGTTATTTATACCCAAGGTGTAAAAATTTTCTTAATATTATGATGTAATGACTAATGATTTTTGATTAATTTAATTTTTTTTATAACTAATAGTTATTTAAATACCTAATACGTTTTTTCTCTGACTTACTTTTTATTTAAAAGAAACTAGTCAAATTTTATTTTTTTATTATTTATTACTAAATACAAGTATTGGCCAGACTTAAAACCTTTTAAGTTTTACTTTATTAATTTTATTCTATAATTTATCGTATCTATTTTAGTTCTATTCTATTTTGTTTTGATCCTTCTTTGTCGTAACAAACATATCACCAACATTTCGTACCTATATGTTTTTGAGATCTTAAGATGATTTAAGAATAAAAAAAATCGTTTTCTTATTGGTGTTTTCTTGTTAATAAAAAACGCTGGATTTGAGGATTACTTGTAAATTCGATATTCAAAATATTTTACATTATAGCCAATTTAAATTTAAATGTGATGGCGTTCGACTAATAATATCAATTCGGAGTGAATGTTGACCAAATTAAAGAGAAATTAATCAGTTAGCACGTAATCGACACCGCAACATAAAATGGATCCAATTTACATTCCGAAATGTGACCCGGACAATTGTCAAATAAAAGATGGCATACAAATGGAAAAATTAGATTTACAACTAAACAATATAGCTGAAGGCCATTAGATTAAACGACAAATATGGTACGCACGCAATTAAAGTCTACTATTGTTGTTGCTGAATGTATTAAAGTAGTTTATATTAAACGTAACAGTTAACAAAGTTGGTACACAAATATTCCTTACACGTTTCCCTGATAATAAAAAGTTCGCCGATTACGAAAGGATATTAAAAAGAGTTCTGACCTGTTAGTAAAGTTTAGACCTTCTTTCGGTGGAAAGATGTTTGTATCACCTAAGAAGTTGTAATATTTATGTTAACAAAGCGTAAAGACCAAAAGGTCGAATAGTTCGTTACAGAGCATCATCATAATGGCCAGAGTGCTCCAAGAATGATATGATGGATTTATACGGCAGGAAGGAATGTGACAAAAAACCGGCCCACGTACAAAGATGATGGAAGAGTAAAATTAAACCACACTGTTAAACGATCTACAGCAATAAATATCGGAAAATAGATTTTGCTTAAATCATTTTAATATTTTCCTTATCTCGAATGGATTCACACGTAAGTATATTGCCAAAATGCCGATTCCCGGAATTTAATTAAAGAAAACACAGCAAAGTTTTATTTTAAATTATAGTACGTTCTGAGCAGCCGAAAACTACTAAGAAGAAAAAAAATTATAGTATCGGCAACCAGTGAACGACAACTTTAAAAAAATGCCAACAGTTAATTGTAACGGAAATTGAACGTTTAAATGTAATATCGCTATCAAAGGTGATAACTTCAAATGCAAAACACTCTTGCCGATAACAAGCCAAGTATTTCTGTACAGTAGCACACACGGAACGAAAAAATATTGCATATATGCTACCGTACATAAATACTTGGCTTGTTATTGGCACAAGTGTACTTGCTTTCTAGATATGCTTACATTTATAACGCCGGGGCGCCTCCTTTACAGGGTCGTGACTCCGTTGATCGCCCCGTGTATGAATTGCCCTGTAAGTGGATCTGGTTCATACGGATTAATTTACCCGAAGGTTTCCGTTCTGCTGGTTTGCGGACGGTTCAAGCGCGCAGGTCATTTGAGCGCTGTGCTAGACGCTGTTTACAACGATTATTTCAATATACCATTAGTTTCTAAATGAGCTGTACGGCAAAAGCACTTTGTAAAATCATTGTGTTGTCATCTGTTTTTAATATGTGTACAAAATTTCAGACATTTGAAACTGTGCGAAAATTATTTAAAACAATACCGTTACCTATACACATACACAAAAGTCAATCACATAAGAAAATGTTAAACAGTAACAAAAAACTCTGACATTGTGCATAATTTGTAGAAAATTTTTATTGTTCTATGTTTTTTACGTTTCCCTTTGACGTCTGTTTTTCAGCAACCAACGATTTGTTGTTTCGGTTCATGTAGCAGTACTTTGGTTGAAATAATACAACTTTCTTTTTATTGTTTTAACAAATTTGCATTAACTGTGCGCCTATATTATGCAAACTTGTTGGATAACTCATCTACCCAAAACTAAGCAGCAGCAAATTTGTACAATAGTAAGTTCTCTTACTCCTGAAGAGTCCCAAAATGTCGAAACCACTGTCGAGGGATTATCGGTGTTTACTTACTATCGTACAATTTACGGAGAACTTCATATTCATAAAGAAGAAGAAAAAAAAGGGAAAAAAGAAACGATCTTTTCAGAAACAAATAAAAAATAAGAAAATCATTTCAAATTGTACCAAATTTTATACCATGATTTTTTTAAACGTTAACCATTTGCATGACCCGAATGAAAAGATCTGTATGACGCTCGAAACTTTAGTAGATGCTCTGCAAAATGTAATTTGCCATTGTTACGGTTTATTTGTAAACGAAATTTAAAATGTATCAGTGTTGAAAACCTAGCCGACAGCTATGATAGTCGCAGAGGAGTTGTGGGTGTACGTACTAGTTATTAGGTCGATGGATTTCACACTGCTAAATGAGGAAATCAAGAGGCACCACCTAGTAGATTGCGTAGGAAGTATTTTGGAGTAACTATGAGCTCCAAACACAGAAACAACCGTTCACTAGTATAGAAATAATTTTTGTCAAACGACTAGACCATAAAAACACAAATCAAATATCATATACTACAACTATAAGGTAAACAAAGACGCAGTATAATTTATTTTGTCAATAAAAAGAGTCAAACCAATAAATGAACCCGATTCAATTGTGACATAAGAGTAGGTGTCACGTTAACGTTACACAACAAAAAGAATTACGTGGAGTACCGGTACACGACGACAAATTCGAAATAATAATAGAACAAAGCGCAATAACAATAAAACAAAATATTCAAAAGATCTTTCAAAATTACATCGATTAAGTAACAAAGCGCATTAATTTAGGTAGTTAAATTTACGTCGAACTGCAGGTACAAATATACAATGATAAGATAAAGCATGCAATTGTTTCCAATTTATCTGGTTTGTAGATTACTATGCTACAACAATAACTTTGGCAGGTTCGTTATTTCTTTACGGACGAAGGCTAAGATGACAGAAGTAGACAACACGAACAAAGACAACTGGATATGGATGGCTGGATCAATTCACGATACGCAGAAGGTCAACGAGTTATCTTCGAGGACCGATAAAGCAGCCAACACGGGGACTAATTTTTAGTGATCAGTCTTTATAGAATGGGTTAATCTATTGATAACCAACCATATTTTACGGTTTCGTAGATTAGATAATTATTTAGTAGCCATATACCAGTATCCCGTCGGAGATCTACACGCGGTGTACAAAACTTTTTTATTGAGTTAATCCACTAGCAATTAACTATGATTCTAACTGAATTCTCAAATTAGATGTTTAAAATTGCGACTCCTCACACCCAAAGTTTTGAGTAGAAAAAAGAAGTTTATCGCACCGTTATTTCTAAGTCATCTAATTAATAACAAAACAATTTATTTTGATAGGGCCACTTTGACGCCTTTATCTCGACACCGCCATTTCAATACGAAGTTATCTCGACACAATTTAAGCAAAATAAAATATTACGTAAATGTTAGTAAATAATATTAATCATACATTGAAATGTTTAAAAAATATCTTAAGAAAATATTTTTTAAATATTTTAGGTATTTGCAAATAATAGATACACTAACATACTCATGCAACATTGTGCGGCAAAAATTGTTTTAAAAACCGCTTTTACTAGCAAAGTGCTAAGGGGTCAAACAAAAACTCAGATATATTGACGTTATGTAGTATTCAAAATAAAAATCGTTTAATAACCGCAAAAACAAAAATAGGGTCGACGACCCACTTAAATACACTTCAATAAGGATACATTAAAAATTTTCCGAAAACAACAACGTGCACATCTTTACAGTTGGGAGACTTGGCGACGACTTTCTAAATACAGTAAGGGAGTTTTCTATTAAACGGATTAGAATTCTAAAGCCAAAGAAATTTGTGAATAAATTGAATTTTTTGTGGTAATTTTATTCCAAAAAAGGCAAAAATCTCACGTCTTAAACAAATTTTAAACCAGAACATCAACGGAATCCATCAATAAATATGTCTCCTAGATATTCCCAAACAAATTGGAACACACACTGAACTAATATCGTAAATAAACCAGCAAAAACAAAAATTTCTTAGCAAAAGCAAGCACGTAAAATTGAAATTTGACGGACAAGGTCACAAACTGAACCCGCATAAGCAAATTCTAGCCACTGTAAACGTATTTAATCAAAGTAAATTGTAATTTAACAACAGAAAGTAATAGATGTAAAATATATACTGATAACATACGTTGTTCGTAGCTGCCGCTAAAATACAAGCTGAAAATACAAAAACATCATCTATTAGCCTAAATATAATCGCGCATAGAGATGGAATCTAGTTGACCTAAACTCGAGATGCAATATGGTAGCGTCAAAGTGGCCGTGTTGAAATAAAGCGTACCGCATTAATAGCTTTACTTGTGTACATTGTTTATAATTATTTTATGTTATATCATATCACGGATGAAAAATGTGTTACACCAATGAAGATTCGTTTAACAACCCAAGCAGCACAAAATATTAGGTAGTTGTTAGTAAATAATGTTAATCAAAAATTTAAATGAAACACATTTATGTTTAAAAAAAATATTCTAGGAAAATATTTGTTAAATATTTTAGGTTAACTTATACAAAATATTTGAAATAAATCTTACGTAATTATTTTAAGCAAATATTCCTAAAATATTTTAAATTGCTTTTTAAAAAATATATTTTAAATAGATATATATATATAAAATATTTGTATATTTTTCTGAACATTTAAAAAATGATATATATGGAACATTTGTTAATCACGCGGGCTTTGTGAACAAATTGATTAATTGTTGCTTAATAATGTGTTTTCATGTTGCACCCCCTAGGCAGGGTTTAAATTCAAATATTTTTTTATTAACTTCAGTATCGATGTCATTTTAACACAATTTGAAAAGTGAATTTAATATTTAAAATAAAAAGTTGAAAATATTAAACTCATTTTACAAACAATGTATTAATAAGAACACAAATAACATTTTTATTTAAAAAAATTGACAACCGGGATCGAACCCGGATTTAGTAGCGCAAATTATTACAAAACAACGATTTTATTTTTTTGTCTACGAAAGCATTTAACCATTCAATTAATAAATGAAAATTTATGCATAATAGCTTCTTTTGCTATTATTAACATTCAACATAACATTTACTGTTAAAACAATTATTTGTTCTCATTTATCTATCTAATAAATTGCATCGCTATATTGTGTTCAAATTGTGTCTGAAAAGAAATCTTAAATTTAACATACTAAGGTACTGTATTTATTCTTTTTATTTAATTAATCATCTAAAGCTTACATTATAATGGTCCGACGTTAAAACAAGGAAAATTAATAAAAAAATATTGTGTTCGCACAAGTTGTAGTGCGTACTTTGTAGCTTCCAAACAAGTCCAAGAATCCAGAAATTTAATTCCGAAGCGAGTTCCGAATAACAATATCGTTTATGTTTCTAATGCTATAAACACAAATAAATATTGTAATAAATCAATTACGATATGAAAAGCACACAAAAAAATCAATAAATATTTAATAGAATAAAACCTTACGAGGTTAACGAATCTACTATATTTATTCGAATAAAAAAAAGCAATTGAAAAAAAAACTTTTTTCTGTAACGAAAACAAAGAAGTGAAGTTTCAAAAATTAGACGTATCTTATCGCTCGTGTCACATTTAAAAAGTGTAATTTCATTCGAAACGGATTTAAGTAAAGTACAAGAAGAAGTAGAAGATAAGAAAGAGAGATGTTAATTACGTGAAAACCACGCAATACTTACGTACACGTTCGGGTTTAGAAAATAAACTTTAGATTTCCTACGACCCTTCTGTCGTGAGGGCCTAAGACTCGCAATTTCCGCCATCAATTTACGTAAGATCCCCAGTTGCAATACAGTTGACGTTTTCTACGTACCGACGTAATTTTGGAGCTTAAATTAGAAGAGAAAAAAAAGCGTGCAGCTGATGGGCCGATGTTTAAAACGAAATCGATAGAAAATAATCTACAGCTCCAGCTCGAAAAATTTTCCCTCGCACCTCGACAAATTGCCGTTGGAATTGTATACATCAACCACTAATCTAGTAACGTACGTAAACATCATTTTTCTCACTCATATGTGGACAGGAATTCTCTAAAGAGGGTTTCGGATCGACTGTTTGGCAATTAACGCTGATTGTTGTTTTTGTAACGCAATAATTCTTAGTAGGCGTTGATGGTTATGACCGGAAACGAATATCACGCACGTTTTTATTATTTCAATAATTCTGGTCGTTGGCAGGATCTCATAAGCTACTTACTCATCCTTTCTCAACAAAAGTTTTCCAAACAACTCCACATGGTGTTTCCGATGTTTACCAAGCGATTTCATCTGACAAATTACAAGCTGTTATTATTTTACATATTTATCAACTGAGTTTGTTATTAACAGATTTAAATTATTCGCTGTTTAGACTTTAATTTTACTGGGTCACTTGTTGCTACGACTAAGTAACGCTTTATGAATTTCTAAATTGAAAATTGGTCATGCAGGAATAGCATACAATGGTGATTATTGTCACGCAAATTGCTAAGCCTGGTAGAAATTGTAGGCTGTTTAGAGCGACAAATGGAACTGCTTTCTTGTGCCACATTAAACGTAAAAATTTTCAATTTCGTTATGTTTTTATAAAAGGAAAAAAAACTTGACGTTTAAATCAAAACGTAATCATCCACCTCTGCAAAAGCTACTAATGAGACCGAACAGTAGGTTCGGTTAACCATCATAATTTTACATTTTATACTTTTCTTTCGGTTTCGTTTGGTTTTGACGAATTGTTTGTTTATTAATTAGGTACGTTGAAGAAAGTTATAATTGTGTGGAATTTCTTTTATAATAAAACGGTACACATAACGTCGTACTAATGATTTTAAAGCCATGTTTACTATTTTCATACAATTTGTTCAGATCGGTAAGGAGAGGCATGAATGTAACTTCGTTATGTGGTATTCTATTTCGATTTCTAAATAAATTTTAGTCAAGGATGATAGATGCTAGTAATGCATTACTTGGGTACCGTTACTATGTAAATTTATGGAATTTTAAGGAATTCAACTTGGGCAATTTTTTTAGGATACCTAGGTTCATGGTTTTAATGATGATAAAATACCAATTCAAGAACAATTAAGGAACTTGATAGACGCACTCAAAATGGCAAAAACAACCTGACAATTAAATATGTACACGATTCTCCAAAAATTGTAGCATTTTGTCACTTCTCCTGCACCCTTCTTGATTGAGTGGAAATTACTATACAGTAGGGTGGGTCGCTTTTGTATGGAAAAAAATAAAATTGTCTAATATGTTTTGTAATAGTAAAAAAAACGTGACCCACATGCTTTTATGAAAAAATAACAAAAAAAAAATTTTTAGTTTAACCCCTTCTACCCGCGCATTGAGTTTGAAAAACTGATTTTTTGTTTTTTTTGAGAATTATTTGAAAATCCATTTCTCGTGGCTCATAGGAAAAACAACTACGTAAACTAATAAAATAAAGTGCTTTTGGACTATTTTTTTTATTAAGAAAGAAAAATAAACAAATAATAAGACAAAATAAAAATAAAATATCTTCAAATCACGTTAAAATCTTTTTTACTTTCGAACTTAGGCATAAGCGTTCGTGAAATAATTTTATTCTTAATTAAAGCTTCTCTTGCTGTTTTGTGGCATAGCTGCATAGATGCCTCTGTTACTGTTTTTACAGCCCGCTCCACAGCTTGAGTATGACATGGTAGCCGCAGAAAAAGGACTTCATCATCACCACCTGACTCAACTAGGGAATGAAAAGTCTTATCCGGAACATTGGTCAATATAGGTGGTTGCGAGTAAGATTGCTGCCAGTCTATCAAATCGATGTAAGACGAATCGTTTAAATTTATCTTAGGCACTTCAAAGACTCGAAGCTGAAGGGATTCAGATGATTTCCTTGCCTTTAAAATGCGTCTAGCGGCAAGTTCTCTCACATGTTTTTGTTCGTCAGATAACATAGACAACAGCAAATTCTCTGGGTGTGCAAAAAAGCATTTCGCTTCATTACAGGATCAACAACACTCTTTAATTCTCGCGGAAGATATCGACAATTATATACCAACTTCCAAAAGTGCCTTGCTCCATCTTTACATGTCGGATTTGATTTGATTTCGAACCAAATAGGAGCATATACTTTAACTGCAAAAGTAGCGAGTTGTTTCAGTTCGTTTGTGGGTATCTCGGTAGACACATATAAGCGCAAAATCCTGTTGGCCTTTGTTAGCCACCTGGCATGTGACATTCTTCCCGGAGAGCGATTAGACAAATCAGAAGAGCACTTACCACTTATGACGGCAGATGTGATATCATAAAGGTAACGTTGATCAGAACTGAGGTCTTTTACATTTGAAATGTTTGGTAACATACCTTCTATCTTTTCAAACACGACAACGGAGCGCTTCTCGCAATCATCTAATAACTTTCCGATAGCACCTGAATAAGTATTAGGTCCTGTTGTGGTGCCATCAAGTTTTGCAAATAAATGTCTTAAGGGCAGTTCATTTAAGTGCAAAAGGCATATGATCCATTGAAGTGGTCGGTGTAAACGCTTTTCTAAGAGCCGTATGACTCCGCCGTATTTGCCCGTATTGGTTACCGTCCCATCACAACCTATGGCAAGAGTATCCTCTAGAGACATATTCAGTTGACCTGTTACTGTTTGAAAGATAGCAGACTCCAGCCCTTTTGCAGTTCCATGGCTTGGGACGGCATATCCGACATAAACCGATCCCGGTTCTTAAATTATTGAAATGTGTTCTTCCACGGATGTTGAGCGGTATTTTTTTCCCCCTTTCATAACAATTTTCAGGGTCTTGTCTTTTCGTCCATCAAAAAATAAGGCAGGAATAATATCTAGTTGGCCGTGAGATAAGGTTTCTTTCCGTAATTTTTGTCTCGCTCGTCGCAATTTCGACTTATCGATTACTTCCTTGCTGATTTTCACATCTTGCAAAACAGCAAAAGCGACAGCAGCAGCTGCTCTGTCGGATAACCCGTATCGGTCACAGATAGCTGACAAATTCTTGAGAGATGCTATTTTACGTTTTTTTTGATGTTGGTTTTGATGAACTTGAGGGCGAGGGCAAAGTTTGTTCTTCATCGCTACTTTCAGACGTTATAGAGGTATTAGGATTTTCATGAGAAGGGCCCGGTTCACAAACGCTAGAATCGTAATAGGATTTAAGCTTAATTTTCTATCACTCAGTTTTCTTTTCCTTTTACTTGTCAATAAATCAACAGTTCCTATAATCATTTTCTCTCTGTTCTCTGATCTATTAAAAAGCTCGTTCTTCCTTAGGAATCTTTTGGTCTTTGGAACATTTGCATAACTCTAAATCTTTACACTTACATGAACTTAAATCAAACAGTCTTTCGGAATTTCTATGAAAATCTTGAATCTTTTCTTCTGACAAACGTTTCAAAGATTTTAATAAATTTTTACACTTCGCGTGGTAACTTTTAATTAATTGCATCACACGATTATGAGATACAGTAGGAATAGACGCTTTTCTCCACAAATATTCAACTTTAGATGACACTTTTTAGATATATCATTAATGGATGGCTCTTTTTGAATTGTTCTCAAGTTTAAGCTGATGTCTTACTAAATTGTAATATTTCATAACTTGTTTGTAAGTGGGTAATTGATTTTTGTTAATTTCTTCCGGAGCTCCAAAATGGGACAACTTGTGGATTTTCGGGTATTATTTGAAATCTCCATGATGCACAACGTCACAAAACTAACAAAATCTTATTAAAATAGCGAAAAAATAGATAAATGCGTGCAACCTTTCTCCCGGAACTAATTAGGCGTACTGAGACAATGACGCGTGATCGACAGGCTACGCCCTCTTTTCCCACTCCTCCCCCCGCACTATAGGCACGATTATTCTAATATTTTGGTTTGATTATTATTTGTATTACGTGTATCTCTGTTTATAAGAATGCTATATTATTTTACACCTTGTAGTTTATACGATAAAATAAATCAAATTTTAACATTTTTTTCGTATTTTCAAACGTCATGCGCGGGTAATTAATGTTAATATTAATAAAAAATAAATATATACGTTTTTAAGTCTCTACCCAGGTCATGTTTTCCCCACTATTACAAATCAAAATTCGGAAAAAATTTTTTCGACCAACCCTACTATACTGGGTTTCTCACGGTAGGCGTTCGTTAGAAGTTTTTGTGGTTAGAAACCTAAAATTTCATACTTAAATGTTATTCAAAATTTGCTTTCGTTTCAAAATATTTTCAAGGTCATACCATTTCCGGTTATACCGGAACTACCCAATTTGACTGCAGGTGAGCGCGTCTGAAGTAGAGGGTAGCACAGGAATTTAAATTTCGGAATCCGCATCGACAATAAATTTATCGGATACAGGGTATCCATAAATCAATGGACAATTGCATAATTTTCAAAGTTGAAGAATTTCGTTTCACCCTGTATTCATTGGATGATCGGATGCAGAATTTTATTCTGCATTGATTTGCTATAGGTTTCCCTATGCCTATCTCCAACGGTTTTCTCGTTAATTCATATTTTTATCAAGAACAGATTAAACTCTGAAAGTTCTACATAGTAGGCTTACTTCGACAACAGTATCGATTTCATGTCAATGCAGTGTTACCTTGCAGATTCGTGAATTATCTATTTGAAGTTGTAGTGATTTTGTTGAAAATGCTGTTCAGAATGAAGAATATTGATGAATATTCCAATAACGATTTGTTAAATTTGTTTTATACACATGGTGAATGTGGACGGATTATCAGACGGACGTGCAGATTATTTAATGAACAATACCCAGACCTGCCAGAAATGACTCCCGGGAAATTTGCAAGAATCCAAACTCGATTCTTGTCAAGTGGGAGTGTGAGGGCAACTAGAAATCACCCAAAGCCCGTGATTGATAATGAAGATAATGAGGTGAATGTGTTGGCTTTTTTTTCAAGCTTATCCACGAAGTTCACTTGAAACAGCAGTAATGGACTTAGGTATCTCGAGACTATCGAGCCACAGAATATTGAGGAAACATAAAATGCACCCTTTTTTCCAAAATAACTGTGCAGGGGTTACGTCCTGGTGATGAAGCAAGACGAGTCGACTTTTGTGAATTCATGTGTATCAAAATGACTGAAGATCCAAGATTATTTGGACTGATGAATCAAAATTCAGCAGGCAAGGAATTATAAATCGCCACAATAATCACCATTGGGCACAAGATAATCCACGGGTCATCAGGGAACGCAATCACCAAGATCGCTTCAGTTTCAATGTGTTTTGTTTAGTAATGGATAATAGAGTGGCTTATCATGTGTACAATGAGAATTTGAATGGGGCTAAATATCTGGAGACAGTACGAGTGTTTGTAAGCGATTTCCTGAATACTTTACCTGCAAGCGATAGAGCGAATAGTTGGTATCAGTTGGATCGTGCTCCAGCACATTCAACTATAGCTGTACACCAGCAGTTAACCGCGATGTTTGAGGATCGGTGTATTAGCCTACAAGGACCCTGGAACTAGCCACCAAAATCACCCGATTTGACGCCCTTGGATTTTTACCTATGGGGCCGCATAAAGGAACTAGTGTACTCTACGCCTGTGCAAAATAGACAGGATTTATTGAACCGTGTTTATACTGCGTTTAATAATCTAAAACCACAAGAAGTTAGGAGTTCCGTTTCGCGAGGTGTACATGGCAGAATCATACAGTGTTTAAATCAAAACGGAGGTCATATGGCACAGCTATTATGAATTTACATCATACAATCGTTCATAGGTCATTCATTTGTTATTTCCTATCATGTTTCGAATTTGTTGTTACGTTCTGAGTTTTTTGTGCCCGTTTTGTTTACATTTACTAATTAAAACAATTTCTTGCAGTTTCAGTCATGTTTATTTTCCTTCGAAAGACAAACGGTACGTACTTTAATGCTGAAAAATCACACCAAAATCGAAAAACATGAATTAACGAGAAAACCGTTGGAGATAGGCATAGGGAAACCTAAAGCGAATCGATGCAGAATAAAATTCTGCATCCGATCATCTAATGAATAAAGGGTGTCCCATTTGAAAAAACGAAATTCTTCAACTTTGAAAATTATGCAATTGTCCATTGATTTATGGATACCCTGTATCCGATAAATTTATTGTCGATGCGGATTCCGAAATTTAAATTCCTGTGCTACCCTTTACCTCAGAAGCTCTCACCTGCAGTCAAAATTGGGTAACCGACGCGGTGTTGAAAATAGAGTTACATATTTCAAAATTTTTAAGAAAATCAAGTTGTCTAAGAAACGATTGGAAATAGTTATAGGGAAACCTGGCAAAACTCATCTTAAAATTTTTTTAGTATTATACTGGGTGTTCTATTCAAAATAAGGAAGTTGATGGCGAGTTCCGGTATAACCGGAAGTGGCGTGACCTTGAAAATATTTTGAAATGAAAGCAAATTTTGAATAACCCTTAAGTATGAAATTTCAGAATTACAAGTATCTGAACATGGTAAACGATTATTAGGATAACGCTGGGCATACATACGTCTAGCCTCTACGGCATTACCATTCGCTAATCCATACAAAAAGTGCATATTAGCCATTTCGGCATTAGTAAACACAGGCATCGTTGTTAACTTAACACAAAAGATCATATTATTAACAATTTATTGTTCGTTGTTTGCGTTAGTTTTTAGGTTTGACACAGTTGTCAACGTTATTCCAAAGGCCACCAGGAAAAATTAATTTCAAATACAATCAGAGCTGATTTATTATAAACAATTTAACACCCTGTATCTCATTAACGACAAGACTTATCACACATGTTTATATAAACTTTTCGTCTTAAAATTGAGTAACGAAACGCCTCATATAATATTTTAGATTACTTAGGAAACACCCTGTATATATCTGTTAAGTGAAATAACTAATACATTCTCAGTGACAGTGACAGTTAATATATGCGTCCCTAGTATAGATACTATCTGTTTAAAAATTGCAAAAAGCTCCACATTAATTCACCTGATAATAATACTAATAATAATAAAAAAGTTTTATTTCTCCAATATTTTACATTTTATAATTTAAAATATTTTGTAATGGAGAAACCAAAATGCTCTTACCCTACACTTCTAGTTACTCAAAAATTAATATAATATTGTTTGGTTCTTAAAATATTCATACAGTGACCGGCAAAGAGTTTGCATCAAATGGAAAAAAAATTTGTAATTAAGATATCCAAAAATTTCTTTTAGCAAATGAATTCAGCATATTGAATGACAAAAAAAAGCATTTTGACAAACCTCATGTGACCACTGTCGTGGCGCCAAATTAAAAAAATATTTCTTAAATATGTAAAAAGTGAGGTTAGATCAAAAATATCAGTTTTCCGGCATTTTTCCGGAAATATTGAAAAAACTAAATTTTTTGCGTCTGATTTGCTTACAACACAATAAAACCAATAAATAAACTTTTACAATCAGTAATTTTATTTATTAGTCTACCAATGGACGGTAAAAACAAAAACATTGTATTTTTAGGACAGACTTTGTTGCAATGGCCTACACAAAACAAAAAGGTTGAAATTACAAATTTAGAATTATTTTTAAATAGTTTTAAAATGATCAATTCTTCTATTCTTAATCTAATTTAAAATTTTTTTGACAATATTGCTTGGATAATAAGCTCATACAAAACGCACAAAAAATTTCCAGAAAAAATGCCAGAAAACTGATATTTTAAAAAAATTGTTATTTTTTTCTAATTTGCACATAGACGTATAATCTAATTCTGAACAAGTGTTTTCTTAAGCATTTTTCAATATCTTGTCATCTAACCTCACTTTTCACATCTTTAAGGGTAATTTTTTTAATTTGCCGCCATGACAGTGGTCACATGAAATTTGTCAAAGTGCTTTTTGTCATTCAATATGCTGAATTCATTTTCCAATAGAAAATTTCGAATATCTCAATTACAACAATTTTTCCCATTTGATGCAAACTCTTTACCGGTCACTGTATAATAATAACTAAATTGATTGATATCTAAGGTTTTACTTATTTATCAATTTGATAGTAAAAAGCAGTATAAATAAATTTTTAATGAAACTACTTAATTGTTTTTTTTATTTTTAAACTGTAATTGTTAAATTTCTATTTTTATTGTTCAGCAGACCATGACGCAATTGCTTTTAATTTTTTGCCTGATTTATATAAAATGCTCGGTGGTAAACAGTTAGCTATTAATGGTCCTTGATATATAAACAAATTAAATAAAAATTAATTTTTGGTAATTTAAGGTTGTTGCTTCCCCGATTTCTGGTCGCTCTACTTTAAGTCTGGGTTTTAAATGTTTCAGTTTTTCAAAAATTCTTTTAATACGTTGAACTTAAATAAATTTTTTATAGGCAAATTTTTTTTGCAGTGTGATTAGTGGTTTTAAAATTGAATCATAGGTTCCACCCCACACAACTATGCCATATTGTAGTGTAGAATGTAAAAAAGTAAAATATGTTAGTCGAAGACCGTTTCCATCTAAAATGTTTTGGAGGTGATATAATTTTTGTAGAATAGGAGATAAGACTTTAGCTAGCTATAAAAGTTATGTGAGTTTTAAAAGAAGGTGTCGAGTTTAGTATAACGCCTAAGTATTTTTGCTCAGTTACCATGTCTATTGTTTCGCATGTACAACTAAAATTTATGTTTTTATTATTACAGTCATGAAGGTAATATTTTACTAACGTTGGGATAGTGCGACCAGGACTTGTTCTAGGATAGAAATAAATTAGCTTTGTTTTGTTAACATTAATACTAAGTAAATTATAATCAAACCAATTAGACAATTTATTCATGTCCTTTTGAACAAGTTTCGTTACATATGTGTATACAGACCTAGTGATTCACTTCTATCAACAATATTTATCTCATCGAGAAACTTAATGAATTGTCTACGTTAAATCATGTGATCATTATTGGAGACTTTAGTTTCCCAGAAGTAAGCTGGCCTATAACTACTTTTTTCTATTTCGCGTTCATTACAAAGCTATAACCGCACTCAAAGCGGTGCGTTAATAGAAATTCGAGTGCGTTTATAGCGCTGGTGTACTTATATTTTTTAATGTTGGTAACACTAACACTGAATGTCAGAAATCTACGTACAGTTTACCTAACCTTGATTTTTTCTTGGTCGATTATTTATTACTAATTACAAGTAAACAAACAAAACGATTTACTTTAATTATGTGACGAAAATGTACAATTATTATAAATATTAATAGTTACATTGGAGTTTTGCTGAGGATTAATGTTCCGGCACCAGGTAAAAGATTATGGGTCGATACGATATTGTGCTGAGGATTATTTATATTAGGAGCTGTGTGACAGTCGCTGGAAGCAGAGGAACATCTGGGCAAATTAATATTGGTAGGCTCCGATGAAAGCATTAGAGAATGCGGAATAATGTTAAATCCGGAACCAGGTAAAAATTATGATTTGTTACGATATTTTGTTGAAAATTATTAGTAGGAGTGGTGTGACAATCGGTGGAAGCTGAGGAGGAACATCCAGGCAGGTTACAATTGGTGGGTTCTGATGAAAGCATTTGAGAAACTTGAAGTTTGTTCTTCAAAGACGCGTCAATATAACTTTCTGCAAGCGCAGACAATTTCCATCCTCCGTGATGCTTAATTGTTAGTATATCACTTCCCCCCCCCCCTCTCCGATCTGCCAAGTGTGTGGCACTGGTTCTCCTAAAACAGTGCTCAGTGAAAAATTCAGGGTTTGACAATTTCAAGTATTTGGCGATATCCTTTGAAACTCTTCCCATGATGTTAATCCTAATTGGGGTGTTCACACATTTGCAATTTTGGTAAATTAAGAAGAATCGCTTATGCGTTGCTGTTGAGGGTCGTAAATTAGCATATTTTTTATTAAATCGATCGAACTCGGATTGGTTATGGCAAAGACTCTTGGCACGTTATTTTTTGTTTTAGGGACAGAAACCATTATTGAATCAACTTTATATTCAATGTCGTCTAAACTCATGCTGGTTAGTTCCTCGCGCCTTAAAGCGCCACAGTACCCCAATATTAAGATGATCTGGAAATTAACGCTACCTATTCGAAATGAAGCTGTAAATATATATGATACCTACTTTCATTGCCAAGTATGTTTGATCATTCGCTTCCTTGATAAATTTGTTAATATCTTCTTCTTTCAGGATTTTGCTTTTTTTTGGAGTGTAACCTTCTAAAGAACGTTTTAAAAAAGCTTGCAACTTACTGTATTTCGAAATATCAATATTTTTGTTTATGCTTAAACAAGATCTAAGCATAGAATAAATTGTCCACATTGTCGAAGGCTTGTAGTTTTTCTTTAGAGCTCAAAGTAAGCTAATAAAACGTTCTCCGAACATACTTGTATTTTTTGGCAACACACCATTCGTCAAAAATTTTATATTATTTTCATATTTTAGTCTAGACTTACTAGGCAGTAAATTGCCAACAGTATTGCCAGCAATTTTTCATATTTCTGAGGAGTACACGGAATGCTATCATCAGAACTCATTTTTAATAAATTTAATTATATTAAATTTTCGAATTCAAAATTGTAGTAAGCTACTGCCAACTGCCACAAAAATCCATAAATATCTTATTTATATGTTTTCTTTTAATATGGGTTGTGAAAGAGAAAAATAAAAAAATTTTTTTTTTATTTTAATTTTTTATTTTTGTTTTTATAGAAAAAATTTCAGTTTATGTGATAACGTTGTTTTTAAAAAAGGTAAATATTTCCTCCTATAAATGATTAACTAATTGGATTGTTCTTCCTTGAGGAGGGGCACCAAAAAACCATTAAGGCGTTTTTTCAGGCAACGTTTCGTGCAGCCGAATGTGCACTTCTTCAGGCCTCTGTTTATTAAAAATAAAGGAATACATTTAACGGTAAGTTATATACATAAACATCATATCCTTAATATATAAATCTAAATTATAGGTGATTGACTCGACTACTTACTTAAAACAAATAAATGGTCCGCCACTTGAATAAGTGTAAAAAACACATAGATATTAAAACAAACACAAAATAAATTAATAATTAAATGTAAATAAATATCTCTAATAAAACACACACTCTATACGTAGAAACGAACAAACATGAATGACTAGATAACAATATGATAATGGGAATTCCTTCTTCTATTTTATTTTAGTGATTAAATTTCTATAAATATTGCTTAAATTTTGTGTGTCCGTGTTATAATTAATGTTGTTATTGTGTTTGATGATGTATATCATTTCAGCTATTAGACGTTTTTATAATTCTTTTCTACATTTAAAATCGTAGGATTATCAAAATTAAAATTATGACCCATCTCAATATGGTGTACGGCTAACGCAGAGTCTGGTTTTTGTTTTGCAATCGTACTTATGATTTTTAATCCTATTACGTGTTTTTTGTTTGGTTTGGCCAACATAGCATTTATTACAGTCAAGACAGTCTATTTTATACACTACATTGTGTTTGTCAAGAATGTTTGTCTTGTCTTTTAATTGTGTGTAGATAATGTTGTAAATAGTATTGTTATTGTATGTAGCTATGTGGACGTTAGTAGTTTTTAGTAATGTGATAAGGTGTTTAGTCAAGTTAGGTATATTAATAATTTTAGTATAGGTATATTGAGAATTAGGGGATTAATTGGTGATGGTGTGTTAGTGTTATAATTATAGTATAAGATTCTGTTAATAATGTTAGTAGGATAATTGTTATTTTTGAATATATTTTTAGAGAGGTTAGATTTTTAGTGAGATATTTAGGACTACTTAGTTTTGTTATTTTGTTTTTCATAGATTTAACTATATTTATTTTTGGTGCTGTTGGTGATTTGATAAATAATTGATAGTCCTATTGGATGCCATGGGTTTAAAATACCAGTCAGTTAATAATTTGTTGGTGTCTTGATCTTTAATCAACCTCACATCTAAAAAGGGTAATGAATTATCTTTTTCAATCTCGTACGTAAATTTTAAATGTAGATTGTATTTGTTAAAAATATTAAGAGTATTATGTATTTCATCTTCAGGGATGCAAGTGATTACATCATCAACATAACTTATCATAAAAATAGATTCAAACAATAAATTGTAACGAACATATAAAAGCAAATCGTGCATTATTAAGTTTGCTAAAATAGGGGAAGCAGGATTGCCCATTGCTGTTCCAAATTTTTGCATGTATATATTTTTTTTTTATTACATGTGAAGTAACTTGCATCAAACAAAAACTCTACAATGTGTGTGAAGAATGTTAAATCTAGTGTAGTAAATGCTTTTATATCATCCGAATACTTTTGTATTAAGTTTATTGTTAGTTCTTTGGAGATGTTTGTAAATAAAGAGTTTACATCAAACGAAATTAATTTATAATTGGATGGTATTGTTGTATCTTGTATGGTATCTATTAATTCATATGAGTTTTTGATGTTATGAATGAAAATGTGTGAAATATTACTGGGTATGTCTGATATGAATTTTGATAAATGATACGTAGGTGCTCCAATGCATGAAACTATGGGTCTTAAGGGATGATCGTCTTTATGTATTTTTACTAAACCATATAATTTTAGTGGAACGCTTGTGTAAGTTGTAATTTTTTTGTAAGTTGTGTTGTCTGTATGTCTACTAAAAAATTACTTAACAACGGACATAGAGACAACACAACTTACAAAAAAATTACAACTTACACAAGCGTTCCACCAAAATTATATGGTTGAATAAAAATACATAAAGACGATCATCCCTTAAGACCCATAGTTTCATGCAAAATAAATATAGTTAAATCTATGAAAAACAAAATAACAAAACTAAGTAGTCCTAAATATCTCACTAAAAATCTAACCTCTCTAAAAATATATTGAAAAATAACAATTATCCTACTAACATTATTAACAGAATCTTATACTATAATTATAACACTAACACACCATCACCAATTAATCCCCTAATTCTCAATATACCTATACTAAAATTATTAATATACCTAACTTGACTAAACACCTTATCCCATTACTAAAAACTACTAACGTCCACATAGCTACATACAATAACAATACTATTTACAACATTATCTACACACAATTAAAAGACAAGACAAACATTCTTGACAAACACAATGTAGTGTATAAAATAGACTGTCTTGACTGTAATAAATGCTATGTTGGCCAAACCAAACAAAAACACGTAATAGGATTAAAAATCATAAGTACGATTGCAAAACAAAAACCAGACTCTGCGTTAGCCGTACACCATATTGAGATGGGTCATCATTTTAATTTTGATAATCCTACGATTTTAAATGTAGAAAAGAATTATAAAAAACGTCTAATAGCTGAAATGATATACATCATCAAACACAATAACAACATTAATTATAACACGGACACACAAAATTTAAGCAATATTTATAGAAATTTAATCACTAAAATAAAATAGAAGAAGGAATTCCCATTATCATATTGTTATCTAGTCATTCATGTTTGTTCGTTTCTACGTATAGAGTGTGTGTTTTATTAGAGATATTTATTTACATTTAATTATTAATTTATTTTGTGTTTGTTTTAATATCTATGTGTTTTTTACACTTATTCAAGTGGCGGACCATTTATTTGTTTTAAGTAAGTAGTCGAGTCAATCACCTATAATTTAGATTTATATATTAAGGATATGATGTTTATGTATATAACTTACCGTTAAATGTATTCCTTTATTTTTAATAAACAGAGGCCTGAAGAAGTGCACATTCGGCTGCACGAAACGTTGCCTGAAAAAACGCCTTAATGGTTTTTTGGTGCCTCTCCTCAAGGAAGAACAATCTAATTAATTGTTTTGATACTGTACTACACGCAATAAACACACATGCATTCGAAGTTGCGAATTCTGCTGATGAATGGATGATTTAATGAAAACTTATATCCTAATCCTGTTTCAACACCACATATGTTTTATTTCAAGTGATCACGGTAAACCGAAAGAACAAATTATCAATGTATTACATGGTACTACCTATGACCGAACTGCTATATGTTTTTACTGGATTCTAAAATCATAGAAATCGTAATCAAATTAACTACAATGGAAAGTTGCCAACTCCTTTCTTATGATTTTAGCAAATACGATATGAGAAATTCCTTTGAAACAACCATAACATTTCTTGTTTATTGCGATTAGAGTTGCCAGGCATTTTGATTAATTGGGATTCTCACCGATTTTTAAGCCTCAAGATAAAATGTCACATTAGACTCTCAGGATATCAAAAAATTTAAGTTTTCAAAATCTTTTGTTGTGGATGCCTGGATTTCTGGTCCACCATACATAGCAGAAACCAAAAAAATTAATTTACAATATTTAAATTGATGTTTAATGTTGTCTTTATAATGTCTGCGTTTTTGTTTTAGCTATTGTTGTTCGATTTCATAAAAAATTAATGTTCATGTTTGTTGATTTTACTTTATATTATACTATAAATTAGTAGAAACTATATGAAGCCGAAGTGAGTCAAATCCCGAGGAAAACAACCTTGTAAGGGTGGGATGCTTTTATTTCACTTGAATGAACTTATGGCAACCCAATTATAAGAAATGCTTAAGTGTTTAAACGCAATATCGTTAATTTCTGGTGGAATTTTAAATACTGTATAAATTTACATTCAAAGTTCCATAATCTGACAGTTTGTATTGCCAACCTCAAAATTAAAAATATCGACTTGAATTTTTATTTCAAAATATATTTTATTTATTTTGTAAGAGAGGAGCACAATAGAAAAATATTGTATGATACTCGTTTATAAGGCATTTTGTTGCACTTACTTGCCCGTGCGTGCGCCAAAATTCTTCTTATAAAACTCGTATCATAATATACTATACCAGACGGTCTATCAGCAAAAAACCTTTTTATGAATTTTGTGTTCAATTCCAACTTAACCCAACTAATAAACGAGCCCACTCGCTTCCGAATAAACAATGTCCCATCTATTTTAGACTTACTCCTCACAAATGACAATGCGCTAATATCTTCTGTTGTAGTTGACTCCCCTATTGGTAAATCCGACCATGCTGTTAATATTACCTATGTTCAGTTTAACCTACCAGTTGCTACCGTCAAAAAAACTACAAGACCTACGATGTAACAGATTTTGATGAGGTCACTCAGATTTTGTCCGAAACAAAATGAGATAATTTACTCGTAAGTAACTGCAACGAAATGTAGAAAACATTCTTAAAATCACAAACCAGTGCATTTCTGACAATAAAACAACAACAAAAATTTATCAAAACAATACCATACATTACTTTAAAGATATTGACAATGATAAAACACAAAGAAAATTTTTGGAAAAATTTAAACGCACAAACAATGCAAACGACTTTTATTTAAAAAAAACGATAGCCGGGATCGAACCCGGATTTTTTGGCGCAAATTGTTACAAAACAACTATTTCATCTACTTGTCTACCAAGGCGTTTAACTATTCCAATTAATAAATAAAAATTCATATATAATAACTTCTTTTAGTTGACTCCTTATAGTACGGCTGTTAGTTGCATAAAAAGGGGGTACCTTGCATTTTCTGAGGCAAGTAAAACAACTACGCAGTCTTGTTGGGTAGACCCCAAGAAACGATTTAGGAAGTGTAGCCACAATGGGGAACCCTTCCAAGCCCGTGTACAGTGCATGCCATCCCCAAAACGATTTTCCTCTAAATCCGACTATTTCCTAGCTACAAATCGATTGCACGGCATTAAACTTAACGTGAAATGTTGATTATCGTCGTGAAAGTGACCAGAAAGTGACGTGAGATAAAAATTCTGTTTTGAGGGGTTACGTGTTCTTTTGGGGCCATTTAAGATCAAACTGTGCTCTTAAAAAGGTACACACTCGCAGGTGTCACTCCCCTTTTTTTGTAATAACCGTATTGCCTCCTCGAGGGGATGTCAAAAATCATGGATGATATTTAACCTCTATGTATGATAGTTATACCAATGTAAAATTGAAAGTTAGAGCCAAAGACAATACTTCATCGGTTTTTACGTATCTTCAGTTGTTTACAAGTTACGAGCAGTTTTCTACCCAAACACAGAAAATGCACCAATTTTGAGCCAGTGTTCAGTAACACATACTATGTCAACTTTCTTATTTTTAATGTCAATATTATCCTGCTCATTGACAAGTTGCAACTGAACATGACTATGTTTTCAAAATAGATAAGTTACAAAGCTAGATCTCAAAAATAAGTGATCAAAAATTAGTTAAAAAGTTATTTTCAAAAAAATGAAAGGGAACTCAATGATCAACGGTCGGTTAGGTAGATAGAAAGATTGAAATGCAAATATACTTGAAGAAGAAATAAAAAAAATAAGTATTGGAAAAGATTAATTCAATGGAATAAAAGTTATTATACAGTATGCATGAAGAATTATGAAGAAGTAATATAAACAAAGAATAAGAAGACATCTACGAAGAAATAAATGGTGAAACAAGAAGATAAAAGCGAGGTAAAAGCACGCACATACAATACGGTTATGAAAAAGAAATTAAATTAAAAGTTTGAGGAAGGATATAAGAAACAATCTGTTGTAAGATTAGGAAAAGTAAAAAAAATTAAGGAAAGAAAACTGCTGATCGTTTACTGTTTAAGTAAAATTTAGAAATGAAAGATTTTGAAAAAGCAAGAAAAATATATTTAAGAAGATATGAAGAAAAGATGAACGGAAAAATAAAAAAGAGAACAAGATTTAAAAAAGATGAGTTAGTAATAATAAATAGCTTAAGAGAAGAAAGAAAAGATATGAATCTATGTGCAAAAACATAGAATAAACAGAGTAATAAATGATACATAGAGGTAAATTTTATGTAAATCTGATATATCCTTTTATTAATAATGATGAATCAATTTAAGAAAATTTGCATAAGTTGCAAAAATATTTATCTGTGTATATATTTTAATAGTTATGCATTTTTATTGATTCAAACTGTTAAAGATGAGAAATATTTGATAAGTTGTTTGCAAAATGAAAACATTAGTTAGTTTTACTTTTATTTAAAGTTCGAAAATTTTATCTCACTTTAACCGGGAGGGTTTATGCAGTGATTGTGCAAGGTAATCTAATTTTATGTATACATGTAAAAATGTATATAACGTTTAGTAGTAAGATATTAGAGGTTTGTTGTATGTATATAATGGATATATCCATTTTGTGCGTACGTGAGGAAACGAAGTAAAAGTGGGGTAAAGAGACGCTCTTAGGCAGTAGAAAATGATGGACGTGTAGGTTTTTATTCCGTGCATAAATTAATTTATACAGAATGCTCTTTGTTATATATTAAAAAGGAGTATTATACTTATAAAATTAATTAACCCACCCGCCCGCGCTTATGAAAGAAATAACTAAAAGTAAAAAAAAAATTATGAAACAATCCAGAGTCAATAGGTAACTGCCGAGGAGCCGTTGAAGGCTGCACGTACACATTATTTTCAATCAAACATAAATAGATAAGGTTAGCTTAAATTAGGTATTTATAATATAAATTGTAATTTCTAAGAACTATAAATTTGATTATTTTTTTCTATAACTTAAAATTTTTTAAATAATAAAACACGCTATTATTGTTAAGAATTCAAACTTATGGGATATTGTAAATTAAATAATAACAATTAAAAGAATAATAATTAAAGTCTCATGTTTACCATAGAAATAAAATTATTTTATTCATCACAAAAATGCAATCACCGCAATATGTGTACATTTAAATGATTTAGTGAATACTTGGTCTGCTTACTGTGCATAACTTCATGCATATTGTACGGTTTTTTAAGTACATATTTTCCGAGCTTTAATCATTACATACACGAGTCCAAGAAACAAACAATTAAATTTAAATTAAACGATAAAATAAAAATTAACCGGCTGCAGTATAGATTAAATTCTCATAAATGCAATCTGTTTCTATGGAACCTTTAAATGCATTTTTAAATTAAGGTCATTAAATAGTAATCGGCAATTTAACTAAATAAATGTTTACGCTTATTTCGCTATTATTTCACATGTATCTGACGCGACGTAACGCGAGGAAAATGTCAGGAAAATAAATGAAAAATTTTGACGTTATGTATATGTTTGCTTAAATAAATTTATATAAAATTTCTAATTTAGTATAGTTTTCGTTTTATACAAAACGAATTTATAATTGAAACCAAGTTTATTCTAACCAGATACTTTAAAAAATCCGATCCTATGAAATACAAATTTTGGAGCTTTAGAAAAGATCTAAATCGGTTTTCTAAGACGCTATCGGTTTTGCATTCAATCATGAATGTTAAACCAAAAAGCAATTACGTAATTTTTTTTTTTGAGGAAACTTTTCATTTTCATGTAACAACTTCTTCTGAATAATGTTTGCACGAAATGCTTTTCCTGCAAGCTTAATAAACTGCAATAACGCATTGTTTTTATTTTTAGGTGAGTACCTAGCACGGATGTGTTCAATCAACGAAGTCTTATCCAAGTAAGTGCACTTTTGATTCGAGTTCGTTTCCCTATAATCACCGCATCAATATTTCGCATGCTTCCGATGATAGTGCGCGATAAGATGAAATGGACTAATTTCTGTTGAGGAAGAAATGCTTTTTATCACGCTCCATAAATATAATCAAACCATTTTTCGTAATGTTATGTATCTATAAAAGGCTTTCTTTGTAATTTAGGGCGTTTTAAAAGCGATTTATGTTTGCGTTGTTTCAAATTGATGCCACTTCTGGTTTTGGTAATTAAGATTAGACATGTTTATAGCTTGGTTTTAATTTGTATTTTTTTTTTGCACGTATGGCGAAAAAAATGTAATTGTCGATGGTCCAAATTCAATTTTATGTATAAATCAATCTTTATTGCTTCCTACCAGGAAAGTAATCATGATCAACTCAATTTCACACAAGTTGTTAGATATACCATTTTGATATTATGTTCGCCGATGTAAATTAATGTACGTACCCTTATTTATTCGGAAGTGTTATATTGTATCCGTTACAACTAAGAGATTGTATAATTTATATTTCAAACAATAAGTAATTTACCTTCGAACTATGCAGACTTGAAACTTTTGATTAGGTTTAGCCCTATCTCTAATCTTTCCGATGTGCGAAACGAAGCAAAGTTCTACAAAGTCACCAAGAAATTACAAGGACGGATTAATCAATTATTTGCGTAATTAGGTTTGTTTGCTTGTATGAAATTGCGTTACAATTTTAATCACATTATTTTGAGGGAAGTTAAAAGCATCAGTATAGGTAGTAATGTTTTTTTGCTGAATTATTGATGCTGGAGTTTTTTAAAAGTAAATTCTTATATTGTCCTTCACTCTACTCAACTTTTTTCGCATATTAAGTTGATCATTAATTTGACGATGATACTATAACTCTAGCTAAAGTCTGTATACTATTGGCACAGAGTAATAAATCATAATTGCTTGAAATAATTCTTTATTTTCTTGTGAAAGCGGTACTTCTACGGTTAAGTAAAAACCAATAAATTCTAACCAAAATACGATCATTGTGTCGCTCTTGCAGCATATCGACCCATCTAGGGTCTGAGAACAACAGTTTTATCTGTGAAAGCACGTTGCCACCAGCCCAGGTACTGACGGAACGAGAATCACAGCCGTAGATGTGGGTATTATACCAAGATACAAAATAATAGTATATAATACGTAAGAAGTAAAATTTGTAATGTGATCTACTATACAAATAAAATAAATAACATATAACCACATAATAATTCATATCAAGGTAGATTTTACTATTATAATATATTTACCTACTAAAAATATGATTTTCCAAACGTATCAGGTACCTACGCCACTGCAATACGGGAGATTCGATAATTCTGACAGGTTTATTACTCGGCGCCAATAGTATACTGAGTATAGCTAACTAGAGCTACAAGCAGCTAGAGGCCAAACTAATAGTACAAGAGCAGTTTCAAAAGTCACAACACTGAGCTACTCAGAATACTAGCTTTAAAGAAACCAATGACCATCATTCAACGATTGTCATTAACATGGTAAATTGCAAATAACACCTTGGTAAAGAAGAACCAAGTCGCTTCAAGGTCAAGTTGACCCCAACTTTATTGTCGACAAACCGATAGAACTTTTAACCAATTTTGTGAAGTTTTTACGCTTATGAAAGCACTAACAAACATTGTATAGTTGACCGTTAGTGCATCTTAGTGCTTATCTTCCCTAAGCATTGACAGATAAAATCATATTCTAACTGATGTGCCATAATTTTACGGTCGATGAGCCCAATTTCTTTGGCATCATTAGCTGATTATCAATTTGACGATCATGCTTTAGCTCTAGCTAGATAGCTAGAGAAGTAGAGTTACAAGCAAGTACAAGACAAACTAATGGTACATGAGCTGTTTCAAAAGTCGTAACATTGAGCTATTCAGAATATCAACTTTAAAGAAAAAACTTCAAGAATATCATTCTGCCCAAAAAGTAGGGTTGATGTTGAGAAGTACATCAAGGTACTCTTTTAAGGAATGAACATCATTAAACGTGTTTTTGACATTTACTAAATAGTAAAAAACACCTTGGTAAAGAAGAACCAAGTTGCTTCAAGGTAAGCACACAATCCGACCAATGACACACACACACAAGAGCTGTTTCAAAAGTCGCAACATTGAGCTATTCAAAATATTAACTTTGAAGAAACCACTTCAAGAATATCATTTTGTCCAAAAAGCAGGGTTGATGTTGAGAAGTACATAAAGGTACTCTTTTAAGGAATGAACATCATTAAACGTGTTTTTGACATTTACTAAATAGTAAAAAACACCTTGGTAAAGAAGAACCAAGTTGCTTCAAGGTAAGCACACAATCCGACCAATGACACACACACAAGAGCTGTTTCAAAAGTCGCAACATTGAGCTATTCAGAATATTAACTTTGAAGAAACCACTTCAAGAATATCATTTTGTCCCAAAAAGCAGGGTTGATGTTGAGAAGTACATAAAGGTACTCTTTTAAGGAATGAACATCATTAAACGTGCTTTTAACATTTACTAAATAGCAAAAAACACCTTGGTAAAGAAGAACCAAGTCGCTTCAAAGTCAAGTTGACTCCAACTTTATTGTCGACACACCGATAGAACTTTTAACCAAATTCGTGAAGTTTTTACGCCTATGAAAACACTAACAAACAATGTATAGTTGGCCGTTAGTGCATCTTAGTGCTTATCTTCTCTAAGCATTTACATATAAAATCATATTCTAACGGATGTGCCATAATTTTATAGTCGATGAGCCCAATTTCTTTGGCATCATTAGCTGATTATCAATTTGACAATAATGCTTTAGCTCTAGCTAGCTAGCTAGAGAAGTAGAGCTACAAGCAAGTACAAGCTAAACTAATGGTACAAGAACTGTTTCAAAAGCGTAACATTGAGCTATTCAGAAAATCAACTTTAAAGAAAACACTTCAAGAATATCATTCTGCCCAAAAAGCAGCGTTGATGTTGAGAAGTACATCAAGGTATTCTTTTAAGGAATGAACATCATTGAACGTTTTTTTGACATTTACTAAATAGCAAAAACACCTTGGTAAAGAAGAACCAAGTTGCTTCAAGGTAAGCACCCAAACCGACCAATGACACACACACAAGAGCTCTTTCAAAAGTCGCAACATTGAGCTATTTAGAAAATTAACTTTGAAGAAACCACTTCAAAAATATCATTTTGTCCCAAAAAGCAGAGTTGATGTTGAGAAGTACATCAAGGTACTCTATTAAGTGGTGAATATCATTAAACGTCAGGTAAGTATTTCTCCGAAAATTAAATTCTTACATAAAAATGGTCTTTTAGGACCCTTTCTTTGTGGAGGTAGGAAAGGCGAACAACTCAAAAGTCTGGGATGGCCGATGTTTCGCCCTGTGATATGGGCTTTTAAGACTGTAATTTAATAAGAAAAACAACCCACAATTAGAAAAGTACATGAATAATTAATTAATACATGAACGACATAAAAAACCGTTTTCTTAAATGTATATTAACATAAACGAAATAAGTACAAATTTACCACATTAAAAAAGAACAAAAAAGGACTTAAAATTAGTTAACTAGATGACTAGAAGATTAAACAGCTGACTAGATATTGAATTTCAAATTTAAAACAATTAGACTCACCTTACACAAGTATGAGTTGGACTTCAATTTAATAAACAATATAACCATCAAAAAATTGATGATTACGTCAATTTTAAAATTTAAAAAATGTTTAAAAACTTTTTAAAATATAGATTAAAATTAGTTAGTTAGTAGGTTAATTAATTAATTGGAGGTGGGTAGTTAATTAATTAGTTCCAGTAGTTTGTATGTTAGGTTTAAGTAAGTTTAAGTTTTAATTAGGTTTTGTTTTAATTTAATGTGTGACGGTATTATTTTGCAAATAATTAATTTATAGAATAATTTCTCCCTACAGCATTGACAGCCGTGTTTACAGTCATGCGTTTAAAAATAAATTTTTGTTTCGAGAAGGCTTCTGGGGATTTTATTTATTTGGAATATCCAGTTCCGATTATTTGTCTTCATTTTCTTGAAAACTATTATACCTCACTTCCTATTTGCTGACTGTCGCAAAAAGGTGTACATGGAAAATGTTGTCTAAAAATTGAACAATCAGACATGTGCTTCTTTAATATCGATTGAAGTAAAATCATTTTATAAACGAATGATTAAATTAGGGAATAAGTCTTTGACTACTGTTTCTGTGTAAGCACCTTTTTTACTTTCCTTTGTTTTAATAAAATATTTGCTTTCACGGGTTCTATTAATTGCAGGCACCTTTTTTTTTTTTCTTTTGCGAGTTTTTCCCTTTGGCTTCTTTTGCTGGTCACTGCAGACGTACTGCGTTTTTAATTAATCAATAGATATTTAATTATGGTTATACAGGCAAAGATAAGAATTTGAAAATTATGAAATATCGAAGTGGGTCTGGTATCACCTCAACGCTCGAATTTCTATCTACTTTCAAACTTCCTTTAGGTCAAGGACAACACCTAAGATAAGCCGTTTATCTGGTTCTTTGTGAGCAGCTTAGAAACTGTTATCAATACGGAAGCTGTCACATCTGCTGATTAACTGTCGAATACCAAAGACTTCCTAGTTATACAAGCAAAGTTAATTCTTTTATGCATGTCATTCATAAATTTTGTCGCGTTCTATGTATACGTACCGTGGCAGTGAGTTTAGCAACGTACCTTTTTGGCGCTGCATAGATAATTTTGTGAACTAGAAAGATCTTTCAAAGTACCCGATCAATTTTGTGCGCTTTTAATCTATTTAAATAATCGGCCAAGGTCCGGTACTCTCCGTAATTGTTGTCAAATGCATTTTAAACGATATTTGCTACGCGAACTTTGTGAATCGCTTTCAGGAATTAATCGGTGCTACGACTGTCAAGTACCCTAACTTATTTGGGGCGTTTGTGCCTCAAATTATTCGTGCAGTGTAAAGGCCTTCATTTTAAACGATTCTCAATCAGCTTACGACCAGTTCCGATTAAGAGGAGCTGCCGGCAGGCTTTCTAGCATCGTTATACATTTTTTTAATTTGTTTACAAATAAACCGTAACAAATGTTACAATTATTTTGTGAATAAGCTTGATTCATGTCAGCAGATACGTTTTATTCTGATAATAACATTACTATAAATGGCGCTTAAATTATTTGTATTTGTATAGAAATTTATGTGCAGTGGGTAAATTTTGATGGCAATCATTTCTGGAACGAGTTGTTTTTTAAAATAATGTTTCACATCTAGTATAGTTGGTTCTTTGAAGTTAAAATTGTGCCCTGTATTTTTATGATGAGTCGACAGTTCTGTTATTTTGTTTTTTTTTTTACAATTATATTGATATTGCTTTATCCGAGTACCCAACTTTTGTTTCGTTTGTCCGATGTAACAACTAGAACAAATGGTACAAGAGATTTTGTATACAACATTAGATTTATCTAAAAGTTGAATCATATCTTTTAATTGGGAGTAAATGTTGTTATAAATTCTATTTTTATTATATAACACTAATTTGGTACGGTCATTTTTTAAGATATTTATTATTTTATGGCTAAGTACAGGTATATTTATGATTTTCTTATAAGTAATTGTTTCAATAATATTATTGGTGATATTCCGATTAGTTTAGTTTAGTTTATTGGCAGACAAATATATTGTGATACAGAATAGTCTAATAAAAACGATACCTGTCATAGAGTACCTGGTTAGGTTACCTGCCATAGCAAGAGCACTAATTTTAGTTCAGGTCTCGACATACATGGACAAAGCATTTTGTCTCGTTACATTAATTATTACAAAAAATATATAAAACAAAAAAGATATGTAGATATACTTAATTTATAAACAAAGTAGCACAGTTCGTAGAAAAGAACAACAAAATTTGCAAAAGGCAAGTAATAATTGTGCACGTGCAAATCATGCCATCTCATAACTGATTTAGAAGTAGTTTTTAGGTGCTTATTAAATCTATTGGGCAACAGGGTCTTCAAATCATCGTTCATTGCATTATATATCGAAGCGACATTAAATGAGAATGAACGTCTGAATAATGCCTTAGTATGTCGCGGAATAGAGATGAGGCCCCAATGACGAAGATTTAAATGATGAATATCAGTACGGAACGAGATACTTTCGAAACAAGTAAGGTGGGATTTCATATGCAATTAATCTAAAAACAAACGAGCTGAGATGTAAGAACCTCCAAAGACTCATAGTCAACCAACGCGCAGTTCTCAGAGCTGAAGTAATATGTTGACAACGTCCAACTCCATAGATAAATCGTAAGCAACAATTTTGTACTTTTTGAATTTTTTGGACTTCCTGGTGATCCAAACAAGTTTCATATACAATGTCACAGAAATTGAAGTGACTTAAAACTAATGAATCAGACAAGAGTCTTCTGACATACAAAGAAAGTGATTGTCAAAACGGATAGATAGATCGAAAAGACGAGTATGCTTTTCTTGTTGTAGCAGAAATATGACTCTTAAGCTTGAGATCCACAACCAATACCAAACCTAAACTTTTTGCTTCTTGCTTAAAGATAAGGAAACTGTCATCTAAGGAAATATTAATATTGGACTCTTATAATGTTCTCTCCGTTTTTTGCAAAATAAAAATATGGATGATTTGTTAGGAATTATAATCAGGCAGTGGTCAGCAGTTACACGTAAAAGGTTTGAAAGATCATTATTAATACACTGTTCAGCTGGTAGCATATCGCAAGTTTTGAATGAGTAATATAATTGTGAATCGTCAGCATATAGATGATATTTGCATGAATTTAGGCATTGAAAAATATTACAAGTATAAATAGAGTATAACAAAGGTCCCAGCACCGATCCTTGTGGTACACCATATACTACTGATAATTTGTCATTAATTCTAATAAACTGAGTCCTATTACTTAAAAATAGTCTAAAAAACTTTATGCAAGATGAGTCAAACCCAATAAAGTGCATGACCGATAATAATAAATCATGGTTGATAGTGTCGAACACCTTTGAGAAATCTAGAAGTATTAGAACCGTATTAGAGCTTGAGTCTAAAGTTAAAATAATGTAATCGGTGACAGAAGCTAAAGCCGAAGCACACCTTTTCAAGAATTTTAGTTAATGGAGAAAGAATTAGTGAAACTATATAGAAATAGAAATTAGAGAAAGATTAATGCTAGATTCAGTATAGTTGATGTTCTTATTTATAAGGTTATTTATTAATTTATCCGGATAATTATTATTTTTTAAAGTGGATTTGAGAATTAATTTATTTTTATATTGATAAGTATTGTTACTCAATTTGGGCATTTTATTAAGCGTGAAAGTTATTATATTGATTTTTTGATGTAAATGATGTTTAAAATAATAATTGATGGTTCTGCTTGATGCCATAGGTTTTATAAACCAGTTATTTTAATCGTGTCATTGTCTCTTATAAGTAAAACGTCAAGAAAAGGTAACTATAAATTTTTTTCAAGTTCTACCGTAAAGTCTAGAAGTGGATCATAGTTGTTAAATAGTTGTAAGGTCATGTCGACCATGTCATAAAAGACACAAGTTATGATGTCATCAACATACACAAACATGAATATAGGAATATACAGTTGAGACTGTTTAATTGTGTCACTACTGTGTTAATGACATCATGCATAGTGAGATTCGCCAATATTGTGAAGGCTGGGTTGCCCATCGCAGTCCCTACTTTTTGTATGTAAAAACGGTATTGATACTGGAAATAACTTGTGTCAAAAATAAAAGTGATGAGGTCTATCAACTCTTCTAAGGTGGTGAAATAAGATATATGTGTCTAAATCGTTTTAATTAATGTAGTGATAAGTTCTTTACTAATGTTGGTGAATAATGACTTAACATCAAAAGATACAATCACATAATTGGTAAGAATAGTATAAGAACTTATTTTATCAACAAACTCGTAAGAATTATTTAACCTTGCGGTGGTCGCGCCGACCTGAAGTACACTAGTGGTCGCGCGCGGAATGATCTCCGAATTATATTTTTGGGCAGTATTTAAACATATTCGTTCTTTTGGCTTCAAATTTCACTTGTTGGGAAGTAGTGAAATATTAGGCGTACTTTACATGTATGTATTAAAGACAAAACAATAAAATTCTAAGCTAAAATTCATTCTTTCTCAGTTTTGGTTACATATTTGTATTATTCATTCATTGGTCTTTATAGTTCTTCACAACACTCAGGGCAGATTTGATCCAAATGTTGCGAACACAGAAATTTGTGACATTTCTTGCATGAATATTTAGTTGGGCGGTTTTTCTTCCTGTCACATAACGCAAATCTCCTCCTAGAGGGTCCTGACTCAGTAGGAATTTCTTCAATTTCAGTTACTTCTTGCATTCTTGTTCTCAAATTTTTTGCCAGACTGACAATTCTGGCTCGCCTTTGTAGCTGTTCCTTCACCAATTCAAAACATAATTGACAAAGAAAACTTCTTTGTGGCATATCCTCGTTGTTGTTATTCGCTCGGAAAATTACGTAAGAATTTATCCTCCATATTGATATATTCAGTATGGAATAACATATAACCATGGGCCAGCGGCGAGAATATTTGGCTGAATTATATAACGAATATAGTTTGTCAACATTGTCCACACCATCTTTGTGCTATTATAATCCATGATTATATCAGGTTTTTCTGTAGTTTCATGTATACTGTCGTCATCATGAAGTGTAGATACAAGCAATACATTTCTGTTCTTTTTAGGAACGTAGGATACTAAAGTAATGTTTTTCTGAAACCCAAACATATTAGTACTAACCGGTCTTATTTTTGTGTTAGTAAAATCAATAGGCAGTTTTCTCTGATTTTGCCTAACTGTTCCAATCATTGTCAGTTTGAAGTCATTCAAAAGATTCTTTGCAAGTTCAATACTGGCGAACCAATTATCTATTGTTACATTGCGTAAGGTTTCTCTAATAGAATTACATATTCTTTGAACAACATCTGCTGGAGAGTTACTCATGGCAAATGGTCCATCGGGCTGTTTACCTACGTAAACTTCTAAATTACTTGTATAATTGGCTTTAAAGTCACACAATGCATAAATTTTTATCCCATACTTGTTGGGGTTCAAGGGTATGTACACTAATGAAATTTAAAACTTGGACACCACCATTTCTGTAAACAAAAGTTTGCACATTGTGAAGCGGGCTTAAGGGTATCATTTACAATTCTAACAACAGGTAGTCTCAGCAGGGGTTATCTTATAGAAGGACTGTAGAATGAATCATTACACTAAGCACGTTTTAGAAAATAGGTAATTTACGTTGCTTACTTAATTTTTTCTTTAAAGAATATATTTGAAGGTATCGCTAATTAAACACCATAGCTCGATTAATTATCGAATCAAAATTTTGTTTAGGAAATGTTTACAAAATAAATTTAGAAATAATTTTGATTTAAAAAACGTCTACAAGCAATAACTTTTAAATTAAATCAAAAAACTAAACATGGTTATTTGGGTTGACTGATTATTACTTATTTTTAAATAAATCTAACCTACTAATTATTGTAAGTTATTTAAAAAAATCATTAAACTCTCTATTCATAATATTTAGTCCTTACAAAATGTATATTTTATGACGTTTCATTTTTTCTGTAGTTAATATAAAAAGTGAAAATAAAAACTAAGGCAATTCTTATTGTCAACGTATATATTTAGTTTTTGACAACAATTTATTACATAATTATAATTAAGATACCAAGTTATAGTTTAAAATTAAATGAAAACTTTTTTTAAATAAAGGTATTACTATATAAATAAATATAAGAAATCAATAATGGGTGTGACCTCTATTACAGTTGCGCATAACCTGCGAAGTATAGGGTCATCATATCCCGATAGTTAATTATCGAATGTTCCAAGAAAATATGTGTAAATAGTAAATGGAATCTACTAACGTAACGTTAAGTCGTTAATTATAGTTACATAACTCTCCTTTCATAAGATATAGTTCATATTAATATGCTTATTGTAAACCTTCGTACACACCTGAACAACAAACCGAGGAACAAACAGAACAACGAACCGAACGGCAATCGGAACATTAATTTGGACGGTGCTACGTACGAATTTTAGAACAGATTTGCAAGTCCTGATTGTTCCACGAACGGTTTGCGGCGTTCCCGCAACTTGTCGGTTTTTTCTCCGACATAAAAGAAAATGCGCGCGAATGCGTTTGCAGGTTTGGACGAATCTAAACAAAACGGCAAACAAACTTATGCGGGAGAATTAAATTATTTATTTTTTGTCCTCCCTTTTGTGGGTTTGTTGTGTTTTAGGTAATATTATGGAGTTGACAGAAGAAAAATGTTTTAAATTAATCAGTGTTTAAGAATGCAAGAAAAAATGATGTCCCTATTAGCATCATTTGGGCGGGAAATTTCCAAAATAAAAAAAAGCGAAGTAAATTATAATTTTTACTCTTCTTTGTGCGTAAAAATTTGGTTGGCACTATCTTCTTGTTTTCCGCAATTTTCTCTTCTCAATAATAAATATATATGAACTGAAAACTACTGAAAATAATTATGGAACAGCACAAACGTTCCGTTTGTTGTTCGGATTGTGGAAATCATAAAAGATCGTTTGTCGTTCTGTTTGACTTTCGGTTCGTTGTTATGTTGTTTGTTTGTTGCTCGGTTTGTTGTTCAGGTGTGTACGAAGCTTTACAACTTAAGCAACAATTTTTTGGCGAATAAAGATTAGTTTGTGATGTAATATTAGAAACACAAATTTATATCATATCAAATTTATGACAACTTAAAAACCAAGAACGTGTATGTTATTGCTAAGAAATTATTAAGGAAAAGCGCAATTGCAGTGTAAATATTTATAATTAGATATTTTCGAAAGTTTATAAGTCCTCTATTGTAATCTTAATACTTAAAAGAAAATCCTGTCCATTAGCATTATAAGGAAATGGCTTTTACTTTATGAATAAGTTTCAATAACAATAGAATATCCTTGCTTGTTTAATTTACTTCCTTTGAGTCATATTGCTCTAAGGGTTGTTACATTGGTCATTAGAAGTATGTAATAAATAAACAATTACCTACTGTTTGAGAAGGGATAGTGTGAACCAATAAATAAAGTAAGAAATGTAAATTCCATTTTAGTTTAAAATTTCAAGTGTTGTGAAAATGCCACCTCATCTCGGTGCTGATTTGAAAGCGCGGATTGTTTCGGAATTAGCGGCGGGCCGTAGCGTGCGTGAAATTTCACGTTGTTAGATATACCAAAAACACCGTAGGGCATTACCGAGTAAAATGGAATCTTAACACACTTTGGAAAGAGCCATCGGAAGTGGTAGACCTAAAGTATCTACACGTGCTCAAGATCTCGAGTTGTTTCATTACGTAACAGAACAACCATTTGCTACATACTCCAGGGCTATAGCAGATACACATTTTCCCGGATGCCGTATAACTGCACAAAAAGATTAAAGGAGATGGGAATAAAGAAGTATAATGCTGCTGCGAAAGAAGTTCTCAGTGACGAAAATATGAGACGTCGTCTGGAATTTGCAAGGCGATATGTGAACGAACCTTTGGAATTTTGGAATCGAGTGATTTTTAGCGACGAAAAACGTTCAATAGCCGCAACGATGGACCACTAAAAGTTTTTAGAATGGAAGGAACTCGTTACGAAAATAATCACATATGTCCTAAAAAACGAAGTGGTTATTTTTTGTGAATGTGTGGGTTGGGTTAGCGCGCGGGGTCCAGGAGTTTGTTGGGCTATCGATGGACGTCTTGATTCTGCTGCGTATATTTTGGAAACTATTATGAAACCTTCAGTCGAAGTGTTTTATCCAGACGAAGATTATATTTTCCAACAAGTAAGTATTCTTATTTCACTATACTTTCTCCAAAAATAGTTCGGGATCTGTTGAATTAACATTTTCATAATGTATTTTTGTTGTTAAAGGACAACGCCCCTATTCATACTTCGCGGGTTGTGCGCAATTGGATACGAGAAAATAACTTGGAGCTGTTACCCTGGCCAGCAAAAGCCCAGATTTTAACATTATCGAAAATGTTTGGGCTCGAATACTTGCTGTTATCCGAAGACAACAAGGGCCAAATTTTATACCAGTAAACCGTAATGCACTAATTGCAGCCATTGATACCGCATGGGAAACGATTAATATTAATTATATTGATACCTTGATAGCGTCAATGAGCAGACGCCTCCAAGAATGTATCAATAATAATGGAGGTCACACCCATTATTGATTTCTTATATTTATTTATATAGTAATACCTTTATTTTAAAAAAACGTTTTCATTTAATTTTAAACTATAACTTGGTATCTTAATTATAATTATGTAATAAATTTTGTCAAAAACTAAATATATACGTTGACAATAAGAATTGCCTTAGTTTTTATTTTCACTTTTTATATTAACTACAGAAAAAAATGAAACGTCATAAAATATACATTTTGTAAGGACTAAATATTATGAATAGAGAGTTTAATGATTTTTTTAATAACTTACAATAATTAGTAGGTTAGATTTATTTAAAAATAAGTAATAATCAGTCAACCCAAATAACCATGTTTAGTTTTTGATTTAATTTAAAAGTTATTGCTTGTAGACGTTTTTTAAATCAAAATTATTTCTAATTTTATTTTGTAAACATTTCCTAAACAAAATTTTGATTCGATAATTAATCGAGCTATGGTGTTTAATTAGCGATACCTTCAAATATATTCTTTAAAGAAAAAATTAAGTAAGCAACGTAAATTACCTATTTTCTAAAACGTGCTTAGTGTAATGATTCATTCTACAGTCCTTCTATAAGATAACCAATGCAAAGACTACATGCTGTTAGAATTGTAAATGATACCCTTAAGCCGGCTTCACAATGTGCAAACTTTTGTTTACAGAAATTGTGGTGTCCAAGTTTTAAATTTCATGAGTGTACATAAAACTGTGACTGGATATTTATTTCCGTATGTTTGGAAGATACTATGTGCCGTGGTGGTGGGAACATAGGGACTTCTCCGTAACACTAGAATTAATTTCACAGCAAGCTATAGCTTCGCGCGCGACTACTGCCAGGTTGAATTATATTAAAAGAAAAACGAAATATTACTTAAAATGTCATTTAAAGATTTAGAGATTTTATAACTAGGAGCGTTTATACAGGCTACTATAGGTCTCACCGGGTTTCCCGGTTTATGAATTTTAATAAGGCCGTAAAATTTGGGTGCAACAGCTATGTTATCATTAAACGTGTCAATGACATAGTAAATGTAAACTTTTGTAAAGAAAACCAAGTCGCTTCAAGGTCAACACTCAAAACGTCACAATGGTAAAATTTACTCCGACTTTATTTTCGACAAACCGATAGAACTTTTAACGAAATTCGTGAAGTTGGCACGTCTATTAAAGCACTAACAAAAATGTTATATTTAACCGTTAGTGCTTTGTTAGTGCTTTTTAGCACTTATCTGACTCAAGCGTTTGCAGATAAAATCATATTCTAACGGGCGTGTTATAATTTTATGGTCGATCTTTACGTATGAGCTCAATTTCTTTCGCATCTTAAGCATATTATTAATTTGACGATGATGCTCTAGCTCTAGGTAGCTAGTAATTAGAAACCAAACTAATGGTACAAGAGATGTTTCAATATTGAGGGATTCAGAATATCAACTTTAAAGAAACCACATCAAGAAAATCATTTTGTTCCAAAAAGCAGGATTAATGTTAAGAAGTACATCCAAAGGGATGAATACCATTAAACGTGTCACTGACATAGTAAATGGCGAATAACACTTGTAAAGAAGAATCAAGTTGTTTCAAAGTCAGCACCCAAAACGGCCAATGACACACTGGTCAAATTGACTCCGACTTTATTGTCAACAAACCAATAGAACAAAATTTTTGAAGTTGGCACGCCTATGAAAGCACTAACCAAAATGTTATAGTGCTTCGTTAGTAGTTTTTAATGCTTCACGAAAGAAACTATTCCGCTTTCCAAGCGTTTTCAAGACTCATAAAAATTGTTATGATAAATATTTACGGTCATTAGATTTTGCTTTTCTAATTGTAAAATTTTACTTTGCAATCCTATCGCCATGTTTTCAACAGTTAGAGACATACAATGTCACATGCGTAATTGTAATTAAAATGGTCACTTTTTTTTATTTTCTGTTGCACCCGTCATTTGGTGTAGTTCAATCTCTCCAAAAAGAAACTGCGTTATGGAATTTAATTTGTTGTAATAAACCTATCTAAAATTATTTCAACCATCTGCATTATTGGATTGATATAAAATTCAGATTAATTTAGAGTTCATGTTGAATTTAGTTTTGCTCTACTATTTCCAAAGCGTCTTTAACCTATGTCGCCTTGTGTTAAAGATCACATACAATTGATTTTCTCTAGTTACAGTGTCTTTGTATTGGTGTATTACTACGTCCGTTACTTGTTCGATGTTTTTTTGGATTGTTAATGCCTCATCATATGTTTTAATGGAGATGGTCAATATCCCAATACTTGGAAAACACTCATAAAATTTAAAACTTGGACACCACAATTTCTGTAAACAAAAGATTGTACATTGTAAAGCGGGCTTAAGGGTATCATTTACAATTCTAACAGCAGGTAGTCTCAGCAGGGGTTATCTTATAGAAGGACTGTAGAATGAATCATTACACTAAGCACGTTTTAGAAAATAGGTAATTTACGTTGCTTACTTAATTTTTTTCTTTAAAGAATATATTTGAAGGTATCGCTAATTAAACACCATAGCTCGATTAATTATCGAATAAAAATTTTGTTTAGGCAACAAAATAAAATTAGAAATAATTTTGATTTAAAAAACGTCTACAAGCAATAACTTTTAAATTAAATCAAAAACTAAACATGGTTATTTGGGTTGACTGATTATTACTTATTTTTAAATAAATCTAACCTACTAATTATTGTAAGTTATTAAAAAAAAATCATTAAACTCTCTATTCATAATATTTAGTCCTTACAAAATGTATATTTTATGACGTTTCATTTTTTCTGTAGTTAATATAAAAGTGAAAATAAAAACTAAGGCAATTCTTATTGTCAACGTATATATTTAGTTTTTGACAAGAATTTATTACATAATTATAATTAAGATACCAAGTTATAGTTTAAAATTAAATGAAAACGTTTTTTTTTTAAATAAAGGTATTACTATATAAATAAATATAAGAAATCAATAATGGGTGTGACCTCCATTATTATTGATACATTCTTGGAGGCGTCTGCTCATTGACGCTATCAAGGTATCAATATAATTAATATTAATCGTTTCCCATGCGGTATCAATGGCTGCAATTAGTGCATTACGGTTTACTGGTATAAAATTTGGCCCTTGTTGTCTTCGGATAACAGCAAGTATTCGAGCCCAAACATTTTCGATAATGTTAAAATCTGGATTTTTGCTGGCCAGGGTAACAGCTCCAAGTTATTTTTCGTATCCAATTGCGCACAACCTGCGAAGTATAGGGTCATCATATCCCGATAGTTAATTATCGAATGTTCCAAGAAAATATGTGTAAATAGTAAATGGAATCTACTAACGTAACGTTAAGTCGTTAATTATAGTTACATAACTCTCCTTTCATAAGATATAGTTCATATTAATATGCTTATTGTAAAGCTTCGTACACACCTGAACAACAAACCGAGGAACAAACAGAACAACAAACCGATCGGCAATCGGAACATTAATTTGGACGGTGCTACGTACGAATTTTAAAACAGATTCGTCAGTCTTGATTATTCCACAAACGGTTTGCGGCGTTCCCGTAACTTGTCGGTTTTTTCTCCGACATCAAAGAAAATGCGCGCGAATGCGTTTGCAGGTTTCGACGAATCTAAACAAAACGGCGAACAAACTTATGCGGGAGAATGAAATTATTTATTTTATGTCCTTCTTTTGGTGGGTTTGTTGTGTTTTAGGTAATATTATGGAGTTGACAGAAGAAAAATGACGATCTAAAGCAAGCACAATGGTACTTGTAAATCGTACTCCCAGCCAATGGACGTTGGTCCAAATAACAAGTTTTTTACCCCGGTAGAGACAACAAAGTACGAGTTGTCACGATTAAAAAAGCTTATGGAAACAGCTTTAAACAAAGCATAACCAAATTAATTTCATTTCCAACTAATGTAGATATACCAAAAACTCTTATAGAAGAAGTTAAAAGGTTCAATGCTAACATAATTTAAGTAAAATATTTTATACTATTCCTTATGTGCGAAACCTCAAACCAGCAAGCAAAATTGATGCTTTCTGCATTAGCATTATTCAACAACACAGAACTCTAGTAGAACACAATCTTGGCGCTATATAGGCTCTCCGTTATTTGCCAACTTTGGCAATATTGGTCTTCCATATAAATGTAAACATTCATCAACTTTTGCCAATATGTTTTATTTTAAATAACAATATCGGGCCAACATTGCTTACCAACTTTGGTTTACAATATTAAGACAAGATTTAGCCAATATGACAAAAAGCAAGTTTGCAACATTTACCCAACATTGGGCCAACATTGTAATTTTATGTAGTCATATGGTAAACATACTTTAAAATATTGGCACAATACCTATTAAGCAAATGTTGCAATACTATGAAAATACGCTGAGTTTTATTGTATTGCAATATTGGCACAACATGGGTATATATTACAATTCAATAAACGTTTGCCTAATATAGGTATCATCTTGCAAACTTGTATTGATTACTGAATGTTGGATATAATAGCGCAAACTTGAAATTGGTGTACTAGTTGAATATTAGAGAACTAATATTCTGATATAGAGCCAAATTAATATATTATTGCAATTTTATATTGAATAAATATTGGCAATCTGTTATCACCAATATTCATTTGATTTTGATTTTACTTTAAAATAAAACAATATTGAACAATCAATAAACTACCAACATTGAACCAATACAAGAACATCTCGTCAATATTTAAAAAATAGTAGGAATTCAATGTTGGTAAAATCTTGGCTATCGTAAATTTTTCAATTATTAGGTTTTACAATAAGAAACTGTAATTGGCCCAATATTAATTCTTCAAAATAAAACAATATTGAACAGCTAATAACTACCAACATTGAGCCAAAAGATCTTAGATATTCAAGTTTTTTCAATATAAGGTCTAAATTGGTTAGTCATAATTTGCCTAATTTTGGCTCTTCAAGATAAAACAATAATGAAAAACCAAAATACTACAAAGGTTTGGCCAATATCGTTAACTTTTTCTTAATAATTGTGTTCGCATTGGAAAACATTATGCGGCCAACATAGATTTTTCAAAACAAAACAATATTTTGCTAACTAATAATCTACCAAGATTGGGCCTTTCCAAGTTTTTCAATATTAAAAAATATTTGTAGCTAATATAGCATCATGTTAGCCAAGGTTGTAGAAATAATAGGGCTATATTGGCGTTTATTGCGTTTATGAAATATCAACATAATAATCCCAATATATGTAACAACCAGTTATGCCAATGGTTTGCCAATATTGGTGATATTGGCTTATATATTGCGCCAATATGTCAATATTGGTAATATATTGTGCCAAAGTTGTGTCAATGTCTTGTTCTACTCGGAAAATCAAAATGAATAACAAATTAAAACGCTTTAGGGAACAATTAAATGAAGGAATTGATGCCATCAACAAAATGAAGAAATCGATGAGAACAAAATATTTATTAAGTCCCATCCAATTTTATATCTGAAGTAAACAAGTATTACAAATAACTGTTAAAAATCCATCAAGACAAAGGGTCATACTCTAATTAGCAACATCATTGAACAAGCTTACTCCAAGCTAACACGAAACCTACGCATCTTCCACTCTACCGTAATCTAAGTAACTATGGAGCAAGATGAAAACTATTTTTATGTTTATGGCCACTTTCTCATAATCGACATCTTAGATTACAATATTATTCAGGCTACACCAACTCCAGTAAAAATAGAAAATGAAACTTTTCCGTTTTTAAGCATCACAAAGGAACTAATAGCTATCGACTACAACTCCCAATTATCTTTTACACTGAACAACAACGAATTCAAAAACTGCATACTTGTATCAAAAAACATGTTTATTTGTTTTCTAACAGTGATAAAAAATCTCAAAACAAGTCCTAACTGCATTATTAACGAAATCTATCAGAGATCAGAACCGATTAAGTGCGGAATTCAAAAGGAAAAAATAAATGACTGCTTCTACTAAGATAGTATTTATTTGCAGTAAAATAGACAAGACATTACTTTAAAATAGACTAGAATCATTAAAATAACTCGACATTGCTACCTACAAACAAATCAAAACTTATTGGCAGCCCATCAAAAAGGCAGTGTTCCAGGCAAGCTACTTCAAAGCCACCTTAGAACATTAATCACCGACCTAGTTTACACACGAGCCAGTATTCAAACTATCATATGACACCATAATATTCTGCAAGCAAAGGAAAAGCTTCAACTCGATTTGCAAAAATCAACATGGGCATCCTTGTGACACCATTTCGTAGCAACTAGCAGCATAACTACCGTAGTTTCATTAACCATTGCAGCAATCATCTAGGGACTACATCTGTATTGGTCAAGAAGGCGAATTAAACAAACACAAACAAAATCGGGCAGGAAAATAGTAACTAAAAACGTAATCAAAATTCAACCTTTTAAAATTAGATCCCATTCTGACATTGAGAAGGGGTAGAATGTTTAAAGATAATTTAAACATAAAAATAATTTTACTTATTTAAAAATAGTTATTATTCTTAAATAAACTGATCAATCTCTACCTTCCGTAGAACCTGGCACGGTTGATGTGTTCTGGCTGCGGCCTCACGTGGCATTGACATTCGTTCTGCTATGAGTTACTTTTGGACACTCATTACTTAAATTACTAATAAAACACGTGTGTGAAGGGCTTGTATTCAGTTCTTGTTCTCCGTAATTTGTGCATAAAAGCCTTACTTTACGCACTTGTATCATAAATACCTAATTTCAGTGAGTAAAATGGCCACATAAAAATCACAACTAATAGAGTTTAGTCTAGCACACTTTAACCAGTTGTAAGTTTTTTTTACATTTATTAAGCAAAACATCTAGTACGATAGCGAGGCCACCTTTTCTGTAATTTCTTAAAATCATCAACTTTCACGCCCCAAAGAAGAGACTAACATTCGTATTTCGAGGTTTCTAAATTATAACGTAAAATACCTCATTTTCATTTTGTTTCATCAGGTATGGCATGACAATCAAAAGGTAGCCATCAAATAAAAGTATTGATTGGAAAAGCTACATAAAAGCACTCAGATTTAACTTTTTTTCCAAAAAACATTATTTCAATTAATACATTGTTTGTTTCGATACGCATTTAATTAAAAAAAATTCAATAGATGGGATTGTTTTGATAAAAATTTAAAATTGGCAACGGCAAATGAACAATCGTCTTTGTATATTTTGAAATCAAAGACAGCTTATACAATAAAAAGCTAACAGAGAAAGAGAACATGAGCGCAAAAACAGTGAGCAATAATTAATGCCTGTTTTCTAATTTAGATGGAAATTAAACACCTGATTGAATCCTGTCGGAAGGGTAATTTTATTGTTTAAAAATTTTTTAACAGTACGCTCTGTTTAAACGACGTAAATGTGAACCGGGAAACAGATTGCATTCAACAATAAATAAAGAACAGGTAGTATTGACTTTAATTTGGTTTCGTAGTGAAAAAACCAAAAAAATGTTCTCGCAAACTTTTTCGGTTTTGAGGATTTAAATTGTGTGTTTGCTGAAGCGCCAGATGTTTCTAATTATTTCTAACTACATTCGCCCAGAATAAACAAAAAAATACGAATTCGATATTTGAAAGTTTTATAGAATAATAATGAAAAAAGTTTCTGTTGTGTTTTTTAATTACAAATCATTAGTTATTTATTTTTGAAAGATCTGAAACTTGATAATTAAGGTTTAAGTTTAATATAAAAAATTGACAGTAATATAATGCAATTATCATATTGTGGTGACTGCATTTTGGTGTTGAATACAATAATTTTATATTGAATGTAAACATGAGACTTTTTTTGTTTAGAATTCTTTAGTTAACAATATCCCAAAAGCTTGAATTCTTAATAATAAACGCGATTTATGGTTTAACAACATTTTCGTTTTAAAAACAAAATAAAACAATTGAACGTACCATTCCTTAGATTTTGTTTTATTTCTTTATGATTTTATTTCATTTTGGCACTATTTTGATACAATCTTTTCATAAATTGTCTGCATAAATACATCAATGTTTTCTTTTTCTGCATTCAATTTCTCTGTTATTCTTGAACTTTCTAACTATTTCTTTATTACTGTTTGAATATCTATTATACAATTTTCTTCACCTTGCATTTCTTCGTCATCAATTATGTCGATTAATGTTCTTTAGCTGCATGCTTCCATCTTGTTTAAAAATTTTTTTATTGCCCAATACAATATAGTGTGACAGTATTATATCGCAAATAATTGATTTAAAAACCAATTTCTCCCTACAGTATAGACAACCGTGTTTACACTCATGCGTTTGAATATGAATTCTTCTTGGAATTTCACTTATTTGAAATTGCAAGATCCGATTTATCTTCATTTTCTCGCAAAAGTTATACTCTGTTTCCTATTTGCTGACCGTCGTGGAAAGGTGTACATGAAAAATGTTGTCTAAACATTAAACAATTAGACATGTGTTATGTAATACATTTGAAGTAATATCATCCCATTCAAATTAGAGAATAAGTCTTCGACTACTGTTCCTGTGTGGGTACCATTTTTTACTTTTTTTTGTTTTAATAAAATATTTGCTAACACGGATTCTATCAATTGCAAACACCTTTTTTTTGTTTTCCTCTTAGGCTTCTTCTGCTGGTCACTTCAGACGTACTCCGTTTTATTTAATCAATGGATCTTTAATTGTGGTTATGCTGGAAAAGGTAATAATCCGAAAATTAAAAAATATCGATGTGGGTCTGGTATTATCACCAACGTTGGAATTTTAACCTTCCTTGGAACCGCCTTCTGATCAAGGACACAACCCAAGATAAGCTTGTTATCTGGTTCTATGTAGCAGCCCAGCAACTGTTATCAACAGAGTCCATTTTGGTTTTTCCTTTTCTTTATTGGAAAATAAAATATTAGATTTAAATACGGAAGCTGTCACATCTACCGATTAGATTAGAATAAAATAAATTTATATGAACATGAGACTTTGTTTGTTTAGAATTCTTTAATTAACAATATCCTAAATGTTTGGATTCTTAATAATAAACGTGGGTTATGGTTTAACAAAATTTTAATTTTTAAAAACAAAATAAGTTAAACCAACGTAACGTTCCTTACAAATATGAACGTAATTATTATTGATTTTTTTAACACAATTTACATTGTTCTAAATATAGACTAACCTCGTGTCTTTTTTTCATGATGTTGCGGCGATTTTCAACGTCTTTTCAGTGACCTTTTAGCTCTGTGAATCGTTTGTATAATGTTTCCTATGTTTTGAGCGTTGCTTTTATTTCATTGCACTTTGATTAACGCAAAACAAAATTCTGTTCACTACATTACACAGGCAACTACAATCGTGTGTTTACAACAATGGGCAGTTACTTATATCAACTGTACTCATTTCCAGTATCTAATTAAATTTTTAAGTAACCCGTCTTTTTGTTATATACAAAAAAAACTTTATATCAATTCTTTTATGCACGATGTTAAAACGCGTCCATTATTTTTCACTGCTCAAAGCAGTCTCCTCTCTACTTTCACTACGGTTCATCAGGTACCCACCAAAATCGATATATCTTCTTAACATACAATAATCCTTATATATCTTAGTACTAAACATGTATATTTTAAAATATGACCTTGTACAATCACTGCATAACTCCCCCGGTTAAAGTAAAGTAAAATTTGAAATACTATTTTTAATTTTTTAAACTTTAAATAAATCATAACTTTATAAATAACTAAAATATGTTTTAACTTTGCAAATCTCTTATCAACTATACCTTATCTCTAAATGTTTGAACTAATAAAATGAATAATTATTAAAATATGTACACAGTTAAATATGTTTGCAATTTTCAGAATTTTAATTCTCCTTATTATTAAAAGGATATACTACTTTTATATAAAATTTACCTCTTATTTTCTCCCTATCAATATTTTTCAATTCATAAGTTGTAACGTTTATTGCTCTATTTATTCTATAAGGTCCTGTATATGGACCTGTGGTGTTTAGGGTATATTACTCTAAACCACGGTTTGGAATCAGAGAAAGGGTTGAGTTTGAGTTGAATTCAGCAGCGTTTATTATTGTACATACCGTAGTCTAGCTATACTAATTCTAATGGTGAATGGAAATGTTGTTGTCAGCACGTTGTAATCGGTGTATTACGTGTTATGGAATGTCACTTGATATTTCGGTGTTGTGTGTCGTACGGAAGGCAATGGCCCGGAATGGATTACATCGTATTGATGGCGAACTGGACTGTGTATTGAGCTGACGAATTCGTGAACCGAACTGAACTAATGAGACGAGCCAGGCCATTAAGCAAGCTGAGTTTGCATTTGCTCACTTGCAATTGTTTGTTATTGTTTCCGCGTTTACTACATACGTAATTCGCGGATGTAGAATTGGTAAGGATAGGGTTGCGATGTCAAGCTTACAGCGGTCCCTCCTTAATGGATTGATCCACGATAAAGAGTGTCGATGATTGTTACGCGAAGATAGGCAAAAAAAATTGTTTTGCGGTTGTCTTCTTGTTGCGTTGTGGGGGCGCTCTTGTTGGCGCTGTTGCGGATGCTGCATTTAGTACGTTTTCGTTGACGCTGTTGTGGATGCTGCGTTTAGTGCGCTCTCGTTGGCGCTTGTTGTGGATGCTGCGTTTGGTGCGCTTCTCGTTGGCGCTGTTGTGGATGCTGCGTTTGGTGCGCTAGTCGTTGGCGCTGTTGTGGATGCTGCGTTTGGTGCGCTTCTCGTTGGCGCTGTTGTGGATGCTGCGTTTGGTGCGCTAGTCGTTGGCGCTGTTGTGGATGCTGCGTTTGGTGCGCTTCTCGTTGGCGCTGTTGTGGATGCTGCGTTTGGTGCGCTTCTCGTTGGCGCTGTTGTGGATGCTGCGTTTGGTGCGCTTTTTGTTGGCGCTGTTGTAGATGCTGCGATTGAGAGGTTTGCCGTTGCTGTTTTCTGTTTTGTTGCTGTTGCTGCTCCAAAGGCGAATTTGTGCGATGTGTGTGTGCTGTATTCGACAGCTTGCTTTGCGCGTCCTGTACGTGACAGGCGAATGAGCGTCAGAACCAAGTATCTAAACTTCGTTACGTGTGTAGGCGAGCATGCGGATCCAGTGCAAGTGTACGTCGAAGACTTGGGCCTGTTGGTTCCGTGACGTATGTGTGAGTGCGGTTGACCGTTGACGGCTATGTCGACGAGACGTAGTGCGCGTCGTGATAGTTTGTTTCTCTGAAGCAGTGGTCGTTGCGTTTGTGGCTGTTGCAGCGGTCGTTGTGTTAGTGGTTGTTGCAGCTGTTGTTGTGTTTAGGGGTGTTGCAGTGGTCGTAGTTTTAGTGGTTGTTGCAGCTGTTGTTGCGTTTCATCTTGGTGGGTTTTTCTTGGGCAATGGTGTTGATGAAACGTCTTTGTTTGTGGTTCATTAGCCCAAGGTGATGTGCGTTACATCATTGGATGAGGTGAAGGGCGGTGCCGATGATGTCCATGGTGGACGCAGTGACGGCACGTGTTGTGTTATATGGGTGTCGTCATTGCAGGCTTGATGTGACGGGCGTGTTGTCGAGCGGCGTTTGGGGCTGCAACGAGCGTAGCGGCCCCAGTGGAGGTCGTTTTCCCGTTCATGTCGTTGCGTAGGTATAAAAAAATTTTGCGATTATACCTGATGTTGTTGCTGTGTTGCTCTTTGTCAAATGTTTGTCTTTCTCTGTTTTTTTTATCACGTCAGGGGTCACTACTGTGGCGTTTAGGGTGTATACTCTAGACGCCGGTTTGAATCAGAGAAAAAATTTGGACGTCGTTTGGTTTCGGTAGCGTTTATTGTTAGACATACCGTGATTATTATCTTCTTTGAATCTTGTTCTCTTACTTATTTTTTTGTTCATTTTTGCTTCATATCTTCTGAAATATATTTCTACGCTTTTTCTTAATTTTTTCTAAATTTTTACGTTGATAGTTAATGATCAGCAGTTTTCTTTCTCTAAGTTTTCTTTATGTTTCCAATTCTCACAACAAGTTGTTTCTTATATTTTTCTTCAAAGTTATAATTCAATTTTTTTTATAACCATTTTGTACGTGCGTGCTTTTACACTATTTTTATTTTCTTATTTCACCATTTATTTTTTCGTAGATATCTTCTTATTCCTCATTTATTTTTTTGTAAACTTCTTCATATTTCATCGTGACATCGTTCAATTATATAACTTCTTGTTATGGCTTCTCTTATTGTCGTTTACATACTTTATAATAACTTTTACTCCATTGAATTAATGCTTTTTTGTAGATTGTTTTCCTGCTACAGACGTTAGCAAAAAAGTGATGATTTAACTTGACATTTGTAGATTTAATTCTTTGTTAAGAAAAAAAATGAGCGATTCGTGCGGAAGAAGGCATGTGTTCCAACAAAAGAGCAAGTTAAAGAATTTTTGGTTGAAACTTCTGATGACAATTGGTTTGAATATAAAATGGTTACAATTTTTGGAATGTGCTTGTCGGTGCTTGACAAGCTTTTTCTTTGACAGTGACTGACGTAGAATTATTATCAAAATACAAAGAATTTACAAGTTTGATAAATAAGGCACATTGTTTTAATTTCCACAGGCCACTGGTCAGAAATTATTTAATAAAATAGAGAAATATTGTGTGTCGAATGTAAATACATCGATAGCAGGAAAATGGTAACAGATAGGTATAGGAAACTCTTATGAAATTTAAAAGACCACTTAATTCTCCATCACATAGAGCAACAAGATACAGAGAGTTTTATTTAAAAAAACTGACTTTTGGGCAGTTGAAGTTAGTCAGATTTAGCCAAACATTTTGAACACCCTGTAAATAATGAGATGTCAAATTACACATCATTTAAAAACTTAACAGTCTTCCTAAGTATAGCCCAAATTTTGTTACTATAACTTTCTTTTTCAATCATTGACAAGCGTTTGAAAAGAATACTACAAAACCAATTTTTCTCAAAAAAATGAGAATATCTCAAAAACAATTGATTTTTTATATAGGTTGTGCTACATGAAAGTAACTCAGATTTGAGCGTACAATCCAAATATACAAAAAAATATATTATTTCATTTAAAATAAGAAAGTTTGTAGCCACTTCCGGTGTAACCGGAAGTGCTAGAAGAGCTGAAATATTTTAATTAAATAGAACTTTTCAAGCAATTTCCTATTTCAAGTTTTTAAACAAATATTTCAACGGGAACTCCATAAACTTCTAATGAACGGGTTAGCTAAATCACCCGGTATATTTTTAAAAACAAAAACAAAAATTTTAGTCTATTGTGCTAACATAGATGAGCCAATCTACAATTACACACTGTTTCGTAGCTACAGGTATACGCTGATCTACTGGGACACCATACGTAACACTTACATACAATATTAAAAATGTACCATACAAATAAATAAACACACAGACAGAGTGTTCTATATAAAATCATAAAATTTATATACCTGTTTTCCGATATTTTTAACAATTAACACACAATTTTCATATACATTTTTTACTGTCTCTTATAATAAGCTTAGTACATGCTATCTAAAACCGTAGCTTCCAAAATAAAATAAAATTTTGAATAAATTTTTACTTTTTTGGTAAAATGTTATAGTATTATTTACAAATATTTTAAAAGTATAATTGTTGGGTTCGTTTATTTTTTTTTGTTAATGCACCTTCTCGCCATCAAAGGGAGTCTCATTTTAATTTTTGTTTTACCCACATCAACGGTCAAAGTACAATTTTAAACAAAATAATATAATTTTTAATTTGAAAGGTATAGAGTTTCGTTTCTGCATTTTGTTTTTGTAAAGACATAATTTGACCGAATGATTAATCTGAACTTATTAAACAAATTCTTTTATCTTATTAAATTTAAATAATCAGTGGGTGCGTTCTTAAAGTGTTCCCTTTTTCTTCTCAACTTTTCTTTCTTCTACATTTCAAGAAACATTCTCCAAAATGCTGAAAATAGTAAGTTCTTTTTTTTATTAGTTTTTCTCTTATTTGAAATACCAGCAGCGAAATCAAGTAATTTTTGATGATATTCTTAAAATGTAATAAACATAAATGTTGCATAAATATCATTTTTAAATGTTCAGAAAGTATTATTAGAAAACTAAATAGTATCATTTATTTCAAATATTTTTATAAAGCATTTTAAAATATTTGTTACAATAAAAGTTTACGTTTATTAGAATTTACTTTTCTAATGGTAATTTTTTCTGAATACGTGTTGGTTCCTTACGCCGGCCCTGTTCATTTTTACCGCGAGTTTAATAGGACAAGGTCAAGTTCTCACTCAAATTGAAAACATCAAGATTTTTTTTTTAACCACAAACTGGTATCTATGCTTCTTCTATCATAGAATAAAAACTGCGACATGGAATTTTAAGTGGTTGTGTTAGAGCAATCATTGAATTAAATAATTAACCTGGTTTGAGTTTTATCGCACCATTTTGCAGGTGAGCATGTCCTAATTTTACATGATGTTGAAAATTATCTACATTTGAGTTTCTTTGATTACGGTTTTTTTTTGTTATTATCTGTATTAGTGTACTGCTACGTTCTTATTGTCTGATGTCTGATGTGATCGTTATTGCCTCATCCACTTTTAGCTGGGATGGTTTCTGACTCGATACTGGGCTGTGTACAAAAATTAAAAATCAAGTGTCTTTGTACGTTGGAATCCTGTATCGCTAGCTACTTAAGTTTAAAAACGTTGGAGGTATCTCTACTTGACACACGAGAAGGAACTTTTATTTAGAATTAAAATAAACTACAACGTTCGATAGTGCTTTCTCTTACAGATGCTTTCAATTGTAGGGTGTTAGTCCAATAACTCCAAAGTACAGTACAAAGTTTCTTACGATAGCTATATACTGGGGGCTATTGATGTTGAACGATACAAAAGAAAGCATTTTTGTGCATACACGTGTGTTATCTTAACTTAAGTAATTTGCTACCAGGTAATCTATCCTTAAATGTGAATGATTTTATGTCAATGTTAATTTACTATTTAGACGGTATTATTAATTCTTGTATGTAAGTTTACCGAAGTATTTTTAACTACTTCGACGTATTCCTTAAGTCGGTTAAAGTTGCCCTTCTGATCTTACTAACTGTTAAATACGAATTCACGCACTCAGTAAAGCTAATCTGTTTATGTTATCCGTACAAGAAGCGATAAGAACTAGTCTCGTTTTGTAGCTAATGTTATTTATGTGTTAACTAGTTATTTGATGTGTCGTCGCTTGTGCAATTTGCTTGCATAAAATAATTATAAAATACATCTACTTAAAAATTGTATAACCAAGTAAAAAGTGATTAAACCTACTTGTGGTTTTTCAAATATATTTTTTTATATATAAAGATATTACATCTAAATGTTTGATGAACATTATTTACTAATATTTATGTAATATTTTGTACTATAGTATAAGGTATATTTTGAACACAATCCTAAAAAAGTGTGCTTCACAGCTGTGCTTAACTTTTTCTATTTAGATTATACGCCAAATCCATATACTCCCTAAAACTAAAAATTTGTCTAAAAAAATCAAAAGCAATGGATTGATTTTTAAACCGTCGCGTCAAATGTATTTATAATTTTAAATTAAGATCAAAAGTAATAATTACAATATACAATTTACATAACCACTGCAAAATTATCATTTTATCATAATTAATTAAAAGTCAATTTCTACATGCCTTTGATAAGAAAAATACAAGCCACCCAATTATTAAATAAAAGCGATTATTTATAAAAATTTTGCTTAAAGCTAGAATGTAGTGAGCGCATTCTGTTTGACTCAATTTCCTCGAAATATTAAACTTTGATAACAAGACTATTATTGGTTAATTAAAATTTGCTTTGATTTAATTACAAGCGATGTATTTATATTCTAATAATAATTTACATTAACTGTTAATAAAATACCATAAATGGTTTTCTATAAAAAAATTACTATTTTATTGTAAAATCTCAGTTCTGTAGATCTATGTAGCCATCGAAGCAAAACTACATGAGAAATGTTGAGAAGAATTTCGTTTGGAATTAGTAAAATGTAAAAGGGTAACCGCATACATGTTTTGCTTGTAATGAAGCATCTAACTTTTACGGTCTAAAATCCTTTGTTCCTAATTCGGTAAAAGTAGTTGTTGTCAGTAATAGCAAACGAACATAGAACGTTCAACCATTTCAAGCCTTATTTTCCCTAAGTATAGGGCTTTGCAAGACGTCCTGACGCAATGCGGCACTGTTTATTCCACGTGTAGACTCAATTCATTCGCACACCCGAAATTGCCGTTGTTGTTAATTTTTACGTCTCACGAACTTAAACGAAACCCGTATAATTTTTGCTTTAATTACTTGTTAATATCAATGTGTACCCGCGTCGCGACGCACGCTCAAATGCTCCCGTCGACGAAACATTTACAATTATATCTTAATTTAAGATGCGAACGATTTAATTGTCTAAATTATCGACATTTCGTTTTTCCTATAGGTTTTAGGTACGAAAGCTCAAAGCTTGAGTAGAATGTAAAAGATTTACTTTTGATTGGGTCTTTATTTTTATTATTTTGCTTGCAGTTCTGCTTCTACCACAGCCATCGTTAATCAAATAAAAATCCTTTCGGTAACGAAAACATTATCAATATTAAGAAGACAATTTTTATTCTACGGATAGAAATGGATAATGTCACGTACATCTTCGGTTGAAAATCAAACACGTTTTACATATTTAAATTAATGTTACAATCCAACGTTATTTTTAAAGCAGTCGAGTTTCTTTTGAAATTGCTTAAAGAAACTGGCAAAAAGTTCTCTACTTTGTTTTTTTTTATTATTCATTTCTTACTATTTTGCATTTGCATAAAAATGTGTTCTTAAACTACATGTTGTTACGGTTTATTTGTAAACAAACTAAACAATGAGTTAACAGTGTCAGAAAACCTTGCCGGCAGCTCCAGTAGTCGGAAGTAATCGTGGGCTTATTTAGAATCGTTAAAACAAAGGCTTCTACACTGCACATTATAAGGCGCCACCTAGTATTGCAATAAGAGGTTTTTTAAAGCCACTAGGAACTCGTAGACACAAGAAACTGCAGGTTGGTAAAAATATATAATTATAGCGACTAGACTTCAATGACAACGCACATAGAAATACATAGACACAAAAATATAATACGATTTAAAAAAATGCACAATATTTAGTTACAAAATAGTAATAACTTAGGAGAGCAAGTTAAGAATTAAGTAATAATTTAAGCACGAGCACCCAAATTGGTAGCTGTCGTAGTGTACCATAAAATGTTGTAGCACCGATTGTTATTAACAAATTACGTAAGGTACTGGACCTTGGCCGATTATCTAAATAGTTTCAAAACGCAACACAATTTAGCAATACTTCAAATTTCAAATTTACAGAGATTTTTTAACACAGCGCAAACGGTATGTTATTAAGTTTACAGCCGTAGTACGAGTACATAAAACGTTACAAAAATAACGAATAACATGCATAAAAAGAATCAACTTAGCTTGTAAATAGGAAATTTTTGTGTTCGAACGTTAATAGATATGTGTGACAGCTCTCTATCCAAATCAGACAATACTTAGTTTCCATCGAAGAAGGGGAGACAACATAGACTTCGAATTAACAACAGTTCCTCGACGTGTTTACAATGAACCAGATAACAGTATTATTTTGTGTGGTGTCCTTGACAATGAAAGGGGTCCTAAGTATATTTAAATTCCAATGCTGGTGACCTTCACTAATAATATCCAGATTCAGCCCTAGTAGAACAACAATATTGTCAGAATAAAATTTATTTATATTCCAACATTTCCACAACATTGACCGCAACATTGTGGTATACAACAAATGTTAATCTCGAAATATTGTAAACATATTATATCCGTATTGTAAAAATATTTTTTTTAATATTGTATTAGAAATGTTAGTACATTATTATATCAATATTTTTTTTATGATTGTACAGTATAGATCCTACAATATTTAAAAAGGTGTTAAATAATCTTGTAGCAATATGATTTACTGATTATTTTAATATTACGAAGATATTTACTTTTTAATTATGATATCATCTGATTAATATTATGTTTAAAATATTGTACGATCATTGTAATTATTAAGATGGAAAATTAACAACAAAATATCAAAAAGAAAATATTTATTCTTGTACATCTTCTAAATTAACAGTATTTATATTTTTAATTCTTCTATTGCCGCCGTTTCAGTCCTTAGCACAAGCCAAGCCAAACCCTACACATTGTGCTACTTCGGTATCTGTTGCTAGTGGATAGCGAATACGTACAGCATCTTAAACAAAGAGAACTTATAGTAGTAAAAAAAGTAATTAGCATATTTTGTAAGTTATGAACATTTCAAAAATTAGTCTGAACTTTAATGGTAGTTAATGCAAAGCGACAAGGTCATCATATAGTGTCAAACAAATTACAAATAGCGAAACAATATCGCATAGTCTGAATGTGACAATGTAAACACGGAAAAGTAGCATAAAATAGTTATTTATGCAACAAGTGTGTAAAGTAGGACTTTTACACGTGTTGCATACAAAAATTTCTACAGCCGTGCAATAAAGTAAATACTAAAAAGTACTTTTCATGCTCTAGAGCGTGAAAAGTACCACTCTAATAAGTACTTTACACGCTCTAGTGCATGTAAAGTACTTTTTATGCACGGTCTCTAAAAAGTGATACTTCATGCACTAACGTATGTAAAGTATTTACTTCATGCACGGTTGTAGAAAATTAATATTATGTAGTGTAAATTACAATACACTAAAAACCAAACCTTTTACAATAAAATCATGCAATAATGTTGCGTGCAATAATTATCAATCAACATAATTTATTACCACGTATACATGTAGACTTAATTCCGGACTAACTCAGTTCGAACTAAATTATGGAATTCTTAGCTCACTTACATACGACGTTCAGCAGTATCCGGACTTACGTAGCCAAAGCAACAAAAAACACAATTGTTTTAAACGTCATGTTTTTAACGTTATAAATCGATGGTCGTAAATGCATTTGATTTAAGTAACGTTGGATTTATTGACATTGGTTCGAGCTAAAAGTGAACCAACCGTTTACATGGAAACGTTAATACGAACTTGGGGTCTTGGCTCGGATATATAGCTCGATCTAAGTTAGTTCAAAATTCACAGATAGTGCGAGCTAGCTAACGTTTACACGATCAAACTTAAGAGTGCGAACTGAGTTAGTCCGACTTCAGCCTGCATGTGGTAATTTACATCTAATAAAAATGTTCAGATTTACCTACGTTAATACATACCAAGTAAAAGAGGATATAGCTTTGTTTCAACAAATTTATTTTTGCTCTTTCTCCCTTTTGCACTGTATTCAAGTGCTAAATCCTTTGTCAGTAGTTTTTTTAGCATGAGAGTAATATAATGGCGTAGAGTATTTCCCCCAACTAACGATATATTTTTTATCTAAAGTAACTAAATAAAGATTTGTTCATAAATACATATAACCGATCTTACCAAACAATCCTTTTTGGTAGATACGGAATTCTCAAAAACTTCTAATTCATCAAAACTTTTAATCGGCAAAGGAATTTGTACAACTTGGTGTATTGGTATTGCTAGTGTTTATTTTCATTTGCAAATAATGAATTTGTTGTTGTAATTCATTTACTTTAAATTCAATTTTAGCTAGCATACCAATGATTGTTCTAAATTGTAAACATATTTCATTTTCCTTAATGTAGTTGTCTACTCTCTCAGATGGAGTAATAATTACAGGCTGCGTTGTTAAATCCAAACGACCTAAAACTTAATTTGTAATGCTGTTGAACAATACATTGTCAAACTTACCACCATCAGTGTCACTGTTGATGTTCGACGTATAAGCAAGTATTTCCAAATACTTTTCTTTTTCCTCATATGAATCTATAGTTCTTTTATAAGTGGCTTCTAATTCATAATATGTATACTTGTCCGTTGGTGGGTTACACTGCCGCTTCAACTTCTCAATTTTCGATGATTTAATGTTTTTAGGGTATAGATACTTATTTTGGTTTTCATCGGTTGCCCATGAAGATGGCACTGCATCAGTGTTATTTTAGGATGTCCAGACAATTATGTCCCAAGACATTATTATAGCTGAAAAAAGTAAAAGCCAGTAAGTAAAATCTAAGTTTATCTTTGAACAGTAATTCATTCTGATTATTTTGTCTTGAATTATTATCATTGTCATTACATATAATCTCACGATCATTGTTATCGTTAGATGCAAGCACAATGTCGTGGGATGTATACAACAGACTAAAATCTTCCCACACGTTCTCTCTCAACCTATTAATGCTATCGTCTCCTTCAATACTGGAATTAAGATTATTACTTGGTTCTGCACTAAAGTTTAATGAATGCAAAGGTATTTCATTCGGGTTTGAAAATGTACTGGACCCATTTCGATAGATTTAATTGTTTTTTAAAATTTTTGTTTGTGAATCATTATAAATTAGTTGCGCTTTCGTTTTAGGAAGATATGCTTCGCTGAGGCACTTTTATTATTCATGTCTAGTTTAATTAATAAAACGTACACTAACCTGTAGCAATGCCTGTAAATACCTTTATTCTGTGAAGACTCTGCAACCTACAACAAAACACACATAATAATAATAATAATAATAATAATAATAATAATAAGTACATTTATTTCCTCAAAACAAAAAAAAAACAATGTATTTTTTTTATTACATGTAGTTTATACAGCTAGGGAAAACGGACCTAGTTCAGTTAAGTAGTATATACTTACTAATTAACTGGTCTCCCACCAGGCCCAGATAAAATTAATTATTTTGTTATAATATTATACTAGCGGAATACAAGTAAAAAAGTAGTATATAAACAAAAATTAAAGAGAAAATAAAAAAAATTTAATAAAAAACAAAAGAATAATAAGAGAAAAGAAGTATATATTAATACATCAAAGTTCGACATCAGATCTTCTAAAACCCAAGAAATTAAATGATAAAAATTAATTATGGAATAGTATGTGTTTAAATTCTTTTTTGAATTGTGCTAATGATATTTTTTTAAAGACTCTGGTATTTTATTATAACATTTTACAATGTTATGAGAAAAAGATCTTCTAAAGAGTGATGTTTTGTGAATAGGAGCAGTCAACATCTGTTTAGATCTTATATTTACACTATGTTGGTCCTTTCTAAATGACAGCTTATTGAAAAGGTAAGGAGGACTTTTATATTGTATTATTTTGAAAAAAAAGACAGTTGTATGTAATGTACGTCTATTGGACATGTTGAGCCAGTTAGCTTCACGTAACTTATGTGTGATGCGTTGGAACTTACGAATATTAAAGATAAATCTGAGACACGAATTCTGTGCACGTTGAATTCTTACCTTCGTACCATCTGTAATGCAAGAATCATAAATTGCATCGCAGTAATTAAAATGTGATAATACTAAGGCATCACAAAGAAGAATCTTCATATCTCTAGTTAAGCAATAGCGATGCGCGTATAACATCTTTAAATTATGGTAAGCTTTTTGAATACAACGAGAGATATGATACTCAAAACGTAATTCTTTATCAATAAACAGCCCTAAGTTTTTGCACACATCAGTAATTGATAGAGTAACATCGCCTACATTCACTTTCAAAAGTGGAATAGCAGCACTTCTGTCCTTCCTACGACCAAACAACATAACGTGAGATTTGTTAGAGTTAATTCGCAAAGAATGCGTTGTAGAGTATTCCAACAGGCTTTCCATATCTTTATTAACTAAAAACAAACCTTCCTTCAGTTGACTAAACGCAAAAGAGAAGAAAAGTTGCGTGTCATCAGCATACATATGGTATTTACAATTTTTAAAACAAGCTTCAATATTGTTAGTGTAAATGATATTATCAGGCCCACAAGAGGATGTTTTCATTGACGAAATTAGTTTTGAAATTTCTAAATCATTAGAGACGTTAAATTTGAATTCCTGAATATTTACGCATTTAACATTAGTGGCGTAAAAAATATACAGCTCATTGTTTAAAGTATAATTCATATTGGACGAATTTTGAAAGAAGGCATTATTGCGATTAAGATCTCTTAAATTTTCTGGTAAATCATTATTTTTACGATTAGAAGTTATATTCAATTTGTGAAATTCTTTCCAGATATTTTTAGTGTTACTAGTATTATTAAATTTAAATTGTAAATATGCCTTTTTTTCTCGAGAGGTTGTAGCAGTTATGAGATTTCTTAGCGATTTGTAGTAGTCCCAGTGAGCTAATTGTTTAGTTTTCTTAAATGCTTAGCAAGCGCTTTGTCCTTTAGTTTACTCATAAACTTTATATTATCAGTAATCCAAGGTTTACTAGGTTTACAACTCCTAAAGACCTTAAAAGGCGCATGAATATCGAAGATAGCATTAAGATTATAATTAAGAAAATTAATCTTGTCATCGATATTGTGCATATCAAATATTAAAAACCAAGGCACAACGTACAAGTCTTGTAGAAAATCTTCTAGATTAAATGTGGAGAAGTCTCTACAACGAATTGTAGAGGGGTTAGTTTTGACCAGTAGTGAAAATGTACATGTAATTAAATGGTGATCAGCGATGTTGCATTCCAAAATTTGTTTATGTAAAACTGATAATTTGCCATTATTTGATATAATAAGTAAATCCAATAAACTTTGGCAGTTCTTAGAGATTCGAGTAGGTTCATCAATAATTTGTATCAGGCACATCATGTCCAAGATATCACGAAATTTTGTAGAAGCAATATCAAATTTTAGCATATCTATATTAAAATCTCCTAAACATATGACACTGTCACATGAGGGCAATATGTCCAAAATAGTTTCCTCAAACATATGTAGAAAATCATTAAGCAGTAGATGAGGTGGTTTATAAATAGTACCAACAGCAATTTTTGTTTATTGAGAAAGATATAAACCCAGATTTGTTCAAGATTGGTAGGAGTTTTTATTACAGAGTATTTAATATCTTTATCAATGTACATACATACACCACCGCCTTTAGTAGGTCTGTCTTTACGTAGTAGAGTGTAATTGTCAATTTTGATTGAATGAGATGGGAAATCATTAGTCAACCAAGTTTCAGTAACACCAAATAGAGAACATCTACTGTTGATTAAAATATTTTTAAAATCATTAAACTTGGGTATTAGAGATCTAACATTTAAATGACACAACTTAAATTGTTTCATAACGCTAAACAAAACTTAAAATTAGAGAAAACAAAATTAATAATATATATATTTTTGTTATATATTTTCACTATTTATAGATGGACTGAGTGAAAATTTATACGTGTAGGTTACCGCTCTTATCAGAGTACATAAACAGAAAGACTAATTTAATAAATTTCAACGGTTAATTTATTGATTAACAAAAGAAAATAAATGCAGGTGAACAAAATTGACATATCGCAAATGAATTAAAAATTACATAAATCTTAACTTACCTAAAAAATGTTGTATTCCAATTTTGCACAATCAAGAATCAACAATCAAGGTAACAAGTTAAGTTGGTTAAGTGAATCTCGCTCGACTTCGACATGCGTCAACCGCCAAAATTCGTGCAGTTCATGCAGAGCTCATGCGTTCTATGCGCGCTAAATCATTCAGTGAACGAAAATTTTTGAAGGGGGAAATTCAAAGTTATTGGAGTCCAATAAATGTCAAATTTATAGATCATAAACAGAAAATTACCAGAAACATCTGGTTTAATTGAGTTTACTTATTTTAAATGGCCGGTTGCTTAAACTTAATCTATGTTTAAAACTTTAGATACAATTGTTGAAATTAATTAAAAGTAAGTATTTGCTTCAAGTGTAAGTAAAAGCAAATTATTAGATATTTATATGTGTTGCTAGCGTTTTTTCATAGTTACATTGAAAATGGGCCAATAATTTGCTTTTACTCTGATTTGAAGCAAATACTTAAGTTTTATTAATATGGGCCGTTGATTGTTTTTAAGCATTACTTAAGTTTAAGTTGTGTGCGGTGCAACCGGCTATTAGAAACATATGTGTCCCACACAAACCAATTTTTAAACGATGATACAATTTTTAGTAATTACGGGAAAAAATATTGCTTTAACATTAAATAACAAATTAAACAAAACATCACAGAATAATATTGGACGAATAATAACCGTACAATATCATAACGTCATTTCAATATAATATAATAACCATGTTGTATTACTATTCAAAAAGCAATATTGTGTAGGAAATATTACTATATGTTCTTCCCAATATTTATTTTCGAATATTCCAAATGTATTTAAGTGCAATATCATCATAATCTTGCAGTAACATCAAACTCAATATAACAATATTCAAATATTTCGACAATCTATTTACGATTGATTTACGACAATCGGTTCTACTAGGGAGCCTTGTTACGTTAAGTTAATCCATACGCCAGCATAACAATCATTAAGAAAGACCTACAGGAAAAAACGAAAGAAAACACGAACAGGAAGTGAAAACTTATTCCTATGTTTTACGGGATGATTTTACTTAGGTTCATACTAAATAATTAAAACATGTGTAGCTGTTCGAATTTCAGATGATGTTCATGTAGCACCTTTAACCTACAGGTCAAGTAGAAGGAAATGCGTCTTTTCGACCGCCTAGTAAGGACATTTTTCCGATCCGGCAATTTCAAGTCAATAAAAGTCACTAGAAAAATTTATAACACAAAATTGGAAAATTTTGTTCTCCGCTGCATAAGTGTAAACACAGTTGTCTATACTCTAAGAAGATTTTGATTCCTAGATCAATTTTTAATTACGAATTTTCGTTTGTTCGTAAACAATACCGCCACACTTATTATAAGACTGATTTTATTGTGTATTTAGCTATTATTAATTTTGTATATTATTAATTGTAAACCCAAAACGAAAAATAACGGGTTGTAGAAAATCCAATAACGCCTTGCATGCGCTTGCAGTCCCCTATCGTAAGCTAGTTGCACCACTTCAGTTATATCTTATATAAGCATGAGCTTTTTTGTTAAAGAGTTCAGTTGGTTCCGGATACCTGTTCCGCTTGGTCCTGTCGCTAATACTGAGTAAGTCCGCTTTTCTAATTTAACCGCAAAAGATACGGTTTTGGCTATTGTTTCCCCGACTCGCACGTTGCAGACATACTGCTTTATGTTCTCTTGACTTTCCATTTCTCCCCTCCGTGTGTTGTATTTGGGGTGTCGCATTTTCACGCCTTAATTACACTACTCAAACCGGTGAACAGTATTTTCAAGTGTTAATTTGGCCATTCCTACAGATTTTTTTACCTCTACTTTAACTGACTGACAAACAAACGGAGAGTAAACTTCGTCATCAAATCTGGCGCCCAAGATCCGTCCGCTTTTGTTATTTACAGAAACTAACCGAATTGGGTAGAATAACTAATAAACAAAATTGGTTTGTGGTAAAAACAAAGAGGTTATTTTAGCCATATTTCTAATGTGCGGAAAGGGATGCGCAAGTTTGACAAAATGACAAAAAAATTTACGAGTGGAGTTTCTGTATAGATTATTTTTCTATGGTCAAGCTCGCACTTTTTTGAAAAGTTAAGCGCTACCAGAAAATTCTGTGGTAGGGAAACAGTGTTGCCTGTTTGTCGAAAAAGTAATCAAAATGGCAGTACACCAACCAACCCATGCGCCATCCAGCTCCGGTCTCCCCAATTACCGACTAATTTGCGTCATTTTCACTTGTTTTAACTTGAACTAGTGAATTGTTTATACAAGCATTGATACAAGTGTAAAAGCTAATTGCTTATGCGGTCTACAAGTTTGTTTCTCTACTTTGTTTTTTTAATTATTAATATTTACCTTTTTTTATTTGCATTAAAATATGTTCTTAAACTACATGTTGTTACGGTTTATTTGTACACAAACTAAACAATGAGATAACAGTGTTAGAAACCTTGCCGGCAGCTCCAGTAGTCGGAAGTGGTCGTGGGATTATTTACAATCGTTAGAACGAAGGCTTCTACACTGCACAAAGAACTTATAAAGGACTACCTATTATTGCGTATAAGAAGTCTTCTAGAGCCACTATGAACTCGCAGGCACAATAAACAAACCAAATTTTCAGGAAACGTTTATTTTAATTAAACAAAGTGATGATTAAAATTTGAATAAAATTTAGCCAGTAGTTTTTGTTTTGTGCTTGTTGTTTCCATAACACATAGTAACAATAAATTTAAAGTATTAGACCATTTAGTAACTGTCAAGTTTGCAAATTGTTGTTGTTTCTTTACAATTTCATTCTGCACTTAAAAACAATGCCGAGAGTACGTCAACATCAACATTTTGTTCAATTAAGTGATTTTGAACGTGGCCGTATTATTGGTATAAGAGAAGTCGAACTTTCGCTAAGAGAAATTGCTCGTCGTGTAAACCGAAATGTTTCATCGGTATTGAGATGCTGGTTCAAATGGTCCGAAATAGGGTTTCAACATTGTCGCCGTAGATCTGGACGTCCTCGAAAAACTACAGATCGCGAAGAACGTCGCTTAAGAGTTTTGGCTACAAGAGATCAACAACTCGATCAATTGCAAATGATTGGATGAGAAGTACAATACTTAGGATGTCAATGTCATCAGTTTATCGCCGAATAAGATCTTATGGGTTGCGTTCATATCGTCCATTTTTATGTCTTCCTCTTACACCACTTCACCGTCTACGCAAACTAGAGTGGAGCAACGAAAAAGTTAATTGGGCGTTAGAATGGCAGTATTATCTTGTGTGGTGTTCTTAACAACGAAAAAGGCTCAAACGTAAATTTAAATTTCTACGCTGGCGACTTTCATTAATAGTATGCAGACCCAGCTTTGTTGTGTTAAATAATTTTCAAATTATTATTCATACGCTAGCATAACAACCATCAAGAAAAACCCAGAGGAGAAAGCAAAAAAAGGTGTCTGCAATTGATAAAAAACCGTGATAGTGAATGACTTTATGAACACGTTAAAGTATACTCACCCACGAACAAGAGATGAAAACTTATTTCTTTGTTGTACGGGATGCTTTTATGTTAAATAATTAATACATGTGTAGCTGTTTGAATTTCAGATGATGTTCATGTAACACCTTTAACAGACAGGTGAAAAAGAAGGAAATGCGTCTTTTCGACCGCATAATGGGGAAATTTTTCTGATCCGACAATCTCAAGCTAATAAATGTTACTACAAAATTCATAACACAAAGTTGGAGTTTCTTCCTCACCGCATAAGTGTAAACACAGTTGTCTATACCTTTTTGATTTACAAATCAATTTTTAATTACGAATTGTCCTTTGTTCGTAATCAATACCGTCACAATGTTTTATCAATTATCTGTTTAAACAATTATTTATCTTGAATCTGGCCCCAAAACTTTATTAAAAGTTAATTATTGACTTTCTTTTGTTGTATCTACACAAAAATCCTTTTTTCTTTCTTGGCTGTAGTCTAATTGTTATAATAATGTCTGCCTATGTGAGAAAGATAAATGTTTTTTTGACAAATTGACTGTTACACCACGAAACTTGAAAATCAAATTTGTAGCAAACGAATGTGCCGGCTAGCAAAACGGCGAGGGGTGAGTTAGGATTTGTCTCTCATTTACCTTTATTAAAGACTAAAGGTCCTTACATTAGGTCACAGTTGGTGTTGTCAGGCGCCACCCAAATCTTTTAATTGTTAAGACAAATGTTCACTGAAGAAAAGGGAAAAATGCAAACACTTGAGATAATAAAAGGAAATAATCATTACTAACGGTTCTCTATTAAGTGTAAAAAAAATTTACACAGCTTTAACACGGTGTCCTAATTCTATGACGTATTTTGTCTATTAATACAAACAACAACAAACAAACATGCAAACGATAAGCTACCCCAGTACCAAGCGAAGAAACAGATTTTAACCGCTCTCCTAAAACTATTATGTTATGTGGGTAAATCATCGAAACGAGTCTGTGGCCTAGTCAAATACGTAATTTTTACTGTAACATCAACTCGAACATAACATAACCTGGACTCGGTTCAATAATTTTTTTTTTTTTACTAATGAACACGATTTTAACTGTAACACGTAATTTAAAATAAGACAAAATATAAAAAAATAAAGATACCCTAAACGCTGTTTAATTTATTTCACCAAACGCGAACTCACACCCAAAAGCACGGAAGTTTCTGAAGTAATCAAGTAGAGTACTTACAGTTGGGGTTTTCTTCAATCTATTATTCGAAGAAGAATTTACTCGGAATCATTATTGCAGAATAATCCGAAGTTTTGATCTAAAGCTTCTTGACGGAATTACTTTATTCACTTATCAAATCGCTGAACCAAGAGGACGTCACATCATCTGCTATGCGTTTACTTTGATTACATTAACTCATAAGGGTTCGCAAAACTGAGGTTCCTTTATTTACGATACACTTAATTTCCTCAATGCACTCGCGCCTCGATAATTATACATAGACGTACAATTTTTGGCACTTACGGTACTTAGGCGGTTGTTTAAATTTAACAACATTAATCCGCGCAATTTGGTACATGTCAAATAACTACATGTTACCCTTAGTGAATCTGCCTAGAGACTATGCTAACTCCTCCGAATCTATCTAAAGACTAACTTAAAACTATTAACAAACAGGTAAGGGATGCATGTCTCCCCTCTTATGATTTTATTCACAAAGACGTTACAAAAATTATTGCGCTTACATTTTTTTAGAAGTAATAAACAAAATCGACAACTCAGAATTTTCGAACGTGGGTATCAGTCAAATGTTATTCTTTAGTCAAAACAAAACTCTATTTAATTGATAGCGGCAGCCGACACCAACTGTTTTTCTAGGAAACAAACAAAGAAACCTTTAAGATAGCAAAATGCGACTTGCGACGCTTAAATTCGAAGAAATCCAGTGTGAAAATTATTTAAATCAGCATTTCAACAACACCTAATTGTTTGAACGTGACGATAAACTATTTTCCACATCAACTGAATTAAAAATATCAAATGACCAAAAACAACACTCCGACAAACATGAATGTAACATTGCAATGTAAATAAAATACTTTAAAACTATAGTCTAATCCAAGTCAAAATAGCTTTTACGAGCCAAAATCAATTGCGCATACAAAAAAAACAATTTTTACTAGAAAGAGGTGACAACTGGTGAGGTTTTAGTCATAAAATAAACTTAGTAACGAGGAGTGTTAGCTACTTCCTTTAAAAACCACCCCTTTTGAGAAAAAAATTTTTTTTTTGAAACCCGACAACCATCAGATATTATAGTTTAAGAGAAAATCTGTAGCAAAGCTAAAGCATTAAAGTTTTTTTGGGCGCAAAATTTCTCGCTTTAATAATTTCGTGCGTGGTCAATTGAAAAATTGAAAAACTCGAAAACTATTTAAGTTATGATAAAAAATAAAAATGGGTTTTTAAGGTAATGAAAAATACTTGACATTTATACATTTTATATCATAATAGGGTCTCTGGAAGTGCATTATAAAAGTAAATAAATCTTACAGTTTAGGGAGATTTTAAAGAATCAACAATTTACAGGGGGGTAGCGAGGCAGTCACACTTGAGGGAGGGGGGGCAAACAATTCAAATTTGCCGACTATAAAAATGTATTATCTGTATCTACATTTCTTTATTATTAGGTTGAGTAAAAGTTCGAATACAAAATGAAAGAATTAAAACCACTTGTAACTGGTCCAAGAAAGCGAGAAAACCGATTTCACATGTTTTAAAATAATCAGGGTACATAAAATAACTAGTCCTTGCTTTTAAAGCTACTCGCTTTGCTACGTTTATAGCTTCACCCTAATTCTTTAGTTTTTTAGCAGAGCCCAATCTGTCAGAATCTTCTTCAATTCAAGCTTGTCGACGATATCTTTTAGTCTGAAATCGGCCATTGTCGATCTTAAATACTTTTTAACCAATTTTATTTTTTGTTCGAAGCTACTGGAACAGGCACGGTTAAGGCTAACCGACATGCACGATTTGCCAGCTTTAGCAGCATTTTCAGTTTTTCCGAAATCTTGGCCACATCAGCCTGGCACTGATTGTACACAATTTTTATTTCTGCAACGAGAGCTGTAACGGTTGCAATTTACAAATAATAAGAGATACAAATAAAGTAACGGCTCTAGCTATGCTTCCTAGAAAAAAAAAGAAAGAACAATCCGTTTTGTGTAACAAAGGATTCTTAATTGCTTGTTCCAGTGCCCCCAGAAATTATCCAGACAGTCAAATATGAATAGAATATGAGGACCAGACACGTGCTAAAGCATACGTTGTATTTAGCAATTGATACAACCACTAAATTAACCAAAGAAATAGCAAAGAAAGCCACTTACGGCGTAATTCGGTCGAATTTATATTTCCGCACGATTAAAGCTACGTTAAAATTTCACTTGTAATTTTTAGCTTTGTGAAACACCGCCAATCGCCCAAAAAGAAAAAAAAGTTCCAAGATGTCGACCCGTCGTTTCGATTAAAAATCCCAAAACTTTTGATCTACCAATAGAAAAATTCATTGCATGCGCGGTAAAATTGATTCTCGTCGCAACGCGCAACTTAAGTATTTTGAACCGTAACAGAGCATCTAGGTCCTAGGGACGGATGTGCTCTGGAAACAAGACAATAAGATCTGCAATTTCTTCAGCTAAAATTTTCATGTTTCAGTGGTGTGTTTAAAACTTTATAAATTGACCGAATTGCATTAACGCAAGATTTTAGATTGTCGGTCATAAGAAAAAATAACGTGTTTAATACTATTTTAAATTGTTGCCTGTAGTACTGAGTGGGATTGAGGGTAACCTGGTTGTCTCGATTCTTTTTTAGTGTCTACGTTCTGTGATTTTTCGAATAAGTTTGCAGTTTTTACCAAGCTATCTATCTGCTTGTCTATGTTCGTAAAGTTAAGTATATAGTACTCTCTAAGTATACCATAGCGTCAACGATGTTTAGCTGTAGTTTTTAGAGTTTCGATCAATAGCTTACATTTACACAGAACGTTTTTGGTAAACATCAGCAATGCAATAAAAATTAAGGTAAGCATCTTAGTTTTGAACCCATATGCCTTTGTTCTTGTTTTCAGATCAAATTGCTTTGTTTGGGACGGTAGCATCAAATCTTCCAAAACTTCAATGATTACATTCTTGCCGTCTTTCTTATTTTTGAGAGATTGCGTAATTGTAGGAAGTTTTCTATTTCTTTGAGTGTCTCCATATCTTTTCGTGCTTCTAGAAAAATAGACGTATAACTCTTCTAAAATACCGAACATGTCGCCAATTATAGTTTGTTGTTATGAGTTTGTTGTATGAGCTTGGCAAAGTATGTACAAAATTTTTCTGCGTACAATCTCGGATAATTTCTGTTGCGTGCCGTTGAAAACACCGGACATGCTACTTGCATAATCATAGGACTTGCACACAATATCTCTTGTATCAAGTTTACTCTTTATTATTGTCCCACGCTGTCGTTGCTTAATTCATTTAAAATATTAATATAATATTTGCTTTGCGTTGTTGGAGTTACCGCTTTGCGGCAAACTCGAGCCGCTTTGCGGCTCTACATTAGCTTTTCTTACTCTAAAAATTAGTTTCAATAATATTTTGATAAAAACACGACCCGCTTCGCTCGTCAAATTGTGAAAACTCCAATTCAGCGCCGCTTTGCGGCTCGTACACTGACATTTCTTACTTAAAAAAATAGTTTCAATACAAATTTGACAAAGACACGGATCGCTTTGCTTGCCAAATTGTGAGGATGCAACTCGGCTGCTTGTACGGCTTTTTTTTACTAAAAATAATGATTTAATGCAAGTTTGATAATGACACGGCTAGCTTCTGTCGCCAAATTGTAAAGATCCAACTCACCGGCTCGTATCCTGACTTTACTTACTCAAAAACATGTTTTTTCTTACTTAAAAAAAATAGTTTCAATGCAAATTTGATAAACACACGGCTCGCTTTGCTTGCCAATGTTATTTTTTCAATTTTAAAAAAATTCACTTATACAAACTACAAAAAACACCAACCAATTTCTTTCTTGTAGAAAGTAAACAAATATTATGATTTGGTTTTTCTTCGTTCTTTAAAACTTTAAATAATTCGGTTTTTTCGGTTTTTTTGCGTTCCGACCGTGTTTATTGCCTTTTTCGTTTAAAAAAATTACATCCTCAAGTACGCGCTTTTTTTAGCACTCTCACGTCGCGTTCGTTATCCCCAGCAGTTTTTCAAAAATATTTTTAAAAGAAATAAGAACCGAAATAAAGGTAACAGTTTCTTCTATGTGAATAAACCATACAGCGTTTATAATACCTGTCTCAGGTAAAAATTATGCTACTCAAAGCGAATTTCACTCTTTCGAATATGTTTATGCTGCGCGCGCAACCCTTTATTACATTATTAAGGAACATCACATCTCATGATGTTTGTTTGTTTTTATGCCGGTTTTATTTACAATCATTGAATATAATTATTGATATTATATAAAATTGTTTATGTTAGACACACAAACCAGTAAAATTGACTAGAGGAAGTGCTTACTGTCGCAGCACAAAACGTCGCCAGAATTACACAGTAAAGTGTGTGATTTGCCTCTCTTATAAGGTTTAAATTTTTAACCAGTCGACTAATCGAGGAGAAAATCAATCAACCTCCGATAATTATTATCATTTTTAGTAGCAGTGTTGGTTTCACTTGCAGCAGCGGTTTTGGGTTTGTTATCATTAGCTCTTGCAGTTTCATCAACTACATAATTAGATTGAAATCTGACACTACATTTTGATTAATTGCAGCTTGCTTCCAAACTTTATTTAAGATTTCTCCAAATTGATATCTGGTCCAAGATGAAACTCAATCATTTCCTAGAAGATTCGTTTTTTTAATAATAATAATAATAATAATAATATTTATTGCCCAACAGATCAAAATCCTATTAAAGGACAATACAATAAATTAACAAATTAATAATACAATATAAAGTAAAAGATAAAACCCAAAAAAAAAAAAAAAAAAAACAACAAAAAAATAGTTAGTAATTCAAGAAGTAATTCTAAAAATGCGTTGATAATATATTGCAAGGACGAGAAATTAATATCACATTGTTGACCTAACAAGTTAAATAGTCCGCACATAGTTTGTATCGGTGATTTCACTAGAACATTTTACGTGGGGTAGAACAATAAAATGTAATATTGCTGCGAAGAGGTACAGACGGCACATGAAAATTCATTAATGATATTAATTCAGCACAATCAATTTTATTATGTAATAAGTTGTAAAGAAATTTTATATTTATAATTCCCCGTCTGTTTTGCAAAGATTGCATGTTAAATCGATTTAATAGCAATATGTGATTACAACCAATTTAGGATAAATTCCATCACACCGATATGATAGAAACTTTAAAAATTTTCTTTGTACAGCTTCTAAAGCATCAATTTGCTTTTGTAGTATGGATTCCACACAAGAGAACCATATTCAAGCTTGCATCTTACCAATGAGTAGTACAATACTTTTAATGCATGAATATTATGGAAGGTTCGAGCATTTCGAATTAAAAACCAAGCATCTTCATGGCTGACGAAATAATGCTATCTATGTGCTGCCTAAACGTTAGTTTTTCATCAAAAAGTATACCTAGATCCTTAATGACAGTAGACCTTTCTATTACAGTTGAGTTAACTCGATATGGATGCATTATCCAACTTACTTTGCGAGTATAAGTTACAACTTTGCACTTAGATTCATTAAGCGAAATTTTATTTGCAGTGCACCATTTTTGAATTTCATTTAACTGTGTTTGAAGAAACTCACAATCACTTAATTTATTAATGACTGAATATATTTTCAAATCGTCGGCAAACAATAATTTATTGCAGTTAATACATTCAGGTAAGTCATTGACAAACATTAAGAACAATAGCGGCCCTAAATTTGACCCTTGCGGAACTCCAGAAGAAGCTTGAAATTCTGTAGAGTTAAACTGGTTATAACAGACATATTGTTCGTTCACGCAAATAAGATGCAAACAAAGATATTAGTGGACGAGAAAACCCGAAAGAATTAAGTTTGGACAGAAGTAGACCGTGGTCAATTTTATCAAATACTTTGAAAAGTCTGTGTACAATACATCAACCTGCGCTTGTACATCAAGATGTTTTGCAATATATTCCGTTACACACACTAAGTTAGTAATGGTAGAACGATTACGACAGAATCCGTGTTGATAAGGTGTTATATATTGGGAGACAGCTGGGTACAATAAAGAAAATAAACACATTTCGTAAACTTTTGCAAAGTTTGAAATAATACTTATTGGTCGATAATTACCTATATCTAAACGATCTCCTGATTTAAAGACAGGACAAACTCTGGCTTTCTTCCAACAATTGGGAAATGTAGAAGTTTGAATAGACAGATTAATAATGAAATGCAAAGGCTTCACAAAAGCATCTGCACAATTTTTATTACATTACTAGGTATATGATCAGGACCAGAAGTGATTTTACTTTGTAACTTATTGATTGACATGATAATAATAGATTCTGATATATTTGATAGACTTATACTAGGAATGTTATTGCGAGAGTTATTACAATAGTCGGTAACAGCAGTACTATTCAAAATATTTTAGAGAAATAGCGGGCAAATTCTTCAACTATAGAAGATGGAGTTTCAAAGTTTTTATCTTCATAGTACATTTTTATCGGAATGCGTGTTGATTTATTTTTAGAATTTATAAATGACCAGAATTTTTGGGATCCACAATAACAGAGTGTTCTATACTAGAAATGTAATTATTGTAATTTTCAAGTAAAAGATTTTTGACGTGAGATCTTAGTCGTCGAAAATTTTGAAGGTTAGTTTCAGATCTATTGCGTTTGTATAAGCTATGGTAATACTTTTTAGGGAAATGTTACGTATTAGTTGTGAAGTAAACCACTTTGGGTATTTTTGATTTGGTGTGGTATTTAGGTATGTGCTTTTCAAATATGGAATAAATTATTTTATAAAAAGAATTGCATGCTAAGTTTACATCAGAATAACTTTCCAATTCAGACCAATTGACATTATTAAGTGCATGGTTGAGTATCGTAAAATCTACCTTATAAAAGTTGTAGTTTAAAAATTGGTTAGTTGGAAAATTGTGAACGTGATTACGGTCTAATAACCAGTTAATCCGTAGCGCAGGGTGGTATTTATCTTCTTTAACTAGAGGACTTTCTTCATGTACAACAATACATTCAAAATTAGACAAAACAAGATCTAAATGCTTGTTATCAACGTTAAGTACAAGATTATATTGTTTTAGATCAAGAAAGTTGCAGGTATTTTCTAAAATAGTTGATTTTGTATTATTTAAATTTGGCACATTGAAATCGCCAATTAACAGCACTTTGTTATCATTAAAGAATTGCATTTGTTCTAAATAATCAAATAAAGTTTTAAAGTTATCCATATTAATATCAGGTGGAATATACACTACTACAACATAAAGAAAATCACGATTTAATTTGCATTTGCAACCAACTATATCTATGTTTGGTACCAAATCAATTATGCATTGAAAGTTTATTGACTCACTTGAAATGTAGTTTTTACAGCCACTAAGGCACCACCACCCCATTTTTTCCCAGTTTTTCTTGATTACGATCACATCTATAAACTGTAAAGTTATTGGGAATAAGTTCATTATCACTAATGTCACTAGAAAGTGCAGTTTCTACAAGACAAATAAAACTAAACGTTGTGTGTAAGTTGAGAAAAAACTTGATTTGTTTTAGTGCGTAGACCTCGAACATTTTGGTAATAGCAATTGTAGTTATTACTGTCAGGCGTTATTAGTTTAAAGAAACAATCTGGGGCTTGCCGTGAATGTACTTTATTCTAAGATGTTCTCCTGCACTTAAACGTTGATTTAATTCCTGCTTAACTTCACGATAATATGCAAGTTGCTTAGGGTACGATCAAATGAAACAGATAAGTTTTGGTAATTAGGAACATTTTTCAATTTTTTTGAATTTCGAATTATATCAAAGACGGATTTCTCATTATTCAGCATAATTTTAATAGGACGTACATTACGCTTAGTTTCATCGTATTTTCCTAAACGATATATTTTTAAACCTGCAGTATTTATGTTTGGACTTAGATAAGAGATAATATTCAAAACGGTCTGATTTTCGTTTAATTCATTGTCAGGTAAATTCGATTTGTTTTCCTTAAGGCCATACAATATAATATTGTTTTTCGAATTTGACGCTGATTAATTTCCTGCAATACATCTTCGAACGCTGAGGTGCTCAAATTAACATCCGAAACAGTTGCAGTAGCAGTAGCAAGTTTAATTTTCATTTCAATTAATTTTTTTAAGATCAATTACTGCACTACGAAGTTCTGAGATGTCAGATCCTATTCTTCACAGGTAGAACAAGACCACGTTAAACTTTTCTTCGAATTTATAATCAACCTCCGATGACGTTAAATCAACACATGAATGTTTAAATAATTGTTTACATACGGAACAGGCAACTAGTTATGATCTTCAGTGATAACACCACAACATTTACACTTCTTTGATTCAGGCATATTATAACGATACACTTAATAATAACAAGAAAATTAAATTGTAAGTCACTGCAAACTTAATTTACGTCCGTTCAGTTAGACTAGGAAAATGTATGTTTAATAGGTCTTGAGTGGCTTAAAAAAGACTTGGCAGCTAATGCATAGTTTGGTTGTGTATACATATTGTAAGAAACCGACAATGATATAATTTAAATTTGCCGCCGAAAAAGAAATATCTCACAGCATAAAATTTTCATCGTCAAAACAAACGTCTTGCGCACCGGCTCACTTAAAATTACCCCCATGCAACTGCTACCCACTCTTCTACGAGAGATAAAATCCTTTATATAAAAGCAAGCACAATTAATTTCGAATCAATTCCAAACTTTATTGACTTGTCCAATAAGCCTCTTCCGATTCTAAACCGGTTTAAACCGTTTAAACTAAACTATCCGCCGCTGACTAAAAAGTCCACTTCAAATGCTGATTAAATTTGGTACGGGCTGTGGCATCCTATTGTACTAATCCGCTAACAAAAAAAAACACTTCAAAATCTGATTAAATTTGGTATGGGCTGTGGCAGTACTACTCTTATCCGCTAAGTCAAAGACCACTTCAAATGCTGATTAATTTCAATACAAGTTTCGGCAAAAAATCCTGAAGAACCACCTAAAACAACCACCGTTAACAATCCGTATAGCTAACATCAACTTACCCTTAACCCTAAGAACTGTGGCTAATTCATTCAGTAGCAGATGCTTCCCTCCAAAACCGTTCCATTTTAGAACTCGCCGCTTCACATCACCAAATCCCTCGAGTGTAGCTGATTTATTCGGTAGCACTTCGTAGTGAACGTGCTGACAGATTCCGACTTAGGCAAAGTATCACCGCCATAAAAACACCGCTAACATCGAGCATAGCACTTCTCATACAAAAACTGCTAGCCCACCACGCATCTCCGTACGAGTACGACCACCAGGCATCCTGGGCACTTTAAGACGGACTTCCATCGTTTGTAAAGTAAGCCGCAATAATAAACTCCGTTGTGTATGCTATAACAAGCGAGCCGTGTATAAAAAAGTTTAAACCGATAAACTTAAAAGTGGTTGTAAAAGGCCGCCACCGATAATCAAAAATAGTTTACCTGTTTCAGTGAGCCACTAGCACAAAACGCAGAAGCACCACGAACCCTTAACCCAAGTTTTCACCTAGAATTTCCGCCGTTAAAAGCACGTGAAAATTTAACAAACAACCGTACTAACCCGACGCCGTATCCACACTGACTATGTCTAAGCTGCCGCTGTTCTAGCCGCGACTAGCGAAGTATCCACGCACTCAAAATACATTGTAAATAAATACATAACAATCCTCACTAACTGTAAATAGTTGTAAATAGACGTCTTAAAATCAAACCCTGACCATTCTATCTTCACTCAAAGCTACCCGCGGCCAAATATAAATTTTGTTACGTCACTTTTTACGTTCCAACTACAATTATACTCGGTAGTCAGAAGCATAAAAAGTGCGCGTTTACAATATGACGTGAATGTTCTTTTCTGGCAAGACATCTAAAATCATTGCCACGTGAAGCAAGCCCGTCAAAGATCAAAACAACTGTAACCGATTCTATTCTAGGAAGGAAATGATTCTTTATCCACAAAAAAATATACATATGCTGAATCAAGAGACATTAAAACTACAGATCACGTTGTCCTCAAACCCCTCGATTTTGTTTTTGCCACGAAAGATCACGTATGGTGCATTGCATCACACTAATAGTTTCTCCTTTTTTCATACTCTGGTGAGATTTTGTACGTCTTTGGACGTTTCTGATTTGATCGCTTTCCAGGTTTGTTACAGTCTTTCATCAATATTAAAAATGTTTATGGACTTGTTCATTCAATTATTTGTTTGTAATGTTTCTAGAAGAACTGAAAAAATAGTTAAAACTTTACTACAGCGTATTCCCAGTAAAATAGCTTCAGCAGTATCCACTTGAACTCGGATGTCTTTTCATAAAAACCTTAAACCAGTAATAGTCTGATAGTTCTCTTTCTTTATTGAATTTGTGTTTTATTTGCTTATTCTTAGAAAAGTGCTTCAGAAACTTTTGTTTAATTCAATTCAATTCAATATTTATTATGTCTTAAAAAAAATTTTATAACAAAAGATTCAGTTTTTCCCTTTACAATATCAAAAAAAAAAAATAAAAAACAACATAATATTTCATTAAATTATAATTCAACTTATTTCTGTTTCCTTCTTCAACCTCCATCCCTCTCTTCTCTAAACTTTCAGTATTTTTCTTTTCCTCTCCTCCATCCCTTTCCTCCTCTCCTACACTTTCCTCTTCCATTGTTTTCCTTCCCCTTTCTCTCCTAGTAATAACTTCCATTCCTTTTCCTCATGTCTTGTTTCCCTTCATCCCTCTTTTATATGTATTATATTTTCCCATTTGTCCCCACGAAACCTGCATACTCTCTTCTCATCACTCATCCAATATTTTTTCATTACCGATTCTGAACCTTGCAATCATTTTATTTCATTCATTCCTTTATCTTCTGTTATGTACTTTGGTGTCTTGTCTGTCATAATTTTTATGTATTTCTCGTTATATTCTCCTTCTTTTATTTTTGCCCTTTTTCCTGCTTCTGAGTATCTTTATCTCTTGCAATTATTTTCTCTTCCATCTTTCTCCCCCCTTCTCTTAATCTCTTTATCTCTTCTCTTGCGTATCCCACTCTTTTATAGTATTTTTTCTTTCTTCTTCCCCATATTTTACCTTCTGTGCCTCGATCTCTTTCCAAACTTTTTCCAAAGCATTTCATTTTCCTTCCTACTTTCCATTTTTTCTTCATACCTTACTGCAATTCTTCCTGCTTGTATCCTTATTATTTCTATTTCTAGCTCTTCTTTTACTATATACCCCGGTGTCTCCTTCTCTAGTCCTAGCGTCTACCTCCAGTATTTCTCTTGTATCTTCCCAGCTCTTGCCATTCCCTCCAACCCCAAATTTCCGCTCCATTCAGTACTACACTTTTTACCAACTTTTCTAACATCCATTTTCGTTTCTCTATATCTTTACCAAGTATCCTTTCTCCTAACCCCCATACTTGTCCTACTATTCTATTTCCTTTTATTTTCATCTCTTTTATATGGTCTCCATCTTTGTTATCATATCTGATGTTGTAACCTAAGTATCTATACTTGTCTACTCTTTCTACCTCCTCCTCCCCCCACCACCATTTCACCTCCTTTCGTCTTCCTTTTTTTTTAAATTCAATAATTTTTGTTTTCCCGACATTTGCTGCTAGTTTTTTATTTTCTAGGTATTTCTTCGTAAATTTAACTACTTCTCTCATCTCTTCTTCATTTCTCGCTATTGCCACAATGTCATCCGCATAAGCTAAAACCTATATCTTTTTCCTTCCTACTACTATTTCTCCTACTTGATTTTTTTCCATTTCCTCCTCAAGATCACTAATGTATATCGAGAATAAGATTGGGTTTAGCGGACATCCCTGTTTTATATGAACGAGATTCCCAATAATTTTGGGCCTTCTTATAGGAGTTGAGGAACAATAGGGTCGTCAATGATACACCATGTTCTTAATAGCCGACGTTTCGATTGGCGATGGCCAATCTTTCTCAAGGCAATCTAAGAGTTGGTGACATCAAGGACTCCTCAAAGGAACCATAGGATCCAGATCGTCAAAAATTCAAAAATTGTTTTATTATTAAAATAAAATTCAAAACCAACTGGTTTTACGTTAAAAATTACTTGGACAATTAACGTAAACCAGTTGGTTTTGAATTTTATTTTAATAATAAAACAATTTTTTTTGAATTTTTTTGACGATCTGATCCCTATGGTTCCCTTGAGAGTCCTTAATGTCACCAACTCTTAGATTACCTTGAGAAAGATTGGCCATCGCCAATCGAAGCGTCGGCTATTAAGAACATGGTGTATCATTGACGACCTGTTGTTTTCCTCAACTCCTATAGAAAACCCAAATTATTGGGAATCTCGTTCATATTGAATTTTAAGGAGCTTTAATACTTTTACCAGCAATCCCTGTTTTAGTCATTTTCCATCCTAAATTCTCTACCTAGCTTCTTCCCTACCCTCGTTCTACACCTTGTTTTTTTGTATATTTTCTCTGTTGCATTTTTTTATATCTCTGTTTAATCCTACCTCGTTCATCCTTTTCCATAATCCCCCTCTTTCCACATTATCAAATGCCGCTTTAATGTCTAGAAATATTGCGTACATCTTCCCTTCTTTCTTTGCTAACTCTTTATTAATTATGTGCTTTAATATGTATATATTGTCTATCGTTCCTCTTCCTTATTTAAATCCTGCTTGCCAATCCGGTATTATATTCTTTTCTTCTATTTCTTTTTTCAATTTTTTTTAACTATTTCCGCATATATCTTATAGCCCGCATTCATTATACTCACTCCTCTATAGTTGTGCGCTTTCTTCTTATCTCCCCCCTTGTAAATTGGGCATATTATTGCCTCTCTCCATTTTCTGAAAACTCTTCTCCTTTCCATATTCTCTCGAATACTTCTCTTACTTTTTCTCTCATTCCTTCTCCGATGTACCTCCGTTGTTCTTCTTGTATTCCATCCGTCCCTTCTGCTTTTCCTTTTTTTACTTTATTTGTTGCTCTCTCCATTTCTTCTTTTTTTATTCCACTCTCTCTGTGTCTTACTTCTTCATTTCTTGCTTTTTTTCACTCTCTCCTACTAACTTCTTACAGTGTTTTTTCCATTTTCCGCCATCTATATTTGTTTCCATTTTTTCTCCTTTTTTCCTCTTTTTTATTAATGAATTCCCATACCTGTCCTTCATTTTTAATTTCTCTAATTTTTATCTCAGTTTGTTTTTTATGTTCTTCTTTATTTTTTACACATATTCCCTTAAAATTTACTTTTAGTTTTTGTATTCATCTATCTCTATCTTTCCTTTTTCCATTTCCTTCTTCCTTTTGTTAATTCTTTTTCTCCTTCTCGCATTCTCCGTTCTACCAATCTTGTCTTTTCCCTAATTCTTGTTTTCTTAATCTATACTTTACCTTCTCTGTTGCCATTTCCATCATGGCTGTAATTTTCTCCATTTCTTTCTCCACCTCTCCTTTAGTATTTACTTCCTCTTTCATTTCCTCTTTATATCTTTTTATACTCTCTTCAGTCTATACTTTCTTTTCTCTTCATACCTTTTCTTGTTCTTGTACCTCTTTCTCTCCCTCTTTCATCATAACTACTTCTAGCGGCTGATGGTCCGATTCTATCTCCTCTCCTATTCTTAGTGTTTCTATGTCCTCCTTACTTTTTCGTTTATAATCACATAATCTATTACTGACTGGCCACTTTATCCTACATATGTAAATTCACCTTTTCCTTTTTCTTCCAAATTTCCGTTCATTATTGTCCAACCTCTCTTTACATAGTTCTATCAAAATTTTTCCTTCTCCGTTTATTTTCTTATCCATTGATATTCTATTTCTTATCTCTCCATTTACCATTATTACTCCCTCTTCTCCTATCCTAGCATTCAAATCTCCTCCTATAATCAACTTGCTTTCATCCTTTTCTTCTATTGCCTTTTCTATAATTGCTTTCGTTGTGTCCATTTTCTTTCCATCTATCGTAAAAATATTATACTTTTCCCCTTTTTTCGTCTTTACTCTGATTTTAATCATCCCTTCTACATTTTCTTCTTCTATTTCCTTTTCTATTTCCCATTCTTTTCTTACCCCACTATTAGTCCTCCTTTCGCCCTCCCTTTCCTCCCTTTTTTTGCATACTGAATTTCTTATACATATTCTTTCGGCATCTTATCTTTCCATGTACTCTATTCTTTTTCCTCCATCCAAGTTTCTACTAAACCTACCATTTTAAAACACTTTATATAGTTCCAAAAATCTACACCTTTGTTTTTTTAAACTTTTGTTATAAACAATTAAAATAGTTGTTTTGGTTTAAGAACTGTTTAATCGGTTACACATATAATGAGACATACACAAAAATATATCAATAGCAATACAGAATATCGTGTTGTCTTGTTGCTATTTCACACATATAAATCTAAATGAATTAACGACACATCAAAAAAGTGATAGTCAAACCTAGATAACCGTTGCTATCGAGTGAGACGGGTCTTTATCCTCCTTGAGCAACAAATTTATCCCGCTAGCTTAGCACACAGAGCGTGTGGATTCAAATGTAACAAGGAGTAAAGTATTTATAAGTGCCACCTTAACTTATAACTTAATTTATCAAAACAGTCAAAGTTACTTTGATAACAATACGAACAAAAATGATAAGACAGCGTCGAGTACAAGTAATTTGTCTAGCGACATAAAGTTCTTCAACATTAAACATAGAGTTACCTTGAAGTAAGTTACTTAAACTATGATCACATACGTGTATCAGTCATTAAGGCGTCCTCTGAACCGTACGACATTAATAGTTCCCCGTTACAGTTAAGAAACGGTTTGGTATTGGTAATTGGATTGTTCGGATACACACGCTAAAATTGAAATAGGTGTAAAGCAAAGCACTGATAGCGAATTAGGTTTGGGGCAAAATATTGAAAGAAATCCTTTTTTGGTGTTAAGACGAGTCCCCGCTATCAGACGTGACAGAATTCTAACCGGCACCTCCAAGCATCATTGGTTTTATTTCCGAATATCACTTCCACGAGTACAAGTAATAGGCGAGAGGTTAATCCTTCTAATAACAACAGCATAAGGCAGTAACATACAGCAAACAAGTTAATTCCAGAAAATACGATCGGACAGATAAACTGTAATAATTAGAGAAACCCAATGAAAATTTTAACGTTAGAAAAGTAAAAACTAATAAACGTAAATTTTTATCGTAACAAAAGGTATAAGTTAGATATCTAATGTTGTTGCTGGTCATTAGTTTTTTTTTCATTTTTTTTTTAACTCTCGTTGTCTAAGCGATTTTTGCTAACTCACCAAGAAATGATATGGCAAAAGAAATCCACATTTTCTTGCAATTGAATTAGCAGTAACGGTTTAATTCTGTAACGCTATTGCAACAGCCTGAAGATTCTTTTCTGTACATTGTCCTCTGCATAAAATAATACGTACACGTGAAATACGTAAATTGCAAGATGGTATATGTAACTAACCCTAAGCCAAACTGATAACAAACTCAAATTAGCGTCAATTGCTTCTGCAAAAATTAAAATCAACAAGAAGATTACCTTTTCTCCAGCTAACACTACTTACGCCGTGGTTGAAAACTAAGGCCGTCTTTGATTTCAGAACATTTATTGAGCAAATTTGGAATTAGGGTTCTTTGGCATCTTTCCCAATTTCGCATTTTTCGCCCAATTAATTTAATAATAATAATTATGCTTCTACAATTTACATACTTACTTGGTTGCAACTTGCAAGATGTCAGAGGCCGTGGTGTGCAAAGGTACTAGTATTTCTCATTTATTCTCTCGGGCGTTGGAAAAATTAAAAACTAGACGGAAGAACAGAATTTGAATCAGAAATTGGAGTGCCAGACAAGAGAAATGCAAGGGTACAGCTGTAGTGTAATCAAATCAATCTCTACACGCTTAGTCGCGGCCGACTTTGTTTACTGATAACTAACGAGTAAATTGTAACATGGATTTTGTTTTCACGTCAGTAAAATCTGAATTCTCATTGGTTTACGCTTATGCTCAAATAAGTGGCGTTTCAATAAACTTTTTTATCGTTAAGTTGTGTATGGGTTTCCGGCGAGATATCGCTTTTCGTTATCGACATTATTCTTTCAAAAGTGGTCTAAACCGCCTGTAATTTCTTGGATAATTTCTAATCGACGTTCGTTATACAAATAGAAGCCCAAAACTTGATAATGAAAGTTACCATTTAGACCGTAAGCAGTTCGGTGTTTTACGTGATGCGCGTTAGTATTTTCTTTTTTTTCAAATTTTAGACTTTTAACAATATAAAAGCATAAATTGTAAATAGAAATCGTTCCTACTACATTTATGGGGATGATATACTAACCGAATTTTTAATTGGATTAGTTGCTATAAGTTTGAAATGATCGGTTTTAGATATTTGTATCTACAACAATTGGGATTCTGATTCGAAAGAAACACAAAATGAATTGTATGTGTTTATTATTGTTTATTCTGCGAACAACGACATTTAAATAAAACAGTGAAAGTATGGATCACAAAAAAAGTGATAAAATGATACAACTTAACCCAGATACATATTCATGTATTTTATGCATGAAAATTGGCACAATATTTCTTAAGCACTCCGCTAATGCGTCTTTATTTAGTAGGGTTTAAAGTTTTAAAACCATATAATTATTCTAACTGTAGGATAATTTCAAGTACCATTAAGAAGTATTTATTAAAAAGGAAATATAGAAATAATTTTTTATCCGATGACAAAATGGAAAACATTTTCTCTGTCTGCCTAAGATTCTTTAATTATCTTTAGGGGTAGCAATTAAAAATAATTTAATTGCAATATTTTAAAAGTTACATCCAGTTATGAATAACAAATAGGATGAGTTGGAAAATAAAATTTTCCTCTTTTATCATATCCTCAAAGTTTTATAGCATAGGGCAGGCTGGAAAGTAGTGTTATAAAACTAATTTAAAACGGTGAGCTAATAAATCCTTTTCAAGTTTTCAAATTAAGGATAAAAAGTATTTCAATTAACTCGCTCAGGTTTTATGTTAATTATTGTTGAGGAGCTTTAAAGTTAGTTAGTTAGTCCACCCACACCGAAGGTAATAAATGACGGAAACAATAGGATCGTAAGATTATTAAACGTTATGTATTTGTACCCGCACTTATATAAAGGTTATATGAACGTTTTACAATGCGATAACTTCTTGAATTAGGTCTTTGTGTTACACAAAATTGCTCTTAATTTAAACACATAATTTCCTGACGTATTCCATATTTGTGAAAGATCCAACCGCGGATTATACGTAACGGCTGCTCATTAAAACTGTTATGTTTGGAAGAAAAAAATTAATTAATATAGGATGCTGCTAACTGTTACTATATGTTATTTGAGTATGGTATTCCCAGAGGTATTACCTTACGGTATTACGTATTCAAATCGTCTTTCGTCTATAGACTAGGTGGAATTCTATTTTCTGTTGTCCAACTTTATTATACTTGGCATTACCACTTCAATGAAACTGCATATTGCGATATTACGGTTCAGTTGTTGCTATGTTAATGTGTGCAAATTTTCTAGTTACTACAATTACGTATCTACCGTTTTAATTAAGATTTGGCTTGTATGCATTTTTAAAATCTAAATGAAACTAAATGAACCTACTGTAATTTAAAATTTAAGCGTTGTACTACTTACTGAATCTGAACGTATTTGTTAAGAATCGTGCTACATAATTTATCCATCTAGTTAAAGTTTATCAAAATGATTTACATACCTAATTTAAGTGTTAATGACAATTAGCAATGTATATTCAAATCAAAAAGCACTAAAGAATAGCATAACTATCTTCAAAATAAAAGTTTAGTGCTCTGATAAACGTGAGAGCATAAAATTCTTAATTCAATTTGGTAGATTTCAAAATCAACATCAATAATTTAAAAAAAAATTAATCATTACATTACACAAATAATAAGGTTTTTGGTTCTCAAACTTCTGGGGCCCTCTAGTGTTTCGTGCACAAAGTTTCTAATAAATAAAACGCAATTTAACTTAAACATGGGTGTAGCTCAGAAAGGAAAAAGGTGTGGTCTGCGAGAAGCTAGTTTTTGTAAATTAATATCATACATTTAAAAATTTGGCAATATTCAAAGGGTGCCAAACAGAGATGACGTCGTGAAAAAGTTAAGTTAAGTACAATTCCAAATCTGATATGTTATCAAAACACGGGCAAAACATAAATGAATATCAATTACAAAAGCTTTTAACCATGTAAAACTAAACATAATTCATTAAAAGAAAAATAAATTATTGCATTTAAAACACAGCAAACAAAAAAAATGTTTTGACAATGAAACAAAAATGACAGAGCCTCACTTCACAAAATGTTTAAAGTATAAATACTTGTAGAACCAGCTGCTAGTAAACAAAAGACTTGGAGGTTTCCACACAATCCAATTGACAAAAAAGGTCCTGAATGTAGCCAAAACCCAAAAAAGGTACCTCGATGTCAGTTGTTGTCGTTCAATATTAAAAAAATTTTTCTTATAATTTGTTACAAGAAGCATAAACCAAATTTATCTAAAAAATTCTTTACAAAGCCGTTTTTTAATAGTAAAAAGCTAAATTATCAAGCGCTAATTCCAGCTATATCAATGACACATTATTTTCTGAACAAAATTCCCACTATAACCGCAAAGCAAACTATGGTAGCTGACCCACTAACTTAATTCGAACAAAATATATTCAAACTGTCTGGGCCCTAACGTGCTTATACGCACATCTTAGCTCTAGAGGTAATATCTTTTAACGGATTGTGCACGTACCTATACCAAAATTTTGCAACCAAAGAAAAAATTCAGAACAAAATGCACTCATTTGTACTAATTTGATTTCAAAAAAAGCGAAATTTTCACGTTTTAAACAAACTGTATTAAAAAAAATCAATGGAATCAATCAATAATTAGATATTCTCAAGCAAACTGCAAAGCAATCGGCCCTAATAACGTAAATAAACTAAAAAAGCATAGATTTCTCAGCAAAAACAAGCTCGTTAAATCGAATTAAAAAGTCACACATTAAACCTGCAAAAACAAACTATAGCGACAGTGATTGCATTTAATCAAATTAAATCGTAATTTAACGACTGAAGGTTACACTTGTAGAAGTATGGTTTTGCAACTTTTTGCTCTTAATTCTTTATAGCCTCTGTGGTGACGAACATGTTACCACCAGAATTAGACAAAATACTACAGAAAGGGAGAGATATTTACTACGAAAACCGGGTAATCAACTTTTTTCAAAATTAAGAAGACATAGAGACGCCGATAACCGTATTACAAGGGTCGTGAAGAACTTTTCAAACCTACAAATTCTAGTTTTTTTAAAGGTTGACCTCAAAATTACGACATGTAATGCAAATGGAAATGATTTTAAAATAAACTTCTCTTACTTTTGATTGTTTAAAAATATTATATTATTCTATAGTGATTAATAAGATGTCCAGTAAAAGAGCTAGCAAGAAATATTTTAAACTGTTTTCGGAAACAAAATTTATACGTCCCGTTGGGTTCCATACGTCATAACGAGGTGGCAAAACCGTTGAAGACAAGGTATCTATGACCAAGAGAATGTAATTAGACATAAATCTCTCTGTAAACCTTGTGGCACATTTTTACAGTGTTTTTGAGGGCTTATGTTTTTTTAACTATGCCTCCATTACTTACTGTCTAACTTTTAAATTTTTATGGTTACACTATTCATCTAAGTAAACGTAGGTTAACAGGTTGAGTGCGACATCATGTACCCGCTTGTATAAATTAACTCGAAGTTGTTGTGTATGCAGGCATCTATTTCTCTTAGTTATCTTTATTGGGTCTTACAATTTCGGTGTCCTATATAACAAGTTATGCCCTAAATTGCCCATCAAACTCGTTATTTATTGCATCAAGGTCACAACTTTTAGTTTAATATTACCTATGTACGGAAACGGAACGAAACAACACAATAAACAATTTGCTGAAGTGTTACACCCAAAGTAGTAAGTTAACAAGAAAATGCAACATAATTCCAGTAGTTCTATTGACAAAGATTGATGTTTTGACGCAAAATCATCTCAATGCGAAGTTAAAAATACGACGGAAAAAAGCCGAGACAAAAAAACGCATAACGTGCTCAGCAGTTTTAGAGATGACGCAGAAGTTGTTAAATTACCTTGTCAATAAAACGATTGTAATTTCATTCCTTATTACAATATAATAATAATGCGCTGTGATATACATGTTTAAGGGCAAGGTCTGCCGGTTTTTTCGTAGGCTTTCTTTTTGCAGTTTTTTACATTTCAGCTTTTTATATTACAGTTTATTTTCCTCGGCTTTTTTTACGTCTGATATTTTTCCGAAAGTTTCTTTATGTACATTTTTTAAATAGAACATACCACATTTTTTTAAGGTTCGAGAGCTTAAAAAAAATATATCATATCAATATTATTTACTTATTTTAACGCTCTGTTACAATCATGTTACTTCCATATTATTAACTGTGTTTAGCATAAATTGATTTTATTATCGGACATTTCATTAATACTGGGCAAAACAAAATGCTAATAAAGCAATATCTCAAGATTTTAAATGAATCAACTTACATTGCGATGTTATACGCATCTGAAGCGCGAGTCCAGGCTATAAAAATCTATCCATAGCTTCAATGTAGCCAGTTTTAGCTCCCAATTTAAAAATAATTGATCTTCGCAGGTGGATCGATTTGAGTTTTGCAGTTGCTTGTAAATAGAGCAGTTGGCTATTGTTTTCATAAAAATTTTATTTAGACTAAAGTTGTTACAGCTGCAAAGTTTGAATACAGCACCCAGCCTTGAAAATAAAGTGAAATAATTAGTAAAATTTAAATTAAAAAAGTATGTCAAGGTCATTGAGTTTGAGGCCAAAATAAGAGCGATTGGAAAAAGCTTAAGAAAATTTAGGAAAAGCGAGGTTAGGTTGTCGTGAAATGTTAAATTGTTAAATTTGTAAATCGGCGCAGTAGATTGAAAGGAGGAAACCCTAAAAGTTAACAAAAGAAAGCTCGAAGAAATCGTCTGGCATAGAAACGCTTAGGATGTATTTTAATTTCAAAATAATTAATTACGGAATAGTAGTTTTCTGTTGGTAAAAAGAGTAGTGCAACGACAAAATTAAGAGATGGCGCTACAATCGAACGGCCGAAAAACCTCATCCTTAATCAAAATGTTCCTTAAAGTCGGTTAAATAACATATGAATTTAAAATTATAACAAAAGGTTATGATCTGAATCATACCGACGCAAAAAAAACATCGAGTAAAGTAAAATTTTGAATAAAAGCTAAGCACGAAGGTTAATGAGAATAAAGTGTAGTTATTAAATAAAATTGCGATAAACAAAATAGTGACGCGGATAATTTTAAAGTAAGGTGATGTTTCGCGAAAATTAAAATAAAATAATACGCAAAAACTTATTAAATAATCGTGAAAATTCGTACGATAAACTCACCTAAATCATCAAAAATAATAGTGCTTTAGAGGCAGTATTAAGTCAAGAAATAAAAAACTGATTATTCAATGTGCGTTTTCTGAGTGCAGCATTGGAAGACTACAATAAGGGTAAGCTCCAGGTGGAAATCAGCGACTACGTAACCTGTAACCAACAAAATCAACAACAGAGGTAAAACACGAATAAGATCAGAATTACACTAACTCTAAGAATTTGATGTCCAGGTTGGTTTTTGTATTATAATTAGTCACACTCTATGTCACATTGTTGCGTTTGACTAAATCATTATACTGCGCATCACGTGGCGTTTTAAAGCAAACCTGCGCGTAAATTTAAATGTTCCCTGGTTAAAAAAAAATTAACTTTCGTATTGAATGATTGCAAAATAAATGTTGGTTGTTTGACGTTGTGAAAGTTGGAGAACACAAATTATCACGACGATAGATAAACCCTGAGATTGGATAAGAGAAAATTTGGTTGATAACTCAAATTTCAAAGAACATAAATCGAATTAAAATCAATTTTCAAACTCATAGTAGCGGTTATCATTACAAAACGTTTTTCTCAGGGATTGTTAGTACAATTAATTAGCTTTTATACAGTATAGTATATGTAGGGATTAAGTTAAAAGAAACGGTAGATGTTTTTGAAAAACGAATAATATTCTATTATACATGCAAAATTTAAGGTACATATCTTAAATTTTTCTTGTACATTTTGAGTTAAAATTATAAGGAAACCACAGACTTTTGGTCTTCACTATGTAATAGTACTCTGGAGATTACTCCTATATTCAGAGTGGCGAAAATTTCTGACATTGGAAAGTAGCATCATTGGGAAAAAAGATATCACTTTCAAAATTGGACACATTTAGTACAGTTATAATACATGATATAAATATTTGTGATTGTACAGGGTAGTCCAAAAATTCGTGGCAGCATAAACTTACATTTTTTTAAATATAACACTATATTTTCATTAAAGTTCGAAAAGATCTCATCAACAGCTTCAAATAAATATAGCATGTCCATACATTGTACAGGTTATTTTAGAAGATTTAGCAAATTATTAGTAAAAATAACACCTACTTTAACGCTCTGTTGTGAAATAACTAGAAATAGAATGACATAAATATAACGTGTTTATAAAACTATGTTTTAAATTATTTCAAGTTACTTTGTAACAGACCGTTAAAGTATAGGTACCACTTTTACTGATAATTAGCTATACCTTCTAAAATATCCTGTACAATACATTGATATGCTATTTTTTTAATGCACTTTATGTTTATATAAGTTTCTAGAATGATACTCAGAGTACTATTATACAATAAAAATCAAAAAGTATGTCGCCCCCCTATAACTTTAACCCGAAATTTAGGTAAAAATTTAAGATACATTAATTATTGCACTTAAATGCAATATTTTTAGGTTTAATAAAATATTTACCGTTTCCCTTAACTTACACACTACATATACTACATCGTTTAACAGCTAATTACTTGTACTAACAATGCATAAACAAACATATAGGGTAATATATTTAACAATCTTGAGATATTGCTTGGTTTGCATTTTTCTTTGCCCTGTATTAATACATTTCCTATAATAGAAATAATTAATACTGAACACAGTTAATGACATAAAAATAAAATTTAAAAAAATACATGTTAAATTATTTCAAGTAACTTTATAACAGAGCGTTAAAGTATATGCCACTTTTACTGATAATTAGCTATATATTTTCAATATTTTGATATGCTATATTTTCTTAAAGCTCTTTTCAAAACTTGAACACTCTGTATAATCGAAAATAACTTTAAAATGTTGTTACCGTTCAAAGTACTCAAGTTGCGCGTTGCGACGAAAATTAAATTTACCGCGCATGCAACAAATTTTTCTATTGGTGGATCGGTATTTTTGGAATTTTTAATTGAAACGACGGGCAGACATTTTTGCGCGATTGGCGGTACTTTACGAAGCTAAAAATTACAAGTGAATTTCAATGTGGCTTTAATAATTGCACAATAAATTAGTGTGGAAATATAAATCTGACCGATTACGCCGTAAGTGGTTTTCTTTGCTATTTCTTTGGTTAGTTTAGTGGTTGTGTTAATTGCTAATTACGACGTATGCTTTAGCACGTGTCTCGACCTCATGTTCTACCTATATCTTACTGTCTAGATAATTCCTGGGGGCGCTGGAACAAGAAATTGGGAATCCTCGGATCTCGGAACTGCACGGCCGATTATACTCTAGCGTTTGTGGGTCGCGCAAGCGGCGTTCCTGCTATTACGAAGGCTATCATCTGCTTCCAGAGCTTTGTCGTCTCCTCCTCCTCAAAGCAATCCTACTGATCTTTGAGTAACTGTCAACTGGCTGTCGTTAGCAAGGACCTTTCTAATCTAAGTTATTGTTTTAAGCAACTTTTTCATTTTGCATGCGTTCGAAACTCAAGTACACGTAACATCAAGCGGTTGTATACCTAGCGATTAAACGAAATGTTATTCGAGGTAGTCTTCATCCACCGACGCTCGGTGTTGTTGGCACTAACTCCCTCAGAGTTGGGGCGTTGTTATTAATGTGGGGTAGTTAATACAAAGGGCTTTTTTGATTGGCGGGAGTTACATTCCGTATTAGAACGAGTGTAATACTAGTTTTTATGTCACCGTGTGTAACTGACGTGTGTATGTTGAGTTTCCCTAATCACCAATCTTAAATTAGTACGCTACTTTTAATTTGGGGTTAATAAACAAAAACTTAACTGAATTGTGACATATTTAAACGCAAACTATAACTAATTGGTTGTTGCTAATGCACGCAAGTTTCATGCGTCAGAATTTCTCATTTCTCTCAGATTCTTTGAATACTTTTTTAATTGTATTTGCTATATTTCTATGTCCTTTGTCTTTCTTTGATTTGTGTTTGTTGTAGCGTAGTAGACTTTAAGTTAAACCTAGTGAATTCTTGTTGGTCGGTTTTATTTTTTTTCGTTACCCAGCAGGTGGCGCCTTGTTACGCAGCAGTTATTTCTTTTAGTTCTCTCAAGGACCTCCCCCATCTTACCGACTCAGCTGGACACTGTTGTGTTAACGCTTATAAATACGGGATCTTCCACGCATTTAGTGCGCTACTTTATTATTGTTCTTTCTTTTCTAGGTTGCATCGCTAGAGCCGTCACTTTATTTTATTCTTTATTATTTGTCAACTGCAACCGTTACAATGTGTACTAAGCAACTGTACTAAATGTGACAAATTTTAAAAGTTATATCTTTTTTTATTAACTAAGTTATCCTCTTTACGATTTTTTGAAGTTAAGAAAAATGAAAAATTAGAATAATGTTATTAAAAATTTTTTTATGTGTATGGTATGGCAGTGCTGGATATATCTCTTATTGATACTTTAAATGGATTTTATATAAAAAAAATTATAAATTGTTTATTAACAAATGGACTAGTTCAATATTTTGAAAATTTTTTTTCTATTTTATTTATCCGAAGATTATTATAATTAAAAAAATTTTCTTAAACAAAATTTCTAATTGTTTATAACCGTTTTTTTTTATTTTTGAGAATATAAAGGATTAGTTAAAAATTATTATTTTTTCAAATCGTAATTGAATGTCTTTAACTTAATTAAAAGAAATATTCTTGTTTTGATGCTGCACTTACTAATTGTTTACTTTGAAAACTTTAATGGACTGTATTACTGTACATAAAACTTGATGTTTATAAGGTTTTTAGTTTTTTCCGGTTGATTTTGCACTCGATCATTTTAAAGGAAGCGCGATGCTTGTTTTTCAAAATATTATCTATCCTAACGTAAATTACTATTCTGTATTTACGACTATAATTATAATTTGTACTTTGATTGTTTTATCTCGATCTTGGGTAAATGACTTAAATATGCTCAGATCGAATTAATTTGCTAAACTTTTTTTAAATTTTGAGTTTATTAAATTAAATTAAAAATTGCAAATATTTGTATATTATCAACTATTGTTAATTCTACATTAAAGTGCGCCTTTTTAAATATATTTTAATAATTAATTATACCGATTTTCGGTATGTACGTATACTGATTAAATAAATGTTATTCGAAACTTGGGGCGTTAAATTTTTACAAAATTTTTACTCTTAGTAAAAAACGGAATTTAGATGAAAATCCTGTTACTGATTGAAAAAATACAAAACATTCTTCGAATTGCTTTTATAAAATTCTCTTTGTTAAAATAAACCATTAAAATGTAAGCCGTGTTTCAGATTTAGTTCTCATAATCCTTTCGGTTACAGATTTACCGTTGAAAGCTCGCGTAGACATTTGTTTTTTTTCAATTTTATTTATTTTATTAGCAGAGTTTAATTTTTTTTGTAATACATTTTAAACTGCAGTCGTCGAAAAACTGCAATTGTGATGAATTAAAATTATTTTATCAAATATTTTCAAGGAATATATTTAGCTGCGGAGAATTAATGTTAATGTCCATTTTATTCAAAAGTAATAATTTGTTTCTCAGTTCCTTATATTGCTCGAATAATTGACATTTAATTTAAAAATCCTTGAAAAAAGTAAAACAGTTATTTGTGTAACTGGTGCAAAAATTACATATTTGTTGCAAAATGTATGGAGTTGGCGGCTCTAGACAAAAAAAACTACTTTTTACACTAGTCCAAAAAATAATTAATCAATAACAATAATACTAATAAATAATAAACTATTGTCTTTTGCACTAATCCAAAAAAAGTCACTTTTTGCACGATAGTAGAAAAATATTATTGTTGGAAGAAAACGAATGCTCTAAATAAAGCGCCCCAGCCCATATTGAGCTGATTAAAACAAACGTTCGGTTGAGGAGTGTACACCAAATAAAAAGTTACTTAAATATTAGCGATCAAGCCGTTTTATGTCATATGTACTTGAGCTTCATACGCATTATTAATATGAGTAAGTGGCATAAATACTAAAACTTAGCTGTAATCGGTAGAGTATAGTTCCGAGAATAAAAGTATTCTGCTAGTGACGGTATCGACACTTCAGGGAAGTCTTAGGGATTCTTCTTAGAGGAGGTGTGCAGAGAAGAACAGAAGGTGATTGACTCTTTCGCTGAAGGTATGCAGCATAACCAATCCCTGCAGACGTGGTATCCACCGGTTGTCTGCAGCTTAATTAATGCAAAACTGTGGGGTTGTCTTTTATTGATAGGGAAGGTTCTTAATCAGCCACTCCATCACCCTCAAGAGTTATCCAAGTACAATAAACATTGAGAACATAAGGTCAAACGCAACGTGCTAAAAGAATATGTAGCAATTACAATAAATACAAATAGGAAAAATAAAACCAAATATACTCACGGTGAATTTAGCCGGATAAAACTTAAACACCAATTTGAATTGGAAATCGTGAAACCCACATTAAATAATTTTTGTGAAAATTTCACTTCAAGAAGTATGCTAAAACACCCGCGTGTATCATACAAAAAAAGATGTCCGCTGTACGTATAGAAAATTCAGTCTAATTTAATTTTACACCAATAGAAAATTAGGAACATGCGCGCCAAATACGACTTTCGTCGCAACATACTATTCGCGATACACGTTTTAAGACGGCTCACGACATACGTCCTAAATTTGGAAAATAACACCGTAACAAATTGCAGACACCTTTTTTTTCGTTTTTTTCTGTAGGTCTGTTTTAATGGTTATGCTGCCGCATGGATAACAATCTAAAAATTACTTAACATAACGAAACTGTGTCTGGATGTTATTAGTGAAAGTCGTCTGCGTTGGAATTTAAATCTACGTTGGAGTCGCTTTCGTTGTCAAGGTTTATTTCTTTATGCATGTTATTTATCATTTTTGTCCCGTCTAGTCGCTATAATTATATTTTTCTACCAACCTACGGTTTGTGTCTTGTGTCTACGAGTTCCTAGTGGCTCTAGAAGCCCTCTTATACGCAATACTAGGTGGCGCCTTATAAATTCTTTGTGCAATGTAGAAGCCTTTGTTTAAACGATTTTAAATAAGCCCACGACCACTTCCGACTACTGGAGCAGCCGGTAAGATTTTCTAACACTGTAATCTCATTGTGTAGTTTGTTTAGAAATAAACCGCAACAATTTTTGTAAAAGAATAACTTCTGACTAATAAATCATCCTAGAAGCTGCGTAAAATTAAACACTAAAGAAAGAAGAGAAACACACATGTTTAATAAATTATCCAAAAATTATAACTTTGCGATAAGAATTAAAATAAAACAGAGGAATGCTTGTTAAGTTTAATTGGGAAGGTGGTGGTTTTAATCTACTTAAATAGTGTCTAAAATGTTTGAATTTACAACGACACCACCACCATGGTCTGTAAAATTTAAAAAATAAAAATAATACAAAAACGCAGTATTTATCTGAATGAGAAGGAAATTATGTAAACAAACTTAATTCTAATGTAAATTGTCTCTTTTGATCCGATCTCGAACAGAAAATCTGAAACCGTAAGTGTGTTAGATATTATTTTGTTGCCCAATCTGGTGTGGAAAATTAAAAATCATTTTACAGACTCATTTTTAAAAATAAAAATCTTAATATGTAGACATTTGGCTCTATCGCTTTCCATTTCTACTCCTAAAGAGTCTGGTATTTTATTCAGTATTTCATTTACTGTTTTAGCAAAAAAATTTATTTCTCGCAGTTTTGTTTAGGGATTGTCTTTTCATACTTATTTTTTTCTCAAAATTGGTTATTTAAATTTTGCACATATTGCAGTGATCTCAAAGTCGTTTTGATGTATGAATTTGTAACGGTATACGTATTGTACAATATTAGGATAATCTTGTGTATTGCATAGTATGAGGATTAATCGATATGAAGTACGTGCTAAAACAAAGTGAAAGTAGGGAGGAGAACAATTTGAGTCGTGAACGATAATAGGTGTGCAAGTAAAAATAGGGCACAAACCAATGAACGTGTAAACTAAGTTAACAAAATTAAAATAATTCTCAATAATAACTAAAATGCAATGATTTAACAAATAAATGAAGCATTGACGGAAAGTAAATATGCAGAGTATAGAAAGTAAACATTAAAGTTATCATCTAACAATGAACTTTGTAAGAAATGTAGGTCATCGTTCAAAGTTGCAAAAGGTTGCACCTATTAAGTCATCAGTGAATAGTTTGGTAGTTTTTTCTTATTATTTAATTAATGGTTTTTCTGGATATAAGTCTTCTTTATGTATATTTAACAGTAAAACAGCTTAATTTTGTGTCGACATTTTGGCTGCCAAATTATGTAGCTTTTACTAAGGCTTAAAATAAGGTTTTAGTTTTTCCTAGACTTTAACTCTAATTGGAAGCATTGGACATTCAACAATCATATTAATAATAATTTCACACAAACAACAAGTGTATCAAAGTTTATGGGCAATTGTGCAAAAATCTCCTCCTCATCAGATTTTACACTGGTTCGATGTTATTTAAGGGTGTCTACGCAATACATTAACACCTGCTCTTTGGAAGAAGTTTATAGTTAGACAAACAGGTGTGCAGCACAGTGTGGTTTACAGGGCATCAGAAACATAACGCTCAGTTGTCATATTGCCTCGAACAAAGATAAATTATGATAGGGTACTTTAGGCAAACAATAATCAATTCTGGTGTTAAGTAAATATCCTTCTGATTTTATTAAAATTGAAATTGTAAATTTTTTGATTCGCTAAGAAATTGTTAATATCTTTTGTTAACTAATGATTATGTTTTATGCAACCGGGTTAATAAGTATTAGTTGAACATATTTAGTTTAAGTCCAATATCGTTATCAAAAGCAATAACCCAGAATGCAATACATTTGTCTCGATAACAAACTTTTTTTACACAGTAGCAAACAGAAATACTTGACTTTGTTATCAGCACGAGTGTTTTGCATTTGAAGTTATCGCTTTTGATGACGATATTGCACTTAAACATTTAATTGCCGTTACAGTTAACGTTGGCATTTCTTAGTTTATACTTTTTACGTCTTCTTCTTACACGAGATGTCGTAAGACACGCATTTCACTTATTTTTAGTTTACTTGCTTTGCTAATATGACACATTGGTTTAAATTAAAAAAAAAATAATAGAAAAAAGTTAAGCAATAGGTAAAGCTCAAAATCGCAAAGTAGTATACATACTTCCCAGAAAAGAAAAAGTTACAGGTATTTATAAAATCATAAAAAAAATATAGTTTGTTGTGTCACTGAATATATTAAAATTGATTTTAGTTGGTTCATTCAACATTAACCAGTAAATACTAAAATTTTCAGAACTAAAAGCTTTGTTGTAACATCGATTGTGATTGTGAAAGCTTTTTAAATTAAGGTTTGTTTATATAACCTTCTATATATTTGTATACATAAGTATGTACACTGTTTTTGTTCTACTCAAGTTTTGTTATTGTTGTTGCGATATAAACAAAGAACGCTTTTAAATACGATACAATACTAGCGTGCTCATTTTAAGCTCGAGAAGCAACGGCTACAATTATTTCCAAACCCATGTACGCGGGTAAACATTTTTCCATCAGTCATTACTTAGCAAAATTATTACTTATATTAAATTACAAGAGAACATGTAACAAAACCGTAACTATTTAATATAATGTAGAAATGGCAAAAATAATTACTTCCCTGGGACTAATAAAATATAAACAACCATCGTCTTAACGTAACATTATATATGGTTCAATAAATTCAGAAAAAGCTTACGTCCACATTTATTTACATCAATTTTTTACTCGCCCATCTACATCGCATAAGAGCAGATCGTGGAATACGTAGCGAAAAATCGTCGTAGTTTATTATTTAATAACCGAAACAGCCACTACACTTTAGCGTAAGGTAAGGTCCTTCTCCAGGGAATGGTTATGCAAGAGTTTCCGTAATGGAATTTTGTCTATCTGACGCATTCACCAATGTGAAATTGAAGTTATATTACTGCTCAGGGCCTTTGTACAAAATCCATCATATATTTGACGAGGAATTTAACGCAGTTGTAGGATTTTCCCAATCTTAATTTGCCCGTAATATAAGAATAGATTGCTTGGCCTGAGGCTCGCCCGAAATTGCAAAAATATTTTCAAATTTAGTTTAGGTACGGACCCTTAACTATTTAAATATCTTTCAGCGTTCCACGATTTTAATCCGTTGTTAAGCTCGCGGTTACGTACAAAAGAAAATTGATTTCAATTATTAAACTCAACAAAAGACGCAACGGAGCTGTGCACAAAATTGAACAAAGAAGCTTACAAATTAAAACGTAATAAATGTACAATTACATCTGAAGAGATGGCAAAAACAAGTTACAATCGTAAATAATGCGGAATTAGGATTAAAACGAAAGTAGAATGTGTAATCCCACTGCTTAACATTTATTTGTTTTCGATTTGTTCCGTTCATTACAATTTTATGTAGATAAAATCCAACTTCTTTAAAAAATTCAAATACAAGCAATTACTTTAACGACGGGTACATGCAGATAAAATGAAAGAAGACCCTTCACTTTTATTAGAGTTTTAATAGAAGAGATGATACAATACCAATTTGCATTCTTAGAGAAGCGTCTTTGCTGCAACATCTTCGCGAAGCTTGCGTTTTAAGACAAAACTCGTTCGAGATTATAGAATTATGGGAGTTTTTGCATCAGAATCAAGTACATTTTATTTGTATTCCTGACCGTTTTTCTACATTGTAAGCGAAAACTAAATTATTGAAAAGGTTAAGCTTGAATTATTCAGCTTTATTGTTCGAATACTTTGCAGCACTATACGATCTAGACAGTTGAAAATTAAGTTTTTTTACTGTTTAACCAATGTATCTGTGCTTTTAATTTATTCAAAATAAATTTACTAAAAAATTGGAAAATAATTTCACGGTATTGAATAGTAATAAAATCACAAATAGATAATGAATACAAACTTTTATTTTTTCCTTAGATTTTGTGTAATGACATGAATTACATTTAGAAAAAAATTATAAGTAGTTATTGTCTTGCAAATTATTCAGAACTACATACGAGGATATATTGAAAAATTCTTAGCCTACTATAGAACCAAACAAAATTTCAATGTCAAAATATTTTATTACTCAACGTATTCTCCTCTTAATTGGATACATTTATTACAGCGAACCTGCAACGTCTCTAGACCTTTTAAAAAAAATATTTCTTCTTGCTCTGCAAACCACACCTCCACAGCTTCTATTACCTCCTTGTTGGAAGAAAATGTACGACCTTTTAAACTTTTTTTCAGTTGAGGAAAGAGGTGATAGTCGGACGGAGCCAAATCAGGTGAATAAAAGGGGTGTTCTAGTAATTCAAACCCTAAATCACAAATTTTTTGCATAGCAACATGTGATTTGTGGGCAGGGGCGTTGTCCTGCAAAAACAAAACACATTTGGATAGCTTTCCGCGTCTTTTCTCTTTAATATTTTCCCGTAGAGTGGTCAGTAATGTCGAATAGTAATCTCTAGTTATTGTTCTACCCTTATCCAAAAAATCAATCATGATTACTCCATGGCAATCCCAAAAACTGAAGCAAGAACTTTTCCAGCAGATTTTTGGACACGAAACTTCTTAGGTCTTGGAGAACCATAGTGTCGCCATTCCATCGATTGTTGCTTTGTTTCTGGATCGTAGAAATGTACCCAAGTCTCATCCATAGTAACAATTCGGTTTAAGAAGTCTACATCGTTTTCAAATCGAGCACAGATTGAACGCGATGCTTCTACCCTTGCACGCTTTTGGTCAACATTCAAACATTTGGGGATCCATTTTGCAGCAATTTTCTCATGTCCAAATTGACGTGAACCATATGATGAACGCGTTCGTATGAAATATTCAGTGCTTCAGATATCCGTTTTAGCCCAATTCGACGGTCTGATAAAATCATGTCATGAACTGCATCGATATTTTCGGGGACTGACACAGAAACTGGCCTTCCCGATCGGTCATCATCTTCAATGGAAAATTTACTTCTTTTGAAGCTTGCATTCCAATTTTGACGGTCGCATACGAAGGACATTGATCACCAAGGGTATTAAGCATATCTTCGTAAATCTGCTTACCTCTTAACCCTTTTAAATACAGGTACTTGATGATGGCTCAATACTCCAATTTTTCGATTTTCACAATTTTGGTGGACATCTTTTTTATTTAATTTATTGCGTGACTCTGGTTTACTTTTTTGACGTCAAACTTTACACTGACACTTCTAATAAGTTATTGTTCGTTGCTATGGTAACGCAATATTTTGTTTATGCAAGGAACTGGTCTAGGCTAACTAGATATCAATACATCCTCGTAAATTTTTTTTTATTAACTTTAACTTGTTACAATCTGTCCATGTTGGACAATAAGTAATTATTATAACTAGAGTCTAATATGTACAAAAATGGCTTGCAGGAGATGGTTCCAGTGAAACCTTCCTTCTATTATATTATCTTAAACTAGATTTCTACTAACACTAAATAAACCGTTCTGTTAGGTCATTTGGTTTAAATCGTTTTAGACGACGCACTTCACCAGTGTCTTTAAACAAATTTTTGCAAAGGCATTTGGATGTACACTCATGAAATTTAAAACTTGGACACCACAATTTCTGTAAACAAAAGTTTGCACATTGTGAAGCGGGCTTAAGGGTATCATTTACAATTCTAACAGCAGGTAGTCTCAGCAGGGGTTATCTTATAGAAGGACTGTAGAATGAATCATTACACTAAGCACGTTTTAGAAAATAGGTAATTTACGTTGCTTACTTAATTTTTTCTTTAAAGAATATATTTGAAGGTATCGCTAATTAAACACCATAGCTCGATTAATTATCGAATCAAAATTTTGTTTAGGAAATGTTTACAAAATAAAATTAGAAATAATTTTGATTTAAAAAACGTCTACAAGCAATAACTTTTAAATTAAATCAAAAACTAAACATGGTTATTTGGGTTGACTGATTATTACTTATTTTTAAATAAATCTAACCTACTAATTATTGTAAGTTATTAAAAAAAATCATTAAACTCTCTATTCATAATATTTAGTCCTTACAAAATGTATATTTTATGACGTTTCATTTTTTTCTGTAGTTAATATAAAAGTGAAAATAAAAACTAAGGCAATTCTTATTGTCAACGTATATATTTAGTTTTTGACAAGAATTTATTACATAATTATAATTAAGATACCAAGTTATAGTTTAAAATTAAATGAAAACTTTTTTTTTAAATAAAGGTATTACTATATAAATAAATATAAGAAATCAATAATGGGTGTGACCTCCATTATTATTGATACATTCTTGGAGGCGTCTGCTCATTGACGCTATCAAGGTATCAATATAATTAATATTAATCGTTTCCCATGCGGTATCAATGGCTGCAATTAGTGCATTACGGTTTACTGGTATAAAATTTGGCCCTTGTTGTCTTCGGATAACAGCAAGTATTCGAGCCCAAACATTTTCGATAATGTTAAAATCTGGGTTTTTGCTGGCCAGGGTAACAGCTCCAAGTTATTTGCTTGTATCCAGTTGCGCACAACCTGCGAAGTATAGGGTCATCATATCCCGATAGTTAATTATCGAATGTTCCAAGAAAATATGTGTAAATAGTAAATGGAATCTACTAACGTAACGTTAAGTCGTTAATTATAGTTACATAACTCTCCTTTCATAAGATATAGTTCATATTAATATGCTTATTGTAAAGCTTCGTACACACCTGAACAACAAACCGAGGAACAAACAGAACAACGAACCGAACGGCAATCGGAACATTAATTTGGACGGTGCTACGTACGAATTTTAGAACAGATTCGCAAGTCCTGATTGTTCCACGAACGGTTTGCGGCGTTCCCGCAACTTGTCGGTTTTTTCTCCGACATCAAAGAAAATGCGCGCGAATGCGTTTGCAGGTTTGGACGAATCTAAACAAAACGGCGAACAAACTTATGCGGGAGAATTAAATTATTTATTTTTGTCCTCCTTTTTGTGGGTTTGTTGTGTTTTAGGTAATATTATGGAGTTGACAGAAGAAAAATGTTTTAAATTAATCAGTGTTTAAGAATGCAAGAAAAAATGATGTCCCTATTAGCATTATTTGGCGTTCCGTTTGTTGTTCAGATTGTGGAAATCATAAAGATCGTTTGTCGTTCTGTTTGACTTTTGGTTCGTTGTTATGTTTGTTGCTCGGTTTGTTGTTCAGGTGTGTACAAAGCTTTACAACTTAAGCAACAATTTTTGGCAAATAAAGATTAGTTTGTGATGTAATATTAGAAACACAAATTTATATCATATCAAATTTATGACAACTTAAAAACCAAGAACGTGTATGTTATTGCTAAGAAATTATTAAGGAAAAGCGCAATTGCAGTGTAAATATTTATAATTAGATATTTTCGAAAGTTTATAAGTCCTCTATTGTAATCTTAATACTTAAAAGAAAATCCTGTCCATTAGCATTATAAGGAAATGGCTTTTACTTTATGAATAAGTTTCAATAACAATAGAATATCCTTGTTTGTTTAATTTACTTCCTTTGAGTCATATTGCTCTAAGGGTTGTTACATTGGTCATTAGAAGTATGTAATAAATAAACAATTACCTACTGTTTGAGAAGGGGTAGTGTGAACCAATAAATAAAGTAAGAAATGTAAATTCCATTTTAGTTTAAAATTTCAAGTGTTGTGAAAATGCCACCTCATCTCGGTGCTGATTTGAAAGCGCGGATTGTTTCGGAATTAGCGGCGGGCCGTAGCGTGCGTAAAATTTCACGTATGTTAGATATACCAAAAAGCACCGTAGGGCATTACCGAGTAAAATGGAATCTTGAACACACTTTGGAAAGAGCCATCGGAAGTGGTAGACCTAAAGTATCTACACGTGCTCAAGATCTCGAGTTGTTTCATTACGTAACAGAACAACCATTTGCTACATACTCAGGGCTATAGCAGATACACATTTTCCCGGATGCCGTATAACTGCACAAAAAGATTAAAGGAGATGGGAATAAAGAAGTATAATGCTGCTGCGAAAGAAGTTCTCAGTGACAAAGTATGAGACGTCGTCTGAAATTTGCAAGGCGATATGTGAACGAACCTTTGGAATTTTGGAATCGAGTGATTTTAGCGACGAAAAAACGTTCAATAGCCGCAACGATGGACCACTAAAAGTTTTTAGAATGGAAGGAACTCGTTACGAAAATAATCACATATGTCCTAAAAAACGAAGTGGTTATTTTTCTGTGAATGTGTGGGTTGGGTTAGCGCGCGGGTCCAGGAGTTTGTTGGGCTATCGATGGACGTCTTGATTCTGCTGCGTATTTAGATATTTTGGAAACTATTATGAAACCTTCAGTCGAAGTGTTTTATCCAGACGAAGATTATATTTTCCAACAAGTAAGTATTCTTATTTCACTATACTTTCTCCAAAAAATAGTTCGGGATCTGTTGAATTAACATTTTCATAATGTATTTTTGTTGTTAAAGGACAACGCCCCTATTCATACTTCGCGGGTTGTGCGCAATTGGATACGAGAAAATAACTTGGAGCTGTTACCCTGGCCAGCAAAAAGCCCAGATTTTAACATTATCGAAAATGTTTGGGCTCGAATACTTGCTGTTATCCGAAGACAACAAGGGCCAAATTTTATACCAGTAAACCGTAATGCACTAATTGCAGCCATTGATACCGCATGGGAAACGATTAATATTAATTATATTGATACCTTGATAGCGTCAATGAGCAGACGCCTCCAAGAATGTATCAATAATAATGGAGGTCACACCCATTATTGATTTCTTATATTTATTTATATAGTAATACCTTTATTTAAAAAAAAGTTTTCATTTAATTTTAAACTATAACTTGGTATCTTAATTATAATTATGTAATAAATTCTTGTCAAAAAACTAAATATATACGTTGACAATAAGAATTGCCTTAGTTTTTATTTTCACTTTTTATATTAACTACAGAAAAAAATGAAACGTCATAAAATATACATTTTGTAAGGACTAAATATTATGAATAGAGAGTTTAATGATTTTTTTAATAACTTACAATAATTAGTAGGTTAGATTTATTTAAAAATAAGTAATAATCAGTCAACCCAAATAACCATGTTTAGTTTTTGATTTAATTTAAAAGTTATTGCTTGTAGACGTTTTTTAAATCAAAATTATTTCTAATTTTATTTTGTAAACATTTCCTAAACAAAATTTTGATTCGATAATTAATCGAGCTATGGTGTTTAATTAGCGATACCTTCAAATATATTCTTTAAAGAAAAAATTAAGTAAGCAACGTAAATTACCTATTTTCTAAAACGTGCTTAGTGTAATGATTCATTCTAGTCCTTCTATAAGATAACCCCTGCTGAGACTACCTGCTGTTAGAATTGTAAATGATACCCTTAAGCCCGCTTCACAATGTGCAAACTTTTGTTTACAGAAATTGTGGTGTCCAAGTTTTAAATTTCATGAGTGTACATCTGGTGTTGGGGGGGTTTTTGGGGGAGTCTTTTGGGGTTTTTTGGTGGGTTTTTTTTCTTCTTTGTGGGTAGGGGTAGTTTATTTTTATTATTTATTTTTTGTTGTGTGTAATTTTTATTTTTTATTTTTATTTAAATTCTAAACTTAAAACGTAAATATGAATGTGTAAATAAATGAATAAATAAATTTTAAATTTGATCTTTTAAAAATAGACTTTTTGCCACTAAACCAAAAAATAAAAATACCCATTAAAAATACAAAAAAGAGAGTTACCAAAAATGTTATAAAAATTTGAATAAAAATGTGGCTCTTTTTATTGTTTAGAGAAATCTTCAACCGTGAATAAAAATAAACACGAAATTGTCAAGTAAAAACAAGAGTGGAACAAACATTAAAAAATATCTTGCTGAAATAAATTAATTTGTATTTTCATTTAATTAAGAAAATTAAAATCAATCTGGTTTGGCAACCAAACAGCTTATTTATTACATAAAAAAACTACATACCTCAAGTTAAATATATTAACAGTTTATATTAAAATTAATTTTAATTAATAATTAAAATATTGTGATTATTAATTTTATTGTTATAACACTCGATTAAGTACGTTTAACTGAGTATAACAAAACAATAAACTTACGTAAGAAAAAATAAATTTATTGAGACAGTAAAGGATTTGATTTTTTCAGTTACCCTCACGAAAACAGAAAATAAAACTTTGTCAAGAAAAAACGTTTATTGCTGCTGTAACTTACTTATTTTTTGAATATCCGTTGTAATAACATCATATATAATACGAAAATCCACTGTCTGGCAGGCAATACCTATAAATAAGGTGCGCCTAGTATTTGTGGTGAAAGATGCACATCTTGCTGCATTGCGCGATTCCTGCGGCGGAAACTGCTTTTGCTGCAACTCCCAACGGTAAAGCTCGTTGATTTATCAAAGCAATCGCGTACTACGTCTTCTTCGAGTCTATTTTTCTTTTCGAAAACACAACGCCGAGAATAATTAAACCAAAAATTTGCAATCACATTACCCCCATAGAAAATACGAGCAACAACGTTTGATTTACTTCTTTAATAACTGTCCTGCCAGATCCGGACTCGTAAATAATACAACGAAACCGTCACTACCACTGGACTGTGTCGAGCACATGGATTATCTCTATGATTCTACAACTACAGAAGAACCTTAATAAATAAAATAATTTCACTAAGCCGCTTACTTAACTACATTTAATCTGTAGAAGAAAAGAAACGGTTAAAGAAAGTGGAATTAATTAAAAAATAAAGATAGAAAAAAAACCGGTGAAATGGGATTTTCTAGAAGGCGATTAAAGAAGCTCTCGAGGAAAGTAATCTTATCAACCTTATGAAAGCGTTTCTTTAATATTATATGCAGAAATTAGGGTGTGCTCAAGTACCGTGTACATAAATTAAAAATAAACTTTAATTTAAATAAATTAGCGTTAAAAAACACAGATATACCTTAAATAATCCTAATCCTTTTTTTTTGTTCTGCTTGAAAACTTCCATACAAAATAACTTCATTTAAATTTCCGCAGCGCAAAAGAAAAATTCGACTCCCATTAATAGAATGTGATGACTTTACAATCTAATTTTAACAAATCAATATTTCCTTTGCCCGAAAAAAAAAGAACTCGGATTATTTATTTAATACAACAATGAAATATAGAATTTTGTCGCAGACAATCGCGGCACTTCATTATTCAGATTATGTCATTAAAAGCTTTCGATTTCATGCCCGAATTTTTTAGAGTCAAACTTGATGTAGTAGGTGTCGAGCTTTTTAAAGCTCATTGTACGATGCCAAGTGTCTTGCGGTTTTAATTAGCACTTTTCGACGTTTATCTGGTTGTACCGGTAACGTGCAAGAATTTTTATTGTATAACTTTAGAAGTCGATGCGATTCAAGCTGAAGTATGAAGTTTTGAAAACTATACAGGGTGTACAGGGTTATTTACTATAAAATTACCTACCCTTTATTATCGTTGTTGTTTCTAGTAGAAGAAAAGTTATACTAAAAGTTGTAAGGTTCTAACCGAATTTTTCTTAAAATGCCATCAATAGTTCAGTTACTCGCCGTTTACAGGGCGCAACAAAAATATGATGTATTTTTAATGTAACACTCTGTATATTATAAAATTTTGAAGAGATCTTTTTTCTTATTTTAAAAAATATAATATGTTGTCTTTATATTGAGCCGTTATTAAGCTATTAATTGTGAATATCACAGTTACTTAATACGGAATTAGTTAATATTGTCAAGTAAAGCCATGTAAATGACAAATGATGTGTTTGACATTTTATTAATTAAATCACCAAAATCGTTTATAGTGAAGCAGTTATACATTATTTTAAAATAGAAAAAGATTTATTCAAAAATTATATAATATACAGGGTGTAACATCAAAAAAAATACATCATAGTTTTGTTGCGCCTCTGGAAACGGCGAGTAACTGAACTATTGATGGCATTTTTAAGAAAATTCAGTTAGAACCATACAACTTTCATGTATAACTTTTTTCTACGAGCAATAATAACGATATTAAGGGGTATGTAATTTATAGTGAATAACCCTGTACATTAATACACAACATAAATAAACGATTCACTTTTTATTAAACGTTATTCAACTTTCTTCAAATATTTCGCTTTAAAACCTCATATACGCTTTTTTTAAATAATCCGTATTTGCTGACTACGGTTACAAACTAAACCCATTTTAATTATAGTTTGAAACTTCCGCTTGTGTGAGATAATATTCCTCTCTGTGCTTTACTGGATCTTAGTTTTGATTAGTCAACTTCGTGTTTTTGTCATTAACATTTCACTTTATGTCTAGCACTTTCGCTTAATACTCTTAAATCTAACTTTTACTGCAATTGAATTATTCAATTATAATTTGTTTAAAAATAAAAATTAAACTAATATTGATGAGTAATTGCGTTTTCTAAATATTTATCAACGTGCTGCTTAATAAAAGTTTCAAGACATTCTACTTCATTTTATTGATTGATTAAAGTAACACTAATCTAATTTTCGAGTCTTGATTACTCAATGGATGAGGTTCGTAGTTGTTACGTTTGTCACGCACTCGTTAAAAATTCCGAGACTGTTTCTCACAAGGACTATTTAAGTTCTTTTTCTTTTGTTATTTTTATGTTAAACAATCAATTTGGAGATTATTTTTTTATTGATTTGAATATCTGAACTCAATAGACCAATGAATTACGATGTTGAATCTTATACAATTAATTTTTTGAAACAAAAAATCACAACTTATGGTAAATACACATTATTTCATTAACTGGAATTTATAGTGCATTTCTAGATGTAAAAATATGAGTTCATAATCTACAAAATTAATAACGTAATTGTATTAAAATTTTTGAACACACACTCTAGAATAGTATATTTTTTGTAATAAGTTTGGAATACGGCATATTCCGCACGAGCCAAAGGCAGAGTGTTGACGATTCCATGAGTGCTGAATAACCATTCCAAACGTGTTGAAGACTATACTTTTTTTACAAGAGAGGAAGGATAAAATTACTGCTTATTATTCATATTATACTAGAATAAATGCATAAATAAGGTAGTAAATCAATTAATTAATTTCACCGGGAGTTGTTAGTCGAGATGCATTTAGCAGGTCTGATACATTGTGACATACATAATGGGCTTTCTATTTTTATTTAAGCAAATATTTGAGGCAGTGTAAATTTATCATAATTTGAGAAGTCGATGCTTGCTTCATGTTGATGGTTACTTGCACGATAGAATAAGCTTTCCATTAAGTGGATAACTTTATTTTTTTTTAAAGCGCACTAACGTAAGCTGGAATAACAGTTTTGGAGAAAGAATTTACACATGTACATGCACCTCTTGTGCCATTCATATGTTAATAAACTGTAAAGATTTAGAAATACGTTCACTAACAAAATCTTCTCTATTCCGTAAGGTAAAAAAAAAGATAATGCATTTTGGGTGGAAACCATCTCCTTAGTTTTAAAAGTCTGCAATCAAAGTAATAACTTTTCATTTGAATACTTATGTTTAACCTGGGGTAGAGGCTTTACGTGTCTAGCTTCAAAGTGTGGCTATATAATTAACTTACTCTTTCTTCCAACAGGATTGGGAAAATTACTTGTAAAATTGTTGCTTTTTGGATAATAAATGGGTTTATTTCAATAAGCTTTCATTCATGGCAAATTGTTGTTTAAATAATTTTTTATTATTGAAGACTTATTTTGATAAAGTTGCTTATTCCTTCTAAAGCCTTGCTAACTAACCTCGGGGTATAACATTACTAGATGATGCAGCTTCTTCGGTTTAAAGTTTATATGTATTTGACATTGCTGTAAAAGTCTGGTGTATTAACATTATCATCATTGTATCTAATTGTGAGTTATAGATGCTTCATCGCGTAATACCAATATCTTCATCTGTTGTTACCATGTTGAAGGAAATTATGAAACTACCCTCAAAGAGAAAATTAAGGCTTTTTGTTGTCTTAATAAACAAGGCCATTTTAGGTTCCCGATGATGTAAGAAACATTTTTCATTTTTAATTTAATAACAATAAACTTTGATTTACTAATGGTAGTGAACAACACACCAACTTCTTAAATACTTCCATCTGCGAATAAAAATCAGACGTTAACTAAAACAAATTTTGTATTTGTTTTGGTTTAAATAAACTACGAACTTGTATTTTTTAATTGATTCGAATTGTTCTTTTATATAGATTATACTTTCAAGTATTTGGAGGTTAAATTTTGTAAAAGTTAATATTACGTTTATATAAACTTACCTTCAAAATGAAGGAATTATACTAGAACTTAAAAATTAAAATGTATAATTTATACGATATTACTAGAATTAAGCATCGTTAATGAAATTTTTTCGTAATAATTGTCCACAAACGCAAAGTTATGTCAACAGCCACGAGATGGCCGTACTTGTGACGCTCATTCCGTAACAAGTGTGAGAATGTTTTGGAATTTAACTATTCTGTAATTAAAATTAATTTAGAATGTTACTATTCTAGAATGGAAATAGAAAAACTTCATTCTGTGACTTAAAGTTTATTAAATTTTTTGTAATTAATGCCAAAAGATACATATACTTTGAGTATACTTTTTTGTAAAATGCTTAATTAAATTTAAAGAATATTTATATTCAATGCACAGTGCATATATTAAACTAATGTATGTAAAATACATACCAATAAATGGTTTTTAGTAAAATCCTTTGAAATAATAGTTGTGAATACATGTTCTACAAGCCATGACGCTGATGTAATTAAGCATTTGCCAACACTTACAGGCATCTATTATTACAAATAATTCTATGGTAATTGAATAGATGGTGACACATTTAAAAAATGCAGAATCAGTAATGAGATACTGATACTGATAATGGATTCGGTATTTAGATAACTTTTAATGTTGTTTACTGTAGCATTTGTATGTGAAGTTTGCAACCCAACTACAGTTTTCGATAGTTCTGATTATAGTTCTAGATTCCTTGTAAAAAGTATAACAATTATTGTATTTTTATAAGAAGAGTTCTGGTTATTAAAAGTACCAAAATAACAATTATGAATTGGGATGCTGACTTCACACCTAAATTTAAAATTAAATAGTTTAGAGTAGCTCATTCGATATCTGTTGGCTAGTACTAGAGTTCCTGATACATAAAAATAAATTTTTGATTTTATCCCAAAATATAAAAAAATTTAAATTTCAAAAATTTAATGTCAAAACTCAAACAGTTTCTAATAGTCCTAATAATGCCTTTCGATCAGTTTCTAATACGTAATATAAAAACAAAGTCCATAATATTGTGTAGAAAATAATTAGTAACCATTCAATCGTAACCGACATTTGACAGTAATCAACTTTTTAATTATTAGACGAGTCGCTTTTGACTATTATAATTTCCATCAAAACTTTTACAATCCTCTTCAAAACTATCATCGGAACTCATGATAATTCTAAAAAATTACTCTCAGGGCTTTGGCGAACTTCAAAGTTTTGTAAGATCTAAACTGTGTGCCGGATAACTTTCCATTATTATAATTTCTTTTAAAACTCTTAGAGTACTCTCCTGAACAGTCACCAGAAGTCTTGAAAACTCTCAAAAAAGATTTCACTCGGGACTTCAAATCTTACTTTCAGGAAATTCAAAGTTGAATAATATCTAAACTTTATGCCGGGTGACTTTTAATCATTATAACTTCTTTTAGAACAAGTAAAGTGTTCTACTAAACAATTGCCAGAAATTTTGAGTACTCTCAAAAAATATTTAACTCGGAACTTACAGTCCTATTTTTGGAAGTTCAAAGTTGAATTAAATCTAAACGGTATGCCAGATGACTTTCAATCACTATCACCTCTTTAAAACTCTCAGAGTACTCTGTTAGTGAAAGCTAGTAAAAACAAAATCAAACGACGGTGGATGGAGACTACCCCGAATAACAATTTGTTAATACACTAGGGATTCAAACCGCTTAATGTCACGTGTACTTAAGTTTCGAACGCATGCAAAGTGAATAGGTTTCTTAAAAAATAAACTTAGTTGTGTACTGATGCATGTAGTTCCGATAAGAAAGAAACTACAGCCAGTTGATAGTTACTAGAAGATTGGTAGTATTTCTTTCAGGAATAGCAGAAACACAACGTGCGCGACCCACAACCGTTGCAGTATAATTGGCCGTGCAGCTCCGAAGTAGGCGACAGCGTAGTCTCCGGTACGTTTTGTATAGCAAAGGATTTCAATTGCTCGTTCCAGTGCCTCCAGGTATTATCCAAACCGTAAGATATGAGTAGAGTATGAGGTCAAGACACGTGCTAAAGCATACGTTGTAATTATAAATTAACACAACCACTAAACGAACAAAGAAATAGCAAAGAAAACACTTACGGCGAAATCAGTCGGATTTATATTTCAACACTAATTTAATTTGCAATTATTAAAACCACATTAAAATTTTACGTGTACTTTTTAGCTTCGTGCAGCACCGACAACCGCCCAATAGGAAAAGAAAATCACAAGATGTCCGCCCGTCGTTTCGGTTAAAATTGCAAAGAAATCGTAACATGCGCAATAAATTTGATTTTTGTCGCAACGTGCAACTCTCGCGATCTACGTCCGAGTTTGAGTATTTTGAACCGTAACACGCTATGCCGAATGACTTTCAATAATTATAATCTTTTTTTAAACTCTTAAAGTACTTTTTTAAACAATCGCCAAAAGTCTTGAGAACTCCCAAAAAATGTTTCACTCGGAATTAGAGTATTACTTTCTATAAATTCAAAGTTAAATTGATCCATTTTTAGATATTTCTCCCAAATCTGTTAGAAAAGCTAGATATGGGAAACGCAAAACATGTCATAAGCGCGAAAAATTGTTCAAAAGCTTTTCTTCAAGAAATATTCCACTGATGGCAAGTGCATAAGGACAAAAGCAAATCCAGAAGGTCTGAAGAAAAAATGTTTTCACATATCTGCCTTTGAGTTAGCATAGAAGGGTAATAATGTTAATTGGGAAACGTATTATTTAAGACATGAAATAAGTCTTGACAGAAAATGGGCCGAAAGCTATATAATAATAATAATAATAATAATAATAATAATAGTTTATTGTTAGTACTACAGAATAGTGCTTACAATCGTCTATATGAAGAAGATATTTACAAGTTTTAAACCCGTCAAATATAAGAATAAATAATAAAGTATTTGTATACAAATATAAAACATATTACATAGATACATACAAACACACATCACAAACATAGTAAGTCCAGTTAAAAATCATTTGATGTGAGATTATAAGATAAGTACTCATTATACGAATACAAGGCTTTCTTTAATAACATTGCTTTTAAAATAAAGTCTCGTCAATATAAATCAACATGTTGTCAAAATGAACCCGAGAATAGACATAGAACAGGTTGAATTAGAAACGAAGCTGAAAATTACTAACCACCCTCACTGGGCTACGGCGGCATCATCGCTATCTAAAATAGGAGTCTGCAAACAACAACTAATAAAAATTACTTGCCATGCCCAAGCTAACACCATCAAACCTTACCTACAGTTAAAGAATAGTAATATAATATCAACATATTTATTTTAAGTAATCATTAACTCAATATCTGATACTGAACATTATTTTGATTTGATTCAAAAATTTAATAATTTCTTCTATTAGTTCTTTTTGTAACCACTATTGATTCTCCTTCATAATACTGAAATTAGTATAATAACTGTATTTAACATTTAACAATAAATGATGGATACGTACTAATGTTTTAAAGCAATTTTATACTCATTATGTTTCTCTATTGTTTTTCGTGGTTGTGAATTTATCAAAACAGCCTTCTACTCTATTGACAACAATTACATAAGATTACAAACATAATTATTAATGTTTACAAATTAAAAAATGTTATTACATAAAAATAGAATCAATCATAATTAATAAAAAATAAACGAATTAAAAAATTTATTTATAGATGCTAAAAATTATATTTATTTGTTGCAGTATATTGTTGAATACATACGTGAGAATGTTTAAATTATTTTAATTATTAATAATTATGTTTGTAAACTTACCTAATTGTTATCAATAAACACAGATTGTCTTGATGAAGAGTACGATTTGTAGTAGCCAAAACGCTGACAATTGATATGTCGCGCTTTTTATGGAACACCCTGTATAAACCATAAAAATTAAATATATTTTGGAGATATCGCTTATGCTCGCACTGATGGCCACCATTTATGTTTTTTAGGAATGCTCTTGATGTTTCCTATCTAATCCTAACCCTTACCGGACACGATCTTGATTTTACAAATACAGAAATCAGTGATGAAACTATGAAATTTTTTAAAATGTGTCATATTATTGAGACATAAAAACAATATTAACTTTTGACACGATTTACGAAAAATCTAAATATCATTTAGAATTATTTACTTTATCTTGACAAATGGCATTTAACATCAGTATACCATTAATTAGTATAATAGTTTAAGACAATTTCTATAACCTTTATAACATGTTAACAAATTTTTCAAATTTGGCGCCAAAAAAATAAATAATTTTAAAATTTCTAACCTAACTTGTGTTTGTAACTGCAGTTAATAATGTTTACATCTAGAGGTCTTTTTGAACCTTTCTGTTAACTTTAAACTTAAGCTCATGGGGCTTCTATCAATTTTTAACGTGTAACATTTTCTGTTTTTAATTAATTTACACGAATACGGTGCTTTCATTATTGTTTTTATAATTACGATCAAACTTTGATTGTTTCAGTTGATTTTAAATGAAAATAACGTCTATTTTTTACCTTGATAAAGTTAGCAATCGCAACCAAAATATTGGTTTTAAAATAAATGATTAAATACTAATTTACAACGTTCTTTTGGGCTTTGAAAGTTAACCCTAAACGTATCCTCCTTAATTTTTTAGAGTTTGATGAGGTTTTTTGAATGTTTAACTTTAACGTAATCGACGCAAAATGCTAAATTTTGCATATATATTAAAGATTTACAAAATGTTATATGTGAACGCATGTATTAAACTTTAAGAATAAAATAATGCGCATTTTTATGTAAAAAACAGATCACCAAAAATAAAATATTTTCCTTAATGGGTTTTATTTATCTATAACTAAACTCAGTAAATATTCATTTTAAGACATTTATTAATTATATTATAAATTATAACCGCTCACTATTAGAGTTATTATTGTAGTTACAATAAATTTTAGTACTTTTTTCAGATTTATATATTTATTTATATTTTCAGCAACGTTTTAAAATATAATAAATATTGTATTATAAGTGTAAATTATTTCTTAATAAGAAATTATAAGCCTGCTAATTTATTCTATAAAATATCTTTAAACATTTCGGAAATGTACTGCAAGATACCACGATAAACTTATTTGGCTAGGGTGAAAGAAAATATTATAAAAAACAACGTGTAATATAAGATGTATATTGTTTGTTTGAGATTTTTTCCAGTAGGGGGAGGTTAAGTAAAACAGGATGGTCTGGTAAAACAAGATACCCCTGTTTTATTTCCAAAACATGCAGTACGATCTATCGGATATGACCGTAAATGATAACTCTCGGTACCTATCGATGGCCAGCAAGTCATCTACCAACTCTAGTTTCAGTCTAGACGGCGTAACAGGTAGATGTGCGAATTGTGAGGTTAAACTAAAATATTTAGCGTGCTTTCAAACGGTGATTTTTTAGTTTACAGACAAAATTAATTGAAGGTGAGTAAATTTGGGCGATACTGTGTTTGTTTACTGTAGTTATGTACAATAGGATTCTAGGAATTTGCTTTGGTTTGTTATTAAAATATAGTCACATGTTTTAGCAATCCACAGTTGGGTAAAACCGGACACTGAATGTGTGACACTACATTGTCAATGTCTTTTTTCAGGCTAGGATTCCCATGGAAAAGTATACAAGAAAAACGCTTGTCTTGGGATGAGAACAGTATGCGTCAGGCTGTTGAGAAAGTACTGGAGGGAAGAATTATGGGGTTCCTCGTACAACCGTTGAAGCAAGGGTAAAAGAAAATTAAACAGAATGTTCTTAACAGAGGGATTCAAAGGCAATAAAAGGACTAGGACGTCGTAAACTTGTTTTTAGTCCTGCTCAGGAAAAGAAATTAGTAGAATATATTTTGTGTATGAAATCACGCCTGTTTGGTTTAACTCTCAATGTATTAAAATGTTAGGCATTTGAATTAGCAGAACGCAACGGGTTGCCTAATAGATTTGATAAGAGCAAGAAAAGGTTGGTAAAGCATGACTGAATGCTTTTCTCAATCAAGGCATCCGACTATTAATCTTCGATCTTCTGGCCAACCTCACTGCTAAGGGCAATAAGTTTCAATAGGCCTTCCGTAAACAAATTTTTCTCGTTGATTACCGAAACGATGGAAAAACACAAAATACCCCCTGAGCGTATTTATAACGTCGATAAAACAAAAGCAATTATGACAGTACCAAAAAAACGGTCTAAATGTTTATCATTACGTGGAAAGCGACAAGTTGGCTGCTTGTCTTCGACTGAACATGGAGTTCTGGTTACAGTGGAGATTTGCATGAGTGCTAGTGGTGCATTCATGCTACCGTTGTTTGTTTTCCCAAGAGCTAGGGCAAAGCCAGAACTGTTAGATGATGCTTCCCCTAGTAGTCTAGCTCATTACCATCCTTCAGGGTAGATGCAAACGGAAATATTTTTGAGTTGATTCGATAAATTCATTGCTTTTTCCAACCATTCTAAAGAAAATCCAGTTCTTTTGCTTTTAGATGACCATGCCGTCCATACCAAGAATAAAAGATAATTCATAGAGCTAGGGATAACGGTGTTGTGTTACTGTGCTTTTTACCGCATACAACACACCGTCTACAACCACTAGACGTAAGTTTTATGTCACCACTCAGCTCATATTACAGTGTCTAGAGGTCCAGAGAGATGGATGCAACAACATCCAGGCAGGCCTATTACTTATTTCTCAAATAGGCAAACTTTTTTGAAATGCTTTTATAAAGTCGCTAGCGTCCAAACCGCAGTTAGCAAATTTAGAAAAACGGGGGATACATCCACTAAGTACAGAGATCTTTCCAGACTGGATGTTTAAACCGGCCGAGACTACAAATAGGCTCACTCAAGGTGAAATAAATGATAACCAGTTACCAGAACCTAGAAACTCTCCACCTAGAACACCATTGAGGAACACCACCGAGGACACCACCAAGGACACTACCAAGAAGTTTACCGAGATCACCACTGAGAAAACCACCATGCACAACACTGGATTCCTACAGAGCAGTTTTATGCAAATTCAACTCTTTCATGTTCCTATACCACGCAGAATGTTGTTATAACGCCACAACAGGTTGTTCCAGTTCCTCATTCTGAACGAAAATTAAATCTAAATGATAGAAGAACGGGTAAAACTGCAGGTGTTAACATTGATTCCATATAAAGAGGAACTAGAAGAATCAATTTCTAAAAGACTTTCTACAAAGAAACCAAAATTAAACTTAGGAGATACTGAAAAAACAGCCTATATAGCCAAACTAAATAAAAAAGGCAAAATAAATGACAATGGGACGACGACTAGAAAAAACGTAACAGTAGATAACGCAAAGAAGAAAGACAGTAGCAGTGCAAAAAAAACGAGCGTGAGAGCCTGTATAATTTGCAGCAAACTTTATTCCAATTCTAAGGCAGAAGAAGGTTGGATAAGGTGTCAACATTGCGAAGGCTGGGTCCATAAAGCTTGTGCGGGAGTGGGGAAAGACGAAGACATAGTTTTTACCTGTGACTTCTGTCAGTAACATATTTAAATATTTTTTTTGTTAATCTTTCCTTTATATTATTAAGACATAATAACTTTTCTTTATTTGCCATGTTGTGTCTTATTTGCTGGGGACTAAAACGATTATAGAAAACTATTCCAAGCTTAAGTATCCCATTTTATCCGACTAGGTGGATAAAACGGGATACTTCCTGCTTTTTATTATACCTTTTTTTTTGTCGTGTGGTTTTTTTTGCATAAAAAATGGTATCAATCTAAAGTTAATTAATAACTGAAACTGGAGCCAAAAAATAGTCCCCAGCATTGCTTTTATTCAAGAAGTTTGAGACCTAGAACACTAAGTATCCCGTTTTACCCAATTTTCCCCTACAAAACATTTTATTGTTTTATCTGTAATTGTTAAAAACAATGTTTTTTTAAAAATTGCTATTAAACCTTAAAGTGTTTTCAGAAATTAAAAGTAAAGTGATTTGATGGGTTCAATTGATCTTTTTTTTCTCAAATTCCAAAAATCAAAACATGTTACGTTAAAACAATATGACGCACTCGGTAGTGAGAATTTTAGAATTCTACCTCTATTTTTCCTTTGAACCCCGATAGATGGCCATATTAGTGCTTTCTATTAGTACTTCATTTAGTAACGCGCCATTTTATGTGTCTTGGTTGTCGACTCAACATCTTCATTCGCCGTTTATGGTGTAATTAGCTTGTTTTCTGCAATTATCTTCAACATCGGCGGTAATCCTCTTTTCTTATTAATTTAATTATTTTGTGGGGATGACCTTAACCTTATGAATTTTATTGATTGACATCCGTAAGTTTATATCGAACCATGATAAAATCGTATAACAAAAACTCTTTCCTTTTTAAACGCAATCTTACACGCAATTTTGACGTACTTCAGACGTAACTTCACACGTAACTTCAGACGCAATTTTTCAATGCACTTCTCAACCGGAAAGTATACCCATTTTGGTGTCAACAAGTTCTGATTGGAATTTTAAACCCTGGGCATTATTTATTAGCTCACAGTACTCTTGCTAACAGTGGTCATACCTAGACTATACGCTAAACAAAGGTTAGTTCGTACCTTCTACAAATCCAGTTTAACTAGTCAAAGTAACGCTCATTATTATTATTCCTTTATTTAGATCTAATTAATACGTTCAAATCAATTTTTGAAAACCATAAATTTCGCAGTTACTATCGCTTTAGAAGTCAATCATTCGTAATACGTTGGCTATACGATAAACAAAAAGTTAGAGATTTTGTACGTCCTACAAATTCACCTTAACTAAACAAGTGGCGCTCATTATTATTATATTTTTTATTTAAACCTAATTATTACGTTCAACTTAATTTCACACACACTATACATTTTTCTTAACTTACGACCCCAGCAAACAAACTGCCGACATAATGAAATCACGTCGCAAAGACGTATTAATAACGACCTAATGTCACATCCCAAAGACGTCACGATGTAGATGTTTCATTGACGTAATTTTTGTGACGTAAACTTTTAGTACCTACTTGGTTATTTTTATACATCTACACGTCCCATAAAACAAAAAAACTTCTAAAATAAGCACGATAATAATATTGATTAATAAAGTTTATAAGAATTATAACTATACAATTTAAATTCTAAAACACGTTGTACATTATTGCATTAGCTAAGTATATATATATATATATATATAGGTACCTTAGATAAAAAAAGCAAACTTCTAAACAGAAATTTCTTAAATTGTCTTCCAACTATTGTTAAATATAGGACCAGAATGGTGTTCAACTTACCTTCTATCAAAGGGAAAGGAACACCAACTGCAGCGCCTATTTAACGAGGTCTCTACCACTTTAATTACACGACTCTTCGTCGGTTGTATTCATAATCTGTTAGCACTGTCGTTTTAGATCTTTTAAAAGATTTAAAATTTGCGACTATTTTTCGGCGTCCTGAACGTTTCTTCAAATTTTAACTATCATTTTGCAAATTATGATTTGATATGACTTGTATGTACCGAAACTTTCTAATTGTTGACTTTTTGCATTTTTCTCAACATTTCCATTTTTAGGTTAGAATTTCCGAATTATTCTAAATTTTAATTTGGCGCATTATTTTTTGATGATTTTTAACTTAGAATCAATTCTTTTAGTTTTTTTATCCTTTTATTTAATGTTTTTCTAAATAAATTAAAAATTTTAGAAACATGGTCATTTTTCATGGGTTTTTCTCATTCATTATCAATGGATAATGTTTAATGGGTATTCAATGTTCTATGGTCACAACACTAAACACTCAATTATAAAACGTTTTTGGGGACTGGAATCTGTATTTGAAGTTATTTCACATTATTTTTACATTTGTCGAAGAAGTCACTCGGACACTGGTAAGTATGATTCTTAAAGCTAATATTACAGTAAATTATTATCGAGCGAGAGAGACCTTGAACTTTCCACTTTTGATTTAAGTTCAAAACTTGATGGTGCTTTTCTGTATTACTTTAAACGTATATTCATTTTCTCAAACAATTTGTAACAGTACAAATACAAAAAGTGCGCCACTGACAATAACTTTAAGAATTTTCGGTGCGTCCATAATCAAGCCAATTGTTCCTTTTCAGAACCATTTTGTTGGACATTTCCAATTTTTTTAATGGTCAATCTTTCCTTTTTTATGATCCTGAGCCTGACTAAATATTTTTCCTTCCTACTTCTACTTTTTGATTGATTATTGTTATCATTTCTTCATTTTTTTTTCACCGACGATTGCAGTACCTACTAATTATTTTTTAAATATATCTCATATTTTCTTTTTTTCTTTTGTTGCTGCTCAATAATACAATCATTAACCTTGGCTTCATTTAAAAGTTATAACAGTTTTTGTGATGAATTTTTTTTAATAACTTTTATATAATAAAGTGTATGTTCTATTTTATTCAACTATTTTTAATTAATAACTGTTTTAGTTGATCACATGAGTGCATCTCTAATTCACAATAAAAAGTATGTTTGTAACAGTAATAAATGTATGAATAGCTTTAATTTTGATTTTTATAGTTAAAAACAGAGATAATAAAAGAAAAAGTCTAATTACAAGTCATCAATTTTGTAACCAACGGCTAACTAACTTCGTCGGAGGCGTCCCAGCAAACACACTGACGTGGTATTGACGTCGAATATTGGTGATTATTGGTTAATGACGTCGCATGACCAATATGGACCGTCATAACGACGTTGTTTTAAAAACGTCCTCAAAACATAGAAAATTTACGTCGTTCATACGTCGTTTTTGGTCGACAACAAATTTTGTTTTGTTTTTGACTTTGGTCTATTTAACTTTTATTGCTAAGATATAGGGTGTTTGATGTAAAAAATAGTTTCTTTTTTTATATTTGAAAAACCCTAGAAAAAATTTATAATTTTAACCCCTGTACCTTAGAACATAGACATTTTATATAAACTTTTTTTTTAAATTGAATAAAATTAATCATCTTAAATTATTTCAAGTTATGTTAACTCCCTGTATATTGTCTAATTAATTTGAAAATTTGGTAGAAATTAGTATATATAAATATTAATTGTAACTCATATGTGTAGGCATACTTATACTCTAAACAAGGCTTATACTATATTTATCATATATAAATACATTTTTAGTAAATGATAAAGTTAAAAATTTTTGTACTAGTTGAAATTGAGCTTATTTGAATTAAGCGCCCTTTTTAAAACTAACCGCTTGTATGACATAACCTGTAAAGTAGGAATAGGCGGGTAAGATTGCAAGATAAAGTGATTATTTTTTGTGATAGAGGCGGCATAGTGTGTTATCATCAAAGTTTAATGTGCGTTGGTGTGGCCCTCATCTTATTTCCAGGTACATGTGCTAACATTGTAATAAAAGACTTTTAGGTTTAAACATATGTAATATAGCACAACGTTTCGATATGATGCTATAGTTCTTCAAGCAACTACATCTAAGTGTTCCTACAACACATTCAAGAACGAACTCATATAGCAACATTTGATTATTATTGTACACTTGATAAGGATACGTGACATCGTATCGAAACATTGTTATCATAATTTATATTACACATGTTTAAAGCCGATCACCCATCATTTACCGTTAATATCAGTGTATCAATGATGTTATATTGTTTTCTTTTAGGTGTACATATTTAGTAGCTGCTTAAAATCATGTTCGTAGGAATAGAGTTCAAAGCTACTGATGATAGTGGTGGTGGTAGTGGAAGTATTGCTGTAGTCAATAGTCACTGGTTGACACCGAGAGAAAAACTAAATAATGTCATTTTTAAGTTTTTCTTTGTTAAAATTGGGTCATTTACACAAGAATTCATCAAAAAACTACTATTAATTATTCTCGTTTCTAAAAACTTTGAGTTCATTAATGTCACATTAATTTTGTTACTAGTAACACAATGTTCCATTTCTACTGAGTATTATATTTTTCAAAATCGTATTTATGTTCAATTTAATTTTTAAAATTAATTTAGTTTTTGCTCATGGGGTGTTCCAAGCTTCACCAATCGCAACTGTTAAACGTCATTTTCCAACTAATAGTAATCTAGCATAGAAATTGGATTAAAACATACTTACTTTACTTGCCCAAATTAAAGAGCAGAACAAAGAAATTCTTAAACTTTTGAAGAAAAAAAGACAGTCATCTGCACAAACGCCGTTTTACCTGATGACATTCCTATTGAATTTCCTGTTAGCAGCTTGGAAGATCTGAGAGCTCGAGCAATATTTAATAATTGATGAAAAACACACTGTATCGGTATCGCTGATGATAACAGCTTAGCTGTTGAAACACGTGTCCCAGTAAAGTTTTTGGTGCAGTTTTTGGTGTTTTTCTGTTGGTATAACTGCTATAGTAATCTCATCACATGTTGGTATGTCACCTAAATATTGATCTTCTCTTAAATGGTTTGCTACTTCACGCAACGGATTCACAGTCGATCTGATTAATTGTTTAAGTTTTCTTAAGTAATTTTAAACGAAAATGCTGAAAAGTTATCCAAAACACCATACTTGGCAACGTCATTGCTAAGGTGAATTAGCGAATGTATGTTGAATATGAGGAAACAAGCACCATATGTAGCTTCACAATGGGAAACAAATGTATCTAACATCATAGCTGTATAATTGCAACCAAAATCTGAAATGTGCTTTTCTGAAAGTAATATAGTAATGGCAGCATGAAGTAGGAGAAAATGCTCATACAATGCAAGAGAAATGTGTTTTTTTAATGCAATAGGGCCTACATAAATGAGGAACGGTTGCTTTCCATCTAGATAACTGGGATAATTCACGTGGTTTTCTGTTAAATTCAATTGGCATAAATTTCTTGAAGGAAAGCAAATCGTTGGAAATATCAGATACTTTACGGCTTGCAAGTCTTACACGTAAAGATCCACCTGTCCATGTCATTAATAATTTTCGCATTACTCCAAGGCATATGGAATGCATATAATCAAAGGGGAATTGGGAAACCATACCAATCGGAATAGATGTTAATGGTGACAAGTCCAAATGATGGTCTTTATCAGTTTGATTAGCAAAAGATTGATCATTTCTTAAAATGCTGTCAGTCGATTTTAAAATTACACGGCCTTCAACATATTCCCCATAAACTTCGGATTTTTCACATGATGCATACCCATTATGCGGCTTGATGCATTTTAAATATGCACGAGCTGGCGCATCGCAAACAAATGAATAAATTTTTATGTAATAATTTTGCCCTTTATAAACAAATCCATCTTGAATCAAAACACTAACCTCATTTAAGAAGTCCTGCAAATAATCTGCAAGTGGTTTAGGTTTACTAGTGCCACAAAATAATCCAACAGCAAAGGGAGGACTACGAAGATTTTTCAACTGACCCAAAATTGGCTACAGTATTAAATTACTACTATGATATATTGGAATTCCGTCTACATTAAAACAAAGAGTCAAACAATTGTCTGAGATATTGCGTTTTTATCAAGAATTGCAATTATAGACTTCTCCAGTCCAATATGAATGTAATCATACCAGTAATTAATTTTCTAGTTGTTAAAGTTCGAGGAGTTCTCAATAAACTCCTACAATCCAATGGCAATTCTGGATGATAGTTGACTAAAATATGTAACAAACTGGTTACAGAAAAAATGTGAAACTTTTGTAATTTAGAAGTTAAACATCTTAAACTACCAATATGATTATTTGACGAGCTTTCGTTTAAAGTTACCGAATCGTCGTCAGAATCGGTAGAAGACTGAGATTTATATGATTCTCTAAACAAACAGTTTCTTTTACATCAGTAGCCTCTAATATTGATAGGTTGAGATTTCCTTCCGCAGAATTTGAAGATAGTTGGGTGTCATTTACATTAGAATTGATTATAGAATTTGGTATTAACAACTGTTTATGTCTTTGAACTCTCCTATAAAACTGTCTCCTACTTACTGAAATTTTTCTCTTCTCGTCTCCATGATTAATTACCTTTAGTTTCTGCCTTTAGACGTTGTGACGAGTGCTTTAACCACACTTTAATGGTGTCTTGAATATCCTTTTCAGTAGCATCTGGATGCAGGGAATATTTTGCAGCACCTGTAAATTTTGAAGCTTTAAAATAAACCAGCATACATTTTTCAAGATTTACGTAGTACAACTTCGCTCAACTTCAGATTACAAAAAGCTTGCTTATCTCCCTTGCCAAAAAACTAAAATTTGATGCAACTCGATTTGTCAGACATCGTCGTAAAATATTATTAACTTTTGATGAAAGGTTGTTACCGCCCAGAGTTGCTAAATAAGATGCCTGGAATCAATGATGTCAGAATTAACCTTTGTTTACTCTCAGACTACTTGCATTACCACAGTGTTTATGTTTTCATCAATTATTAAATATTGCTCGAGCTCTCTCAAATCTTCCAAGCTGCTAACAGGAAATTCAATAGGAATGTCATCAGGTAAAACGGCGTTTGTAGAGATGACTGTTTTTTCTTCAAAAGTTTAAGAATTTCTTTTGTTCTGCTCTTTAATTTGGGCAAGTAAAGTAAGTATGGGTTCTAAAACAGTTAGAATAGATGCAGTCAAAAGTTTTAATCCAATTTCTATGCTAGATTACCATTAGTTGGAAAATGACGTTTAACAGTTGAGATTGGTGAAGCTTGGAACACCCCATGAGCTGCTAAAAACTAAATTAATTTAAAAATTAAATTGAACATAAATACGATGATGAATTCTTGTGTAAATGACCCAATTTCAACAAGAAAAACTGACATTGTTTAGTTTGACACTTTGGCCCTTAAACGCTCAAAATTAATTAAAACCTTTAATAGTAGACATTCCATTATTACATAGCAATTCCCTGCTTATTGCCTCAGTTGCAAATCTTGGGCTTAACACAAAAAAAGTGCGTTCTACTCCTAGTAATATAATGTATTATTAATGTACCTACCATTTGATGAAGCAGTAATTGATGATGCTAAATCTGATGTTGAGTTAGTGTTACTCAATGTATGCCTTGACAAAGAAGTTGTAGGTGGTGCATCTGGTGTCTGCGACGGTACAGCAGCTAAATTTGATGAACAAATGTTACTTAATATATGTCTTGGGGTAGAAGCAGATGCTATCTGTGATCGTGAGGCAGCTGTAAAGTCAATGAGGATATGCATTCAAGACAACAAATTTTTTAAATAAATATTTACCTGAAATATACGGTTCAAAGTGACTTAGTTCCTTTGAAAGTATGTTAGGTATTGTAGGGGGTCTAGGAATAGAACTTTCATCTATAACTGAATTTTCTTCATTGCTGCATTCAAATTCGAAACGACGAGGAGGTTCACGATGGCGTCTTTTTCTTGCTTCTGCTTCAGTTTCTGTGTCTGTTATATTTGAGGTTATCTCAGCCCTCTTAATTTTATTCACAGACTTTACATAGTCATCTAAAAATGTAATCATAATTATTTGCATTGAAAATGTAAAACTTTTCACTTACCGCAAGAAAAGTAAATTCGTGATATACTATACATTTGCCATGTATCTTCATCAGGAACTTCAGACTTCCTCAGGGCTCTATTAAATCGTTCCTGATTCTTATACGGGGGGCCAGTACACTTCAGTTTTTCTCGGTGTCAACCAGTGACTATTGACTACACCAATACTTCCACTACCACCACCACTATCATCAGTAGCTTTGAACTCTATTCCTACGAACATGATTTTAAGCAGCTACTAAATATGTACACCTAAAGAAAACAATATAACATTCATTGATACACTGATATTAACGGTAAATGATGGGTGATCGGCTTTAAATATGTGTAATATAAATTATGAAAACAATGTTTCGATACGATGTCACGTATCCTTATCAAGTGTATAATAATAATCAAATGTTGCTATATGATTTCGTTCTTGAATGTGTTGTAGGAACACTTATGTGGTTGATTGAAGAACTATAGCATCATATCGAAACGTTGTGCTATATTACATATGTTTAAACCCAAAAGTCTTTTATTACAATGTTAGCACATGTACCTGGAAATAAGATGAGGGCCACACCAACGTACATTAAATTTTGATAACACACTATGCCGCCTCTATCACAGAAAAATAATCACTCTATCTTGCAATCTTACCCGCCTATTCCTACTTTACAGGTTATGTCATACAAGCGGTTAGTTTTAAAAGGGCGGTAATTCAAATAAGCTCAATTTCAACTAGTACAAAAATTTTAACTTTATCATTTACTGAAAATGTATTTATATATGATAAATATAGTACCTATAAGCCTTGTTTAGAGTATAAGTATGCCTACATATATGCGTTACAATTAATATTTATAAACTAATTTCTAACAAAATTTTCAAATTAATTAGTCAATATACAGGAGTAACATAACTTGAAATAATTTAAGATGATTTACTTTATTCAATTTAAAAAAAAGTTTATATAAAATGTCTATGTTCTAATATACAGGGGGTTAAAATTATAAATTTTTCTAGGTTTTTTCAAATATAAAAAAAAGAAACTATTTTTTACATTAAACACCCTATATCTTAGCAAAAAAAGCCAAATAGACCAAAGTCAAAAACAAAACAAAAATTGTTGTCGACCAAAAACGACGTATGAACGACGTAAATTTTCTACGTTTTGAGGACGTCTTTAAAACAACGTCGTTATGACGGTCCATATTGGTCATGCGACGTCATTAACCAATAATCACCAATATTGCCAATACCACGTCAGTGTGTTTGCTGGGACGCCTCCGACGAAGTTAGTTAGCCCGTTGGTTACAAAATTGATCACTTGTTATTAGACTTTTTCTTTTATTATCTCTGTTTTAACTATCAAAATCAAAATTAAAGCTATTCATACATTTATTACTGTTACAAACATACTTTTTATTGTGAATTAGAGATGAACCCATGTGATCAACTAAAACAGTTTTTAATTAAAAATAGTTGAATAAAATAGAACATACACTTTATTATATAAAAATTATTAAAAAATTCATTACAAAAACTGTTATAACTTTAAAATGAAGCGAAGGTTAATGATTGTATTATTGAGCAGCAACAAAAGGAAAAAGAAAAATATGAGATGATATGTTTAAAAATAATTAGTAGGTACTGCAATCGTCGGTGAAAGGAAAAATGAAGAAAGATAACAATAATCAATCAAAAAGTAGAAGGAGGAAAGAAAAATATTTAGTCAGGCTCAGGATAATAAAAAATTGGAAATGTCTAACAAAATGGTTCCGAAAAAGGAATAATTGGCTTGATTATGGACGCACCGAAAATTCTTAAAGTTATTGTCAGTGGCGCACTTTTTGTATTTGTACTGTTACAAATTGTTTGAGAAAATGAATATACGTTTAAAGTAATACAGAAAAGCACCATCAAGTTTTGAACTTAAATCAAAAGTGGGAAGTTTAAGGTCTCTCGCTCGATAATAATTTACTGTAATATTAGCTTTAAGAATCATACTTACCAGTGTCCGAGTGACTTCTTCGACAAATGTAAAAATAATGTGAAATAACTTTAAATACAGATTCCAGTCTCTAAAAACGTTTTATAATTGAGTGTTTAGTGTTGTGACCATAGAACATTGAATACCCATTGAACATTATCCATTGATAATGATGAGAAAAAAATCCATGAAAAATGACCATGTTTCTAAAATTTTTAATTTATTTAGAAAAACATTAAATAAAGGGATAAGAAAACTAAAAGAATTGATTCCTAAGTTAAAAATCATCGAAAAATAATGCGCCAAATTAAAATTTAAATAATTCGGAAATTATAACCTAAAAATGGAAATGTTGAGAAAAATGCAAAAAAGTCAACAATTAGAAAGTTTCGAACATACAAGTCATATATCAAAAAAATGAACATGATTATCTGAATCGTTTAAGGCTAATTACAGGCCAATTTGAAACGCTCAGGACGCCTAAAATAGTCGCAAATTTTAAATTTTTTTTAAAGATCCAGGACGGCAGTGCTAACAGATTATGAATACAACCGACGAAGAGTCGTATAATTAAAGTGGTAGAGACTCTCGTCGTTTTGCGTTTAAAAATTAATAAAAATTTAATCTTTGAACACAGTGGTAGCCATCGACGAATAAAAAGTTAGGTTAATGAATGATGTAAACATTAAGTTTAATGGTGAAAGGTAACTACTTAATAATTAAACACGACGAATATAACAATAATAAAAAACTAAAATATAAAAAATTGAATTTATTAAAATTTGAAATAAAAAAATTAAAAATTAAAAATCAAAACATCGAAGGAACATTGGTGCAGTGAAAGTGGTACGCTGGATGGAATTATCAATTTAACGAAGTCGATCAAAAATTAGCGAATTGTCTGGAAGCTCTAGAAACAAAGCAGCTAATAAAAAATACAAGACTTACCGAATGTGACAAAGTTAAAACTATTCTTTAATTATCATCACAATTGTAGCCAAATCCAATTTTTAACGAACCTTTTTGTTAATCACTTTTGTTTACTAAAAATTAAGCGCGATTGCGGATAAGAACCAAGAGGTGTTTAGTATTTGATATTTTCGGTGCGCAAACGCGTTAAATAAAATTTAAAGTCCGTGTTAAAGTCAAGTTCATAAGATAGAAATTTAATTGACCTACATTTTCGAGGTCTTTTTTGTATGTAAATGTTTGTACTGGATATGATTTTGTTTAATTTAATAAATTAGAGTCTTATAATCAAGTGTTATTACTAAAAATAAAAAGTAAACAAAGTAAACCGCTAGCTTTTAAAAAAAAACCTTTATTCTCTGATAAAGAAGTAAAACAACTAATTAATTGAGTAAAAGCATTTATAAAATTTGCGCTAACGATTTGGGGATTACACAAATACAATTAAAGGTAGCAATATAACATAAATTCACTTTCAAAAGAAACAACCACCTGCAATTGCCAATACACCTAAGAAAACGATTGACTAAAGTACTCACGGTTTATTAAATTCCGTTAATTGAACAACCATCACAAAAATAAATAAAAACTTAACGGTTTTTTTTAATGAGAATACGGTCGTTATTAAAAAACGACACAATTATGTGAATCAAAAGAAAAATAAATTGTGATAATTGCTGCCCTCTACTGGAGAAATATTTAATCTTCTCGGAAGTTGTTTAAACGACTGAAGTTTTGTAACAAAAATAAGAAATAATTTAGAGATGGATTAATGAGTTTGAATGAAACAGTAGAAAGTATGAACTAATTAAATTGTAAAATGTAAATAAATCACCTTACACCTCATGGTAAAAAGATTTACTGTATTGTTAATTCTTAAACACCAACGTACAACAGCAACTAATCAAGGTGAAATTGAATCCTCGACAACATTTCATGTCACAATATGATTGTGAGTTTGTCAATTAAATGCCACTTAATTATGGTAAAAACTTAACAGAGATTCCCAATGAAACACGGTACCTTTTAATTATCGTTGTTTTGTCTGGGATGTGGTTATAATATTAGATATGGCCAAAGAGTCTTCATCAACCTAATATGGTAAAACTATTTTAAGTATGGAATTGCGTATTATAGTCACGTCACATGGGTTCAAATGTATTGTATCCACATATTGCTCAAAAATCTATCAGTTTAAATTTTACAAGTGTATGTATTTAGGGAAAAAATCCTATAATTCAAGCTAAAGTGCTTATTTAACAGTTGCCAGTTTCTACTACAGAAACCATGTCATTGAATGTCTTTATTTAATTTAATTATTAGTAATGGAACATCTTTTTATCAAAACTTATTTTCAAAGAGACACAATTAATAATAACAATTTTTAAAATGCCAGTAAATAAGGTTTTAGTATGAATTTTGAAATCATAATTCATCTTATGATTTGTAAGTCACTCTTGTCTCTGCATGTTAATGTTGTAATCGTTCTTTTTTAGCAAACTGTAATAAAGTTGCATCAACAATCAGAAAAGCGATTTTCTAGGATTTTTAATAATTGATGCTCTAATGATTGAAAACATTTTGTTTGGTTCCTCTAACTATGGTAATTTAAACTATTTTTGTGTTGAACAAAAACATTAAGATCCTCCTGCTGAATTATAAAAATCTTGAAAACTTAGTGATGAAGCAAATGCATACCTACTTAAATGGTTTTACTATATTTGTCAAGGATTTGACCATTTTTGTATTACATTGGTCGTGGACAGAAACTTCAAACTTTAAGTAAGTAAAGTTCAGAACACTTATTAATGTTTATTTATAAACAAACAAACAAAAAAATAGCAGTGCTATAAGGCCTTGTCGGCAGCTCCTCTTAGTCGAAAGTGGTCGTGGGTTTATTGAGAATCGTTCGAAATAGAAGGCTAACACTAGCACAAAGAGTTTATGAGAGCGCCACCTAGGATTTCTGTATTATAGATATTCCTTAGAGCCACTTCAGAAACTCGTAGACACAGAGACAAGCCGTACGTTGATAGAAATATGTATATTATTATAGCGATTAGACTTCGATCAACACATAGAAACACATAGACACAACAATAGATAATATCATTTATAATTAATAAAGTAATAATAATTCACGAGAGCGAGTGGAAGGCACGAGTAATAACTCGAGGCAAAAACGCACCAAATAAGTTAGCGTATGGTAAACTTTTGACAGTCGTAGCACCAATTATTCTTATGCAAGAGATTCCTAGAGTTCACGTGGCAAATAGTTGTTTGGAATGTAGCTGACAACAATTACGCGGGGGAGTACCGGACTTTAGCCGATTATTTAACCCTAAGTAGTGGCGCCCCAATTTTGTGGCACTCATAGTGGCGCTGGTCTCTCTGACCCAGTCAGAGGTATAAGATTAAAAACACTCCAAAAAAGTAAAGTTTCGTACTTCGTTCAGTTAGCCTTGCTATTATTAACATTGCAAAATATGAAAAGTAATACACATTTAAGACAGTTATAAATAATGGAACAATTCAAAATACTTTTCTTAGTCTTTCTTACAGTCTGGGCACATTATTACTGCATGTTTCAGACATACAAACTTCTGACACTTAAAACAATAGTATTTAGATTTATTGTCCGTATGACACAAGTAACACCGCTTTCTTTTTCCTGTAGTTATAAATGTCTCTTTATTTTGTAGCTGAGATGTTCCGGCAACCTCCTGCCTTCTTTCACGCACTGGAGTAGGAAGATTTAATTCCATGGAGCGTCTTTTTAAATGTTCTTCTGTTAGATCGAATGATAATTTTTTTTAAAGATTGTCCCCTTTCGATAGATTTTATATCGGGATTGTTAGCAACGTAAATTATTTGTGAGTTTATGGCTGCTACATTTAGAAGGGCATAAAATACAACCATAGGCCATCTTCTAGTGTTCCTGGCCAAATCATATGTAGCACATAATTTATCTAAATTATCTACTCCACCTTTAGTGTGATTGTAGAAAGTAATTATATCAGGCTTTCTTTTGTCTCCAGTTTCTGCATCAATTACGTCATCATGGTGTAAACTGGAAATGAGGATGACATTCCTGTATCTCTTAGGTACATACGAGACAATCGTAAAATCTTTCTGAAATCCGAATACAGACGAATACACACTACGTGCTCTTGTGTTTACAAATTCTGGCGGGATTTCTTTTTTGTTTTTCTTTATAGTACCCACATAGGTAAGGCCATGTTCGTTCAATAAAACTTTGACTAAATTATAACTGGTGAACCAGTTATCGCAGGTAACATTTCTATTCGTGCCAGATAATGGAGACACCATTCTAAGCACAATACTTTCAGGATCGTTCTTCATAGAATATGGACCTTCTGGCTGTTGTCCCACGTAGACTTCAAGATTTAAGGCATAGCTTGTTCGTGAATCTGCTAAAGCAAAAGTTTTAACGCCGTATTTATTTGGCTTCGATGGGATATATTGTTTGAAGCCACATCGACCTCTAAAAGCTTCTAGTTTTTCGTCTATTGTTAAGAATTCTCCTGGTGTATATACGGACTTACAATTAGCAACAAGTAAATCAAAAACTTCTCGTATTGGCGCTAGTTTGTCGATAGATCTTCGTTCTTCTCTCGTTGTCAGATCATCAAAACGTAAACAACGTAGTAGAAAAGGAATCTTTGATTGGACATTGTTAACCAGAATCTTTCAGCTCCTGTGCCATTTCTATCCCACAATTCTTTTGAATTTATCCGACCACTTTTCAAGACGCCAGCCAAATATAGTAAACCTAACAACGCTTTTATTTCTATGACATCGTGCTTCTGGTCGATCTTTCTCTTTTGTATTTGTTTCATATATCGATTAGTGTTTTCCGTAATAATTTGTAGTATCTCTTTTGAAATAAATAATTCCCAAAATTCAGTTTCGGATCTCATATTTCTAGCGTTTCCTCTGACACCAGGTAACTTTCGAATTAAATTTTCTCGTCTTGTTCTAACACTTTTATTGGCACATATTTTGCTCCATTTATTTTTTCCATCTTTTAGCAGTAAATTATGAATTTTTATGTTTGGGCTATCCAAAGTAATATCGGAATCACTTTCATCCTGATCGAAATCTTGTTCAGTCTCACTATCAGTCTCTCTGGTCTCGGTAACATCCTCTTCATAAGTCAACTCTTCTACAGCATCAACAGCATCTTCTTCCGCTTCAACTTCTTTCCAGAGGCGCAACAGTCTCTCCTGTTCTTTTTCGTAGTCTCCCATTGTAAACTAATTGATTTTAAAATGTACATTAATACAAAAAATAATATTTTAGTATTGCAACTTACAAGGAGAAGAAGAGAAAATATGTAACACGAACGGTGGCGCCGGGTCTCACAGACCCAAATTCGCATATAACTCGGAAACGCAACAAGTTACAACCCGCCGGCTAGATCAGTGCATACTGAAGGCCAATTTGAGAAACTATAATAATGCATAGACCACAATGTGTCCCCACTCCAAAGTTACAGTGTAATAATATTCATGCCGGGTCTGGTGTTAGACCCAGCGCCACCTGGAGGGTTAAATAGGTTAAAAGCGCACAAAATTTAAGTAGGTACTTGGAAAGATCTTTCTAGTTCACAAAATTATCTATACAGCGCCAAAACTTACGTTGCTACACTCACGGCCGCGGTACGTATACATAGAACGCCACAAAATTTTTGAATGACATGCATAAAAGAAATAACTTAGCTTGTATAAATAGAAAGTCTTTGGTGTTCGACAGTTCATTTACAGATGTGACAACTTTCGTATCTAAATCTAATATTTTATTATCCAATGAAGAAAAGGAGAAACCAAAACAGACTCCGCTAATAACAGTTACTGGGCTGCTCACAAAGTCCTTGACCATAAGGCGGTATCAAAGTAGGTTGAAATTCCAACGTTGGTGATAATACCAGATCCACTTCGATATTTTATAATTTTCGGATTATTATTTGTTGCCAGCATAACCATAATTAAAGATTCATTGATTAATTAAAAATGAGTACGTCTGAAGTGACCAACAGAAAAAGCCAAAAAGGAAAACCAACAAACAAAAAAAAGGAATACTTGCAATTGATAGAACCCGTAATAGCAAATATTGTATTAAAACAAAGAAAGTAAAAAAAGGTACTTACACAGAAACAGTAGTCGAAGACTTATTCTCTTATTTAAATAGGATAATTTTATTTCAATTGATACTATAAAGCACATGTCTAATTGTTTAATTTTTAAACAACATTCTTCATATACACCTTTTCACTTGACGATCAGCAAATAGGAAATAAGGTAAACTTTTGACAAATGAAGATAAATTAATCGGAACTGGCAATTTCAAATAACTAAAATCTCTAGAAAATTTTTAATACAAAAATTCATATTGAAACGCATGAGTGTAAACGCGTTGTCTATACTGTAGGAAGAAATTGGTCTATAAATCAATTATTTGCAAAATAATACTGTCACACACTATTAGAATGACTTTGTTGTAAAATAAAATTAAATAACCGTCATCAAATAAAAAAAATTTAAAAAAAATAAAAACCTAATAATTTGCAGAATATTAATCGAAACCCCAAAACGCAAAATAATTTAAACGAATCAATCAATAAATAAGAGTGGTAAATAAAATCGAAAATACTTTACGTAAAAACGAAATCTTTTAATTATAATTTAAATCATATTATATTTGCGCATGAAAACGCAATACTCTTCTTGTTAAAGGTATTCGTCGCAATTTAAAATCGACAAAGGAAATTGTAACCGCAAAACTTTAAGGCATCCAACCTATACACACTAGAACGAAATTCGTTTTTATTTCCGTTTGGAACAGAACATCATTTACGTACAGAAATCTCATGATGTAAAATCCGCTTTCCATTGACAATTTCAATTTTGTCCCCATGTTTATACGTCAATCTCTCTCTTTCAGAAAATAAAGAATTGTTTTTTTAATGAATGCCTTTTTTAACAGACATTTTAAATTAACAAAGTTTACGAAAAATACGATTAGTGCAGAAAACGGAAAAAAAACTTTTGAAGTCTAATTGATTTTTGATTGATATACCACAATCACTATCGAAAAACTTTGTAGAGAAAAAAATTCTTGCGAAAAAGTGTCGAGATTGTCGTTTGCAAGAGAAAAAGAAAAGAATTTCGATCGAAAGTTTGATAGTAGAATAATCTTAGTTCGATGTTATGTGCAACTTGCGACAATATGCTCGCGGAGATAAATTGTATTTTGATGAGAGTAAGAAGAGTTAAGTAATTTAGTGTTAGTCGTGCACCTACACACAAAGCTTAAACGTTAAATTTCAATTTATGATGCTAATTATTGTATCTTTGCTGAAACTGATGTACAAACTTTAAGCTCTATTTTACATATTTAATAACGCATTAGAGTAACATCGTCAAATTGGTAATAATTTATGCACAAGAACTTTAACTATTACAACCTTTCCTTAAGTCTTTTCAAATATTGCTTTATAATCAATAATTAGTGTGTTTAATTAATGTTGTAAGGTTAAAGTTTGCAATACGTTTTGGTTGTTGTGTTTACCTGGTGTAACTTTCGTAACAAAGTTCACCAATTAGTTTTCGGTATAATCTACACTAATTTTAGTTTATTTTTAAAAATTATAACTTTAACTTCAGTTCACCCTTAAAAATTAAAAAAAAAAATTTAAATGACGCAAACTTCATTTAAATAGATAGCCGTCCAATTAAAGATTCCGTTTTAGAAGAAATTCTTTTTCATCTCCGATATGATTGTAAATAATCGCAACAACGACGCAACGGCGGCGTAATATCTCACCTTTAACAGCACGAAATAATTTTCATTAATTTCAAACCGTAAATACGTAGCGTCAGCAAAAACGTAAAACTTTTTTTTCTTTTATTTCAAGCCCACCTTTATAAATTTGATGCGACAATGATCTCCATTTTTCACATTAACGCTTTGAATTTTTAGAATTTTCGTGTTGAAATTAAGTATTAAAAGGTGGAGCTTAAACAATTTTTGCCGAGAAGAATTTGGAAATTAAGTTAATGCTTTTGTATTGAAATTTTGCATTATCGCATGTTTTGAAGATTTTAATAAAGAATAAATAATTTTAAGGAAGATTAATTTTCTTATTAAGTAATTATTAACGGGTGCAGCAGGAACTATTTGTACATCTATGAATATAGATATCAAAAGTTTTTTTTGCTTTACGTTTTAAAAATTATATCGTTTAAATGGTGGCCTTGACGGCCAATAATCATAATCTTGTATGGGTGTAAAAGAAGGTCATTATGCAAAATTTTTTTTTTGAAATCGGAAGAGCTGAACGCGTTGGAGACAGCTCAATCGAAACCCTTACTTCAGCGATTTTTTCAGGTGTTCTTACATTTTTGGAACGTCCGCGTGTTTTCTCTTCAGGGCGTTTTTAAACCCACAGCAAAATAGTTTTCTAGTATGTAACATTTTCATCAGCCCGTAAACTAAACCGCGTGCGAAACGCCCTTTCGCGTCGCAGTTACGGATTCACCATTTTTAAAAAGCTTCCACTACAAAACCTGGATGCTCACCCGACCACGGCATGGTGACGACTAAAAACTTTATTATGTATCCTACCTAACAGATTGTGTCCCACCACTCTACCTGCTTTGGGGACTCCACAGTGATTTTCCAAAATGTGGAAGTAATCTCTGCCGCACTCTGTATCATGTATAAACTTATAGTTCGGGGAAAATGTCCTAAAAAGGGGTAAGTGGGACAAAATGGCACAAACCCCCTTCCCCGTAACTCCCCATAATTGCGGAAAGAGTTAAATTTCTTTGATCGGTTATAACTCGCCATGCCGTATTTGTACAAGTTATACGAATAGATCGTCCTCTTAAACAAACTTAAAGAATCAATATTTTTTGAGATAATTATCATAATAATCTGGTAAAGCTATAAACATTTTATCAAAGGGACAACAGATTTTACAGATATTGAAAAACAGAAAAGATAGAGAAACCGGTTGCAGGAATAATTCGTGCAAAAAATTCTGTAGTGTGGGGTCTTTGGTGTGAATTTACAAAAAGTGACATCGTAACAGGAAATAACGACAAACAAGAATAATTCGGTAGTATTTGAGTTGTAACCTTTGTTGGTATTTTTGTTGTTGTTCGCTTTGCAAAAATTCGTTAAAAATTCCGCTTGTTGTAACGCAGCATACGTCATGCATACAAACTTCACCTTGGAATTAAAAATATGAAATTGATTCATTGTATTACTTTCAACACAATTCAAAACTTTGTTCTTGTAGCGATGCGTGCATTATGTTTTAAATATAACGCTGATTTACGTTTTGGGGCGATTTGTTGTACAGTCTTTTTACAAGTTAACATGTTTTCAAATTTGAAGTGAGACAAGGGGTAATTATCCTAGTTCGCTGAGCGCGGTTTACCTAATCTTTATTCCGAAATAATTTGTATTTGTACTTTGTATATTTACATACAAAATTTGTTAGAAGCTGTTTTAGAAAATTTTCTACACTGTCTGGGTAGTTTATACTTGATCGTGTCAATCTACCAGTTTGGCATTTAGTAAAAATAATTTTTGTAGCGACACGCATATACAGGTACTTTATCAAAAAAAATCATTACGTTTTCCGCTTGCCGATTTCCGACTTTGATGCTACCGTACGTGTGATTGACTTCCATCAACGCACACCAGGTGTTTATACTATCGATTTATTTAAGTAAACAAATTTGAAAAATTTCGAAATTAACTAAAAAGCAACTTAAAATAATAATTTTGTAGACGATGTGAAGTGAGTTCCTGCATTTTAGTTTTAACAACAAAAGCGCATTTGCGTTTAACTTTTATTTGTGTTTCCGTAAATTTAATTTAATTATGCAAGTCAATTCAGGGTGTGATATAATACAATTTATGTTGTAACGGCCACGGTAATTTTATTAACCGAGTTGATTTAAACTAACAAATAGAAACTATAAACGTTTGTTTTGTTTTCAGGTTAATTAAAATTGTAAATTAGGGATCACGTAGTCAATAAGATTTATTTGTTGATTCTTGTGTTGACCTTGGTTTAAATTATAGGATAATTATTTTATTATATGTTTCAAATGCAATAAACGACTCTTATGAACAAACTTTGGGGAAAAGATGGCTGAAAGTTATTCATTAACTAGTCTCCGTTTGGTGCTCTTTTTACTTTCATTAATTTCTTAATGTTTGACGACTAAGCAATCTTTTAATTTCACCCAGGGTATTTTACGAAGACAGACTTTTGCAGAACCACACCTCTTTCCCTTTGAGTTTTAGTGCACACCCCTAAATTTATGTTGTGATAGTTATAATTACTTATTTATTGGTATATAAATTAAAAATATTTATATAATGTTTTTTGAAGAATCAAAATATATTGTGACTAATGCTACTTTAAACTATTTAGTTCTGGGATAATCTCATAGACATTCAACAATCTAATACAAGTAGCACTATAATGTAATACCCAAGCGACAACACGGTACCGAAATAATTTAAGCATGACCGAACGAGAACGCTTTGCGTGATAATAGCTAAATGAAACCAATTATTTAAAAATTATAATTTTTTATATTGTCCGTGAGGTGTTCACTTGTACAATTTTATATCAATAGAAGTAAAATACTAAATATTGAAAACGTTGTAAGTACATTCATATTCAGATGTTGATGAATACATTGAGGAATCAAGTGAAGCTTATAATTCTGTGGAAGGAGTTGTACCAAAACAAAGTAAAGATGAAAGTATTTCTTGACAAAAAGATGAGTATTAAAAGAAGTAATAAAAATCAAATTAAAAACAGAAGCAAGCGCTAGCTAGAAAAAAGGGTGAAATTATGTATTTCATACTAGAAACAGCGGAGAAGCCTCTCAATGTTCTAAAAATAACAATAAACTGTACCTGTCCCAGTTTTAAATATGTCGATACTGTTTGTATTTTGAAGAATGGCAAATTGTCTGCCTTACAAATTTTTCCGACAAAGTTTAATCTATCATTTATGCATTCTAAGAGTAACACATGTAGCACCTGCGATGCTGGAAATGAAAATGTAGAACATAAAGACAGTGCTTCGGTTGCATGTCAGGGTCAAAAGAAGAACAGAAATGGTTCGAAAAATAACGGATTGTGTTATATTACTATCTATCTGCAAAAAACTATGCCTTTACCAAACGGATCGTTTTACTTCAGATCTTATAATTTTGGAACTCACCTAGAAATATGAAAGTGCGAATTTAGAAAAATATCGTGCAAAATAGCATACACTACTTTGTGCGTAAACAGTGCTCCGGAATTTGTGCTGGCAAACCGGCACTCATTCCAAAAAGAATCTGTTTACGCACATGTCACGTAAATAACTATTTTGGCCTTCTAACATCAAACATCAAATTAACCTTTAAACTACAAACCCTGAAACGTCATGATTACATACAGTGCACGCACTTAAGGTACATTTGTCAATAAAAATCTTTTATTAAACAAAAATATGTTTACTAAATCAACAATTACACAACTGTTGTAATCATTAGCGCCATCTTGTGTATTCTGAATTACAGTTCACTTTATGACCGACATTGACAATTGACAGCAAAATATTTTATAATTTTAGATTTTTACCCTTTAAAAATCGTCGGCCAAAAAATTTAATACAAATTTTGTGCGTTAAATTATTTTACAGTGCTTAATAAAGTTAAAGCAATCCAAATTTATTTCGCCCTGTAAAATTTAATTTTCCGCACGCGAATCTAAATAACTATTTTAAAACTTCCTCAATGTACGCACATGACCGCAAATACTTAGAAATAATCCTATATTGTAAAAGTAACCCAAGTCGTAAGGCCTTGCGAGCTCACAAAACTGTCACAAAATGCGCTTAGAATACGTAGGTATTTACGACATTTGATTGAAAGTAATATGTGCATTTATTTATGAGTCAAGGCGCAATAAAATGTAACGAGCAAATCTTATAATCTGGTACAATTTAAAATTTAATTGAAGTATTTGTAGTCTTCTAAATCATAAGGTGTGTGTTTTGTGAGTTGCCTATTTGTTGGTGTTTTCCCGCCAATCCAAAATTTTTATTTTAAAAATCGGAAATACTTATCAACATTTATCTAAATGATAAACCCAATTTTCGTTTTTCTTTTTCGTTCTAACTGCATTAATGGTTTAACCATAGTCTGGATGTGTACAGTTGACTTTGTGCTTCAGCATTTATTTGGTTCTAAACGAGGTCAACTACAAAAATATTAGGTTGTATTGATTTATTTGCACTTTAATACAGATTGTAAATGCTGTAAATTATCAGGATTTGAGTACACATTTACATGCACGCCGCCCACCACCTTAGGTAACGCCATTTTAGTTTTCGAGCGTCTACATGTTACTTTTTTTCTTATTGTCCTTAGGCTTCTTACTTTCCTCCAACTATCTGTTGTCGATTGCAGCTACAAGATCAAGCCATTTACTGTCGATATTAGTTGTATCTCCGAATACGTCACCTTGTTGTCTTTTGGCAGATTTTGTTGTCTTTCGCCGAGCTGGAACCACACCCACGAACCATAACGTCAAAGACAGCTCCTGTTTTCGAGCCTTCAAGAGTAACAGTACCTAGACACAATTTATGGTTTCTATTACTTACAACCAATCCACCAAGTAATATCGGCAAGGAGTTGACGGCAACTCCAATCATATCTTCACTGGCAATACTACCATACTTTTAACAGGTACCAGGCAAACCTTTTATTTTAAAATATTACTGAACATTATTTGGTTGAGATTATTATTTACCTTACATGCTCTATTTCATTCCTTTCTTATATAAACGTATTTTCGCTTTGTGCGTGTATTGCGTCGTAACTGTATATAAAACAATGTTATTAATGTTAGTTAGAATTTGGTAGCGACTTACCATCATGGCGTTAACATTTAATTTAAATCGATATCGATCGTTCGGATTAAGCATTTTTTTTTTAGGTTAAGAATCATTTGGTTTAGGAAAATTTTATGCGTGAATACGGTTTATACCACATTGTTTCTTTTGGTTTTATTGGTTATGATAACAAATTAAACATATTAGGTCAATAATTTTTTTTATTTACCTTTTTAATTACAATCTTTTAATTTAAAAGAATTTTTTAATAAATCTAAGCACTAATTCATATCCAACGCTGCAGATTTGTAGTGCTGGTTAAAATATTACAGTGACCGGAGGTAAATGTCGTGTATTGAAAAGCGGTTATTACTGCTTTATGTCGACTGATTAAGAAGAACCAGTTTCATAATCGAACGAGAAGTAGAGATTTCTAATGTCAGTCCACATAACGAAAAGAGGAAATAGTCATTCTGTCAGTATGACCAGGAATTGTGCTACAGATTTTTTATTAGAGATATTTGAACCTAGTGGAAATTTACAAAAAAACATGAAACGATGTTTAAACAAATAACATGGCAATTTTTACTTATGGTTTTGAAAAATTTTGTGAAATTTCGATATAATATTTCAGATGAATATTCTTTTAGGTTAGTTTCATATGTGGTAATTTATTAATCTGCAAGAAATTAAACCATGCAAAGGTGTTTCTAACTTTACAACAGTTCGCTACCACGTGTATTACCTTGAAATCCATAAATTTGATGTCTTTCATTGAGCTACCTGCCCACAAGATGAAAACGTACGTTTCGATTACAATGTACGGGCCCAATGCAATGCAAGAGCACACGAAAAAGATAAATTCTGGGAGCAGTTAAGCTGAACGGTAGAAGAAGCAAGAGGTAGCATATATTAGGGAGAGTACTCCATCATATATTATATAATAGTGGAGAATAGGAACAAAACAATAATTAAGAACATAGTAGTTAGAAGATAAAGTGAGATTGAAAGCGACCACTTCTTGGTAGTAGACAAAATTAAACGTAAACAGAGAAAAGAAATATCACAGGAGGAAAATAGAAAACTAAAGAAACGGAAGAAAAAGATAAGATACTATAAACTACGAAATGAAAAAATAACGAATAGAAACAAAGAAACAGTAGAAAGAGAAATAGAGAAGATAAAAAAAAGACTTAAACAGTGTACACAAAAATGTAGCGAATATAAAAACCAAAGGGAGGAAGTGAGAAGGAGAGTCAGAGAAGCCAAGAAAAAGGCATGGAAGAAAGTTAGAGATAAACTTGAAGAGAATAGTAAAGAGAACCAAAAATTGTTCTACAAAGTATTAAAAAACTTAAAAAGAAGTATGAAAGATGTAACCATAGGAATTAAGCACGAAAGGAAAGATACTAAGAAGTGAGACGCAAATACGGAAGCTCTGGAAAGATTCCTTCCTAAAATTGCTTACAACAGAAACGGTACACGAATTGTAAAATACGCAAGAAGAAGTTAAAGAAACTGAAAGACCCCAAAAACACAATGAAACTGAAGGGAACGAGTTTACGGTGGAAGATCTATTGGCGGTGACAAAATTGTTGAATAATGGAAACACTCCAAGTAGTAATAGAATTACGATGGAGATGATTAAAAATATGAGGATAAGTAGACTACAAATACTACTGAAGATGTACAACATAGTGTGGGAGGAAGACAAAATACAGGAAGACTGGGAAATAGGATTAATTAAGAGAGGGATGAGATGAAATGCAATAATTACAGATGTAACCCTACTGAATGCAACTGTTTGAAAAAGTCATTGAAAGGAGATTACGGAAGAAAGTAGAACCGACAAAGCGGGTTCAGAAATGAAAAGTGTACGCAACATCATATGTTCATAATAAAGAAATCATCAATAGAGCGAGAATATCCTTAAAAGAAATATATATAGCTTTAATAAACCTGGAAAGAGTGTTCATACAAGAATAAAAATTACCAAAAAATTAATTAGAGTCACTAAGTGTCTTTATAAAGAAACAACAAATAAGGTCATTTGATACGAAGACGAGGGTGAGACAAAGAGGCAGCCTCAGCCCGTTGTTATTCATCACCTTTATAGACAAAGTAATTACAACGGCAAAACAAAGAATAAAACCATAAACGAATGATATAAAAACTTAGAAAGAGTAGAAATATTAAAATGTGCATTCGCTGATGACATAGTGCTAAGACATCTAAAAAAAAACAAAGGTGCTAAAAAACAATGAAATGATACAAACGAATTGTAGACCCATTGATTATTGGATAAGGAACAAATAATGGAACACTAAACTAGAGCGTCCATTTAACAAACAAAATCACCAAAAGCTAACCGATATCGGTTCGCTGATGATGATAGCTTAGCTATTGAAACACGTGTGAGTAAAGTTTTTTGGTGCAGCTTTTGGTGGTTTTCTGTTTATGGGATAATGATGATTATATTCAAATAAGTAAAAATGATAAAGATATAATCCATCGATTAATACTGACCTATATTTTACCACGTGACGAGAGTTTGCTACATTGGGATTTTTTAATTATTACAGTTTCTTTGTCCGGTTATATTCTCTAAAATTATTCTTCTTAATGTATGTTGGAATTTGTTTTACGTCCGTGATTGGTGTGATGTCTTGTGGAACCGTTATGTACAAGCTGTTGTAATTGAAAGGGTTAACCTTGTGACCATTGTGAGGCTCGAGAAATGGGTATTTAAAAATAAAACGAATGCTGTTCGGAGGTGCCGGTTAGAATTCTGTCTCAAGATAGCGGGGACCACCGACGTATCTTACCACCGTAAAAAGCTTTTCTTTGATACATTGCCGCCGTCCAAATTTGCTGTTGGTGTATTGTTTTTCAGCTGTTTTTATTTTAGCGGGCGTATCTAAACAATCCAATTATCAGTACTAAACCGATTCTAAACTATAACTTGGAACGACTGATGTCGAACGCTCCAAAGGACGTTTTAATGACTATGTTACCATAGCTTAAGTAACTTATCTCAAGGTAACTATATCTTTAATGTTGAAGAACTTTATGTCGTTAGACAAATTACTTGTACTTGACGGTGTCTTATCCTTTTGTTCGCGTTGTTATCAAAGTAACCTTGACTACTTTAATGAATTACGTTATAAGTCAAGGTGGCGCTTATAAATTACCTACTCCTTGTTACATATTAACCTACACACTTTTTGTGCTGACTTAAAAACTTGCGGGGTAAGTTCGTCGTGCAAGGAGGATAAGATACCGTCTCGCTCAGTAGCAACGGCAATCCAATAGAGAGAGAAAGAAAGAGAATTGAAGTTATAATAGACAGGGAAACAGTAGAACAAGTGAATAACTTTTAATACTTAAGAAAAAACATAGAGGAGACAGGTAACCAAAAAGGGAGGTGAATAACAGACTACAAGCAATTAATAAAATGTACTACGCTTGAGCACAAAAAGAAATAACAAAAAAACAAAATTGAAGGTATTTATCTATAAGCTATTCCCTACTTATGAGAGCGAATCATGGGTCCTGTCAAAGAAGGAAAAAGCAAGATCAGGGCAGTAGAAATGAAGTACCTAAGAAGATGTTTGGGAGTTACCAAAAGGAATGAGGCCATAAGACAAGAATTGAACACAGAGTCGATAGAGGAATTTATAGAAGGTAGACAGCTAGGATAGAAGGAAGACTTGCAAACGATCGACGAAAAAAAACAAACATAGAAAATATGATAGTCAAAAATGACAAGCAACAAAAAAGAGGGAGACCAAAGAAAACGTGGGGCGAAGTAGTAGGAAAGATCCTAAAAAGAAAAGAATGACATGGGAAGACAAAAGGCTAGCAGAAGTTCATAAAGGGTTAAGTGAAAAGTGAAAAAAAGATAAAATGTAAAATACAGTCAGTTGTAATTAGATGTGATGTAAAGTAACCTCTACAACTTAAGGGTAAAGAGGGAGTTGATTATATATAAATAAATAAACAAACTTTTTAAATAATCGTAGATAAAACAAATTTTATTTTATAGGTCAGCAAATCGCCTTTTATTTTCAACACGATCTCGTTATTTTTATTCCACGACAAAATACATAAAATTTAAGATAAAAAAATATGTAACTTTTTTCCTGCAGTAATTTTTTTATTAAACGAAATATTTCATCAAAGTACTTTAAAATGCAAAACTTTTTTCGTTAATAAAAAAAAAGTATAATAATATGCCTTAAGTAGACCAGAAATTTTTAAAATTACTTTTTAATAACATTTTTTATTCGAGCTCTCATTAAGTTACAAATTAAGTTGGTTATGAAAATAAAGCTCGGCGGTTTGTTCCGTAATATCTTAAATTATGGATAAACTAATTACAATGCGAAAAGGTTGATGCGTCGGTAAAGGAAAAAAAGTAATTGTTTTTCGGTTATAATAATAAAACAACGATTACGTTTTGATCCGCTCCCGCTTTATTAAATTACCGACGGGTATACCATTTGAAATGTCATTTTTATTAGTTAAGCGTTTTACTTACCTTACCTACGATGAATATAAATGAGATACTAGTAAAGTTAAAACTTAGCCATTCTCATTTGAAAAAATTTGCTCGCCGACAATATCTACGAAAAGCTCACGGATGCGTGTATATGAAAAATTACAAATTCGCGTTTTGAATTTTAAAATGTCGAAATTTATACACGGAGCGTTAAAACTGAAAATTTGTCGCAATTTACCTTTAATAAATAACAGCTTGTATTTATTTATACGTTTACGACTTAAAATGAATTAAATTTTCCGCAGAGAAAGGCGAAATTACTTAAGATATAAAAGCGGGCGCAGAAAATGCAAGTACATGTTACATAATCTCTTCATACCATAAGCATTTTACGAGCCACGTTATGACAGGGTGTGAGAGTACGGTTAAAACTATGTAACAATCTCGGTATTATTCTAAAGGGTACGGGCGTATCTTCAAGTTCTATGTATACAGATTAAGTTAATCCCCTATAAACTACTACCTAAAATTTAGTACGCCCTTTCGGTTCGCGCACGCACCAATTTTTTGTTACAATTATTAACTTTATTCGCTTTTGCGAGTAATTAATCCGACAAGACTTGTGTTTTTGTTTTGTTGTTTGCTTAAGAATCTTCAATTATCACTTAAACGTTTATTATTCTAAAGTTTGTAAATTTGACTTCGAAAGCGTAGCGAATTACACTTTGAATTTTGAGTTAATTAGAAAGTTGAAACTTTAGGCACTAATTATTGAGACTTCCGTTGATTTCTTTTACAAACCATACCAAACAACTCTGAGAAGTTTGAGGATGTAATTATGTTTGAATGCGGGTGCTTTCTATATACATTTGATTAAAAAGAAATTCATAGGTAATGTTGTTAAAATTAGGTAACGATAGAATGATTGCGTAAAACGCAGGAACATTTTAATTAAAAACTAATTACATTTTCTAACGGTTCTAAGTATTATCAAAATGAACGTGTTTAAAATTTTTTTGGATAAGATGAGGTGATACGGCAAAATTTCAAAGCAATCATAAGTGACTATTAACGTGTGTCGTAGTACACAAATTAGAAGTTAGTAACTTAATTCCAAAAATAAAGTTCCTCCTCAACGAAAAGAGAATGGTGATCGTCAAATAATTAAAATTGAAGTAATCCGTTGTTGTGATTGTTTTCAATTACTCTACTTTTAATTCTTGCATAGGCTGATTACAAAAAGAAACCCTTAAAAGTACATTGATTAACATACACAAATAACACACAAATCTAAAATTAAAATGTCAATAAATCAAAACATTAACCGATACAAATAAAAGATTGTGCAACAAAATCTCTTTATCATATTCCAGTTTTTATGTGATAAAGATAACTAAATATTGTCCTGACGCAAATCTATAAACTCTGTTTTGATATTATTTGTATCAGCACAAAATAATAATTCTAATGACAGTAAATATATCATGGTTACAGTTTAAGGTTAAGTTGAGGAGAGAGATAAACGACACCACTTGTACCAAACCAAGTAGGACAATTAAGTCAAACAACGGACATTTAAATCTTTCCTTTCTGTTGCACACATTTAAATTATACCTATTCGAATCGAACTAAATCATTATATCAAAAAAACAACATCGACAAGAAGTGATAATTCAGAATCGTTCCTCTCCTTATAAAGGATAATTAGAATTAACGTACAAACAAATCATAATTTAGTTACGTTCCACAATGTTTTAAAAGATACCCTTCATATGTTCTAGAATAAAAATATCCTACTCAGCGTCTTACACCTCGGCGACAGTTCGGGGTTAGCTTTCTAACAGTTAGTAGTTAACAAAGGTTTAATCAGTTATAATAGAAGTTTTTAGAAGAATTTCTCACGCAGAAATGGTTTTTTATACAAAAAATTTATCAAAATCGGAGGTTTATTGATTAGCTTAATTACCCTTAGCTCAGTGTTGTAGAGTTGATCGCAAGAATAAATTAAAGCACTTTGATTCCAACGCGACAGTGGGCACCACCTACAGAAACCTTAGGATTATTGAATTATAGAAGTCTTCTACAGTGAGAAGAGCCTTTAATACGAGTGGAAAACAAAACAAATAGAAGGACCTGTTGTTTTGTTTTTTACTCCTATTGAAGCTCCTTCTCACTGTAGAAAACTTTTATAATTCATTAATAATAAAATAAAGGAGAAATTATTTACTAATCTAGTGATTATCCTTAAGTCGTAGGTCTTATGAAAAATAAACCTGAAGAAGGAGAACTAGAGAATATATTCCGACGAAATTTAAGTAACATAAAGCGGGATAACAACAAATTTAAAGTAACGAAGGAACAACACAGATAAATGTATTAACCATTTGCGTACGTGATTGCTGACACGAGTCGACACTAGATGTCGCAAAACTTATAGTTTTTATATTGATTATATTAATCACAGTTTGAGAATATAAATTTTTAAATTGTTAATTGACGCCACAAATATATTTAAGCGTCTGACATGAAACTAACGATTTTTAGCGTAAATCTGTTCTGTCAAATAATAACCTCACTTGAAGTATTTTGGTCGTAGAAAAAAAAATTGAAAAAGATAGAACATGTTTTTCAGAGAAGCTAACTGAAATTTTATATTTGACATACTGTTTCAATTCTAAGCCTTCTTTAAATAATATTTTTGTGTAACTTAAAAAACAAGGGTAATTTTATTTTTGAGTCTCATTTTGTTTTTGAATCTACCCTGTATAAGAAAAAGATAATCAAATTTTTGCAATATTGTTTTAAATTTAAAATTAAGTAGCCATTTTTTCAAAAAATAAAATCAACAACAAACATTATTTCTATTTGTGTCCAAACTTATGCCGGTCACGGTATATGTAATTTAGTTTATTACAAACGTTGATTGTAAATACATCTATGGTAATCTAGATAAATATATTGTTGATTCTAAATTTGTACTATCTTGATCTTTGTAGTATCTCCTTTTTTTTCTACTAGCATTGTTTTCCTGTTTTTGCTAATACCCACTTTATATGTAACTACAAAAAAAACAAGTGGCGCTTATTTTGTTCTGTGTTTGGAACTCAGACCGTTTTGTTACGGTTTGATGTTAGAGGAAGGTTTACCTGATACGTGGAGAGGGTGTGGATCGTGGACCGTCGCTTACAAGTCCTTAGATAGAAAAGTTATTGAGTTAGGGGCGCCAAGTCTATTTAACTAGAGAAAAAGCTAGCCCGGAACTACAAGCTAGCAGTAAATCCAACCGTGACAAATATAAATAGTCGAGAAATTAGGAAATAGCAAGAGAAACCAAATGAAAGCTAAAATCGGTTTATTCAAACACACATAAAATAGAATAAATAAATTGAGTACGCCGTTACGATAACAGTCTGACGAGATGTTGAGTTGTCAAACAAAGCCAGGTAGATGAAGATATCAACCAAAGAGACGGAGATGTAGAGATAAGCCAATTCAAACGTAGGAGCAACACGTAGAAATCGAAGTACAAGTAAAACGGTGCGTAACCATAAAGAAAAGGTAAAGAAAGCCAACGTACACGTAAAACGTTGCAGTAAAGGTACGATTAAACCATATACGTATAGTGAAGCGTAGAAGGTAAAATTAAAACCTCGCTAGAACAAAAATTGGTATTAGCGTAAGTTATAGCCATAACTTGTTCCGTTTACCTGGTATGTAGAGACAAAAGGTTTAAACGTGTACTTTCAGAAACATATTTTCGAGGAAAATTCGGGTCCAGCGAAAGAAATAGCATTGGTAACAGAGAAGCAAAAGATCGAAAATTGTTTATAGTCGACATACATGACCCAATCAAGAAATGTCTAGGGCTCCCAAACGTATCCCTAAACACAGAGAGCAAAACATTTTTACAAGTGAGAATCCTAACGAATGTACTAGCAACGACCCAAACGGTCCACCACAACAAAAACTTTGAATTAGAATCGAGGTATCCAGAAAAATCGCCGTAGCGGTTTGCTATTTTCCCTTAAACCCACAAAAAATAAAAAAGTAATGCTTTCCTAAGTAAAGAGAGGTGTTGTAATTACATATCCACTGTTACCAAAAAAAAAAATAAACTGGTAAAATACCAAGTAAAGAAATTCCATTGTAAGTCGACGTTACGTTGTTGTGCTACTTGAACAAGTAATCACCGGTAATTCCAGAGATACCAGATTAAAATTCGATCAGAAAAAAAAATTAACGTTAATCAGCAACACTAAATTATTAGAATTCTCACACAAAACCTAAAATTAATCAACAAAACCAAAATTAGTCAGTCAAAATCCAGCAAATTGTTCCTGAAGAAAAGCAAGTATAAGTATAAAGTCAGTATAATAAGCGTTTTGAGAACGCGATTGATTCGTTCAGTCAGATTTGCCTGCGGATGATATTTGGCCGTAAAAGGAATGGTAGAAGAATATTCATCACACAGCTTAGTAAACTTACAACTGCGGAATTGTACGCCATTATCATAAATTATGTATGTACTGCGGAACACCAAAGAGCGAATTTAGTAAAACAGTCAACAATGACAAACACATAACAATTTCCTTTGGACGACCGAGGAAGAGGACCAACAATATAGCAGCATAAAGTTTACCACGGACCCGTAGGTCAAACTCGTAGAAAAAAAGAATTTAGAAAGAGCAGCTAGAGAAACCTTGTTAGATGAGCAGATAGAACAGCTACGGATGAAGCGAGCAACGTCAGAACGTAATCGAGGCCAATAGTAGTGCTGTAAAAAGTCGAACTCCGCAATGACCAGCAATGAGAGGATTGTGATTTTTCTCGATTATACGTCTGCGTTGATCAGAAGGATCTAAATTTTTTACTCATCCGTAGAAACTGAAGTAGTGACGGAGAAAAAATTAGTCACCCTACGGTACAAGATATTATTATTCACTGACCAGTGTGGAAATTTCTGTGGTGTTAACAGAACTCGGTGAAGCAATTGACTGTACCATTTATTAGAGATAGGTAAATCAATACTTTGAGGAGAAGAAATAGCAGTAAAAACAAGAAGAGAATAGTTATGAAAGGAATTGACGTAGATAGCAAAAAACAGAGCAAAAAAGAGCGTCAGGCTCAACGTGATCCTTGCTTTTCCGGTGTCGAATAGTAAAGGAATACTCTGTAAATGTAGCGACCAGCAAGCAAGACGACGGAAAGGACTCTGTAGCCGATTTATTTATTTAACCGTATTTAAATATTGTATTGTGATGTAAGTGTTATGATGGTGCCCCAGAAGATCAGTATAAACCTGTACAGTGTGGTGACGAAACCGTGTGCAATTGTGGATTGGTTCGTTTTGGCAAAACATTTACTTCAAGGTTTATGAAAACCACTAAAACTTAAACATGCCACCCCTTATCCACCCTAGTATTCACAACTAATAATATTAATTAAGTGTGTAATGTAAATGTGTTTTGTACATTTTTTCCTAATTATCCGGGAGGGTTTTGATGTTCAGGTCCGAAACCAAAGTGGTGATTTTCAGAAACAACATGTTTTTCTTATTGACCATGGAGTACTGTAAGAGTAGTTATATGATGCCGATCCTAGACCACATTAGAAGTGGCCCAGGATCGGGATCAGGGTTTCGGGAAAGATCGTATGTAAACGTGAAGGGCAAAGCACTTCGGCAGTGGCCTAGAATCGGCATGTGGTTTTGAGGAGAAAGTGGTAGGATAATGTCGGGTATGATCGAGGGAAAACGCATGTTGTTAAGTAATAAAAGAGAGGGGGAAAACGGTTAGATATAAATTTAGGATCTTGAAATGCATATTAGTTCTACAGTAATATCAATTTGTTAAACTTCAACCTTAAATTTATTAATTAATTTCTAAAATGGCATTTTTGCTGACTTGAACGTGTCTACTCATTTGCTTCCTTATGTAAGTGCAAGAAGCCTACCAATAGAAGAAAAATTAAAGTCAAATCTTTTAGTAAAGTTGACGGAAAATTTGGTGAACAAGTGCTTGTTGAATGTGAAGACTTCAAAACACCTCTTCCGCAAAGATTTACATCAAAGTTTACGGTTGCAGACATCAATAGGATTAATAAAGAAATACAGACATCAAAAATATTTATATCATCAGTAAAGGAGCAGTTGGCCCGACTACTAATATTGAGTTTATTCAAGAACCAAAAATGAATAAAAAGGAAGTGCAATTAAGAAAAATGTATAAGCTAAGGTTGAAGTTATATTTAAAATCTTTGGAATATTTATCGCATAAAATTAGTATATATGAAATTAATAAAGCTTTAAAAATGTAAAATTGTAATAATAAATGTATTTCATAATAATGTGTGTTTCTTTTAACCACCTTTTGTTTCATCATATACATAATATATAGTATATATAATTTTAATAATTTTTAAATAATTGTTGACCGTGGTATGATTAAGATGCCAATATCTATTAAATTTGTGTGTCCTAGTTGTAAAGGAGAATCTGATTTAGAAAACACAAAGTGTCTCATGTGCTCTTTGCACGATATTGTAAAACGCCAAGGTGGAAAACACTTAACATCATATTTTTTAAACAGGACACAAAAAATAAAACAAATTGTGAATACAACTTAGTAGAAAAAAGTGTATAGCTTGTAACAATGGTTAAGAATTATAAACGAGTGCGATTTAGTGACAGAGTTTTTGAATATGATTTAAATGATCTACATGAAGACAGGCGGAACTATTATTTAGTAGACAAAATCAGGTTTCAGAGTAGAATTAAGGCTGCAGAACAATTACTTAAATATGTTTTAATAAAGAAAATTAATAGAATCAAAACTCTCAAAATGGAAAAGGAACATTTTCAATGAACTGAACTTCATTATTTAACGTGTACTTTCAATCAGTGTTCTATGTATTCAACAGTTTGTCAATAAAACTTTTGGGTAGTAAGTGTACAGTCTGTAATAATGGTTAAAAATTGGAAACACAAATGTATACTCAAATACTAAAAATTAAAGGTTTGTTAATATGTACATCAGACGTACTAATATGTGTAGTTAATCAAAACTGTTTAACACTTATGAACCCCAAATGAGGGTAAGCGTGATGTAATAACTCAATTTTCAAAAATAAATCTGTCTACCTTAGGTAGTAACTTTAAGATTGATTGAAAAAACGTTTAATTATTACAGCACGCTTTCACCCGAAGTTGTTCACTCGAGAACAACTCAAACGGCGATAGTATACGAACTAAAAGACAATGGTATAGTAGGGATTAAAACTGGAAGGGAAAGTTGAATAAATTTAAGCAAACTGGAATAGAAAAGCATTACTATTTCAATACATTGTTTTACAACTTTCAACTGAGTTATTAATTATGTCAGCCGCTAACAATAACAACCATCAATTAGGACCAGGTAATATAGAGCCTTTTTAACTAGTTGTATTCTAAACATATATATGGGTTTATAGACATGGTGATGTGTCCGTACAACCAATTCCACATTATGTTGCGGCACCGGCTGGAGAAACACCTTTACAAATGCCACCCGGAGGAGATACGTGCAAAGAGAAGCCCAAAACAAAAACATATGGAAGAATGGGAAAGGAATCAAGTCCTACGGCCTCCCATTCAACCAAAATTTATGCAAGATGTACCTCCTCTGGGTGAGGACGAATATTGGGATGAGGAAGAACCATGCCAGCCGTATGTGCCGCAATTAAATAATGTTTATATTAATAAGAAAGGTTTTGTGTATAACAAAAAACAATAAATATATTTTAAACTACGTTTTATTTTAATTGCCTTACTTTGTTATTGTCGATGCAAGTAGAATATATAATTTAAAAAAAGGATTGGAAGTAATTGTCAAGTAAAGAGGGTAAGTGTGGCGAAGCAAGCCCACTTTTGGTCTTGGTGTCAAGCATTTCCTGCGTTTTTAGAAGAGCTTTTTTAAATTTTTAGGTAACCTAACATTCTGATAGTTGATGATACATATTTTATGAACAAGTCTTTTAAAGTAAAAATATGCAACTTTAACATGTTTAAAAAATTATTTATCCTAACTGACTAGAGGTTATCTTCTGAAAATAGATTTTTCTACAAAATATAAAATAATTGCTTATAATGCACTTCAATTTTCAAAGATGAATCTGTCTACCTTAGGTAGTAACTTTAAGTTTGATTGAAAAAACGTTAAGTTATTACAGCACGCTTTCACCCGAAGGGGTAAGCGTGGCGAAGCAAGCCCATACTCTTTTCGGTCTTGGTGTCAAATTACACTGCATTTCCGACGTTTTAGAAGACCATTTTTCAAAATTCTTAACTAATCTAACTTTCAAAAAAGTTGATAAATTTCATCAATCATTGAAACTAGATTTAGTGAGAATGTTATTGAAGGAAATGCCAGTTCATGAACTTGATGTAGGTACTTCCTTTCCCATGCAAAACTGCAAACTGTGTGTTTTGCAAAAAAAAAATGATAAGGCATTTCCTTTCTTATAGAAAAGTTCATGTAACTTTCTTCCCCACTTTCAATATGCACAATCAGGCTTTTTTTTCCTTTTATTTGATGCAAGATTACTTAACCATTTAAATAAAAAATTGATCTTAAAGAAGGAACTTAAAATATTCTGAAAGAAACGTTTAACTGATTTCTATTAAATAATAATCCCGCTATCTTCATGTGCGTCTTTCTAGATTGATGAAATTTATCAACTTTTTTAAAGTTAGATTAGTTAAGAATTTTGAAAAATGGTCTTCTAAAACGTCGGAAATGCGTAATTTGAACACCAAGGTAGACAGATTCATCTTTGAAAATTGAAGTGCATTATAAGCAATTATTTTATATTTTGTAGAAAAATCTATTTTCAGAAGATAACCTCTAGTCAGTTAGGATAAATAATTTTTTAAACATGTTAAAGTTGCATATTTTTACTTTAAAAGACTTGTTCATAAAATATGTATCATCAACTATCAGAATGTTAGGTTACCTAAAAATTTAAAAAAGCTCTTCTAAAAACGCAGGAAATGCTTGACACCAAGACCAAAAAGTGGGCTTGCTTCGCCACACTTACCCTCTTTACTTGACAATTACTTCCAATCCTTTTTTAAATTATATATTCTACTTGCATCGACAATAACAAAGTAAGGCAATTAAAATAAAACGTAGTTTAAAATATATTTATTGTTTTTGTTATACACAAAACCTTTCTTATTAATATAAACATTATTTAATTGCGGCACATACGGCTGGCATGGTTCTTCCTCATCCCAATATTCGTCCTCACCCAGAGGAGGTACATCTTGCATAAATTTTGGTTGAATGGGAGGCCGTAGGACTTGATTCCTTTCCCATTCTTCCATATGTTTTTGTTTTGGGCTTCCCTCTTTGCACGTATCTCCTCCGGGTGGCATTTGTAAAGGTGTTTCTCCAGCCGGTGCCGCAACATAATGTGGAATTGGTTGTACGGACACATCACCATGTCTATAAACCCATATATATGTTTAGAATACAACTAGTTAAAAAGGCTCTATATTACCTGGTCCTAATTGATGGTTGTTATTGTTAGCGGCTGACATAATTAATAACTCAGTTGAAAGTTGTAAAACAATGTATTGAAATAGTAATGCTTTTCTATTCCAGTTTGCTTAAATTTATTCAACTTTCCCTTCCAGTTTTAATCCCTACTATACCATTGTCTTTTTAGTTCGTATACTATCGCCGTTTGGGTTGTTCTCGAGTTCGTGATAGAAGTACTACTACTATCTTTGATATTTTAACATAACAAATTTTAAATACGTAATGAATAGTACTCTAAGCAATACATGCAAGCGATACTTGGTAGTGCTACGAAAGTACATAGACAACATAAAATCGGTAAATGAAGTAAATAAACTTAAACTTCATATTAATCGTACTATAAATACTCTTCGTAAAGCTATTAAATATCAGATTCATAAAAATAATGTGTTTGAATCCTCTTCTTCTATAGAAGCAAGTTTAGCATATTTGAAATGTTATCGTTTGAAACTTAATGAGTTAAAAAGAAAATTAACATCTGGAATAATATCTGGTAAAGGATTATCAATAAATGTTAAACCTAAAAGCGTAATGTGAGCTGGGAAGATGTAGAATCATGTTTCAACAATAGAATTCGTACAGGATTTATATCAAGTATTAATATAAAAGATCCTTTAACTTTTTTGAAGAAATCTTTGAAATGTTTTAATTTGAAAATTAAACAAGCTGTCAGAAAATCAATGCTTAAAGTAAATGTTATTTTAAGCGCTCATTTTATTAAACCTCAAACGGGAGAAATAAGTTTAAAAACATTTTGTACTAAAAATAGCGTTATAGATATTTCAACTAATTTAAAACAATGGTATCAAGAATATGTCTTTGATAAGCTTGCGACAAAACTAGAAGAATTTTCTGAAAAAGATAGTGGGTTGGCTTTGTATGAGCTTTTAGGACTAAAAGTAAATATTAATAAACATGATCCTCTTAAAGTAGGTTATTCAACATATGTATCGGTTCCAGATTATATTCAGAAGAAACATGCTGTTATAAACATTAACAACAACGATTCGTATTGCTTCCTTTGGTCTGTCGTATCTGCTTTGTATCCGGTTAACACGCATTCTAATAGAAAGTCTTCGTATCCACATTTTCAAGATGTTTTAAATTCTGACGGTTTAAATTTTCCCATAACAATAAAAGATATAAGAAGGTTTGAAAAACTTAATAATTTATCCATTAACTTGTTCAGCATTGAAAATAATAAAATTTTACCTTGTTCGCTTAGCCCTGTTATCGATAGAAGTGTCAAAATCATAAATCTCCTTATGCTTCCTTTGAGCAAAACATTTCAGACAAGTGTAAATGAGTTATCTGACATACACCTCCGTTTTCACTTTGTTTGGATTAAAAACTTATCTGCTCTTTTATCGAACCAAGTATCATCTCATAAGCATAAGATTTTTATCTGTGAACGATGTCTAAATTACTTCACAACTTTAAATATTCTCGAGAAACATAAAAATTATTGTATTAATTCTAATGAGTGTTCAATAACTTTACCAAAACCAAAGGATAAATACTTATCATTTAAAAATTATCGTTATCAAGAGAAGGTTCCATTTGTTATTTATGCGGATTTGGAATGTATTCTGGAAAAGCGTAATCTTAATGAAACCGAAAACAAGAGCACACCATACCAAAAACATATACCATTTAGTGTTGCTTATTATTTAAAATGTTCTTATGATGACTCTATTTCGAAGTTTAAAATGCACCGAGGAATTGATTGCATAGATTGGTTTGTATGCGAATTGAAAGATATTAGTCACATGTGCCATGAACTACTTAAAACAATTGTTCCAATGGAAATTCTCAATTACCAACAAAATCAACAATTTTTACTTCTGAACTATGTCATATTTGTAAAGAACTATTTTGTGATACGCAAGTTAAAGTACGAGATCACAATCACCAAACTGGAAAATTTAGAGGAGCTGCTCATCAAGCATGCAACTTAAATTTTAAAGATGAGCATTGTATACCAGTTGTATTTCATAACTTAAGTGGTTACGATGCACATTTCATCATTAGAAAGTTAGCTACATCGTTTGAAGGAAGCATTAAACTATTACCAATGAATAAAGAAAAATATATTTCGTTTAGCAAGTCTGTCCCTAAATTTGGTATTACTCTTAGGTTTATTGATTCATTCCGTTTCATGCCACAAAGCTTAGATAAACTTTCTTCTAATTTACAAAATGATCGTAAATACATTACTAAAGTTAATTGTAAAAATTTGGAAGAATTTAATTTATTAAACAAAAAAGGAATCTTCCCTTACGACTATATAGATTCTTGGGCAAAATTGGAAGAAACCCATTTACCAAATAAAGAAGATTTTTATTCTCAATTGAGAGATGAACACATTAGTAATGAAGATTATGATCATGCCATAAATGTTTGGAAAACTTTTAAAATTCAAAATCTGGGTGAATATTCCGATTTATACCTGAAAACGGATGTACTTCTATTAGCTGATGTATTTGAAGCTTTTCGAGAAACGTGTTTAAATACGTATACCTTAGACCCTTTACATTATTATACTGCACCCGGATTAACTTTTGATGCAATGCTAAAAACTACCAAAGTTTCGTTAGAACTCCTTACCGATATAGATACAGTTATGTTTATTGAAAAGGAATTAGAGGAGGGGTTTCTCAATGCTCCAACAGGTATGCAAAAGCAAATAATAAATATATGCAACACGGATTTGATATAAATATAGATAGTACATATTTAATGTATTTTGATGTAAATAATTTATATGGAGCTGCCATGTCTCAATACCTTCCATATGGAAATTTTGAATTTATAGATAACTATGATATTCTACAAATTATCAATACTCCGGACGATTTTGCTTTTGGTTACATCATCGAGTGCGATTTGGAATATCCAAAACAGTTACATGATTTACATAGCGATTTACCGTTAGCCCCGGAACATATGATCCCTCCACATTCAAGAACTAAGATGAAAAAGTTATTGTTAACTCTATTTCCGAAAAAGCAGTATATTCTTCACTACAGAAATTTGAAAATGTATTTAAGGCTAGGAATGCAACTTAAAAAGTTCATAGAGTACTCAGATTTAGTCAATCTCCATGGTTAAAGCCATACATAGATATGAATACAAAATTACGACAGGAATCTAAAATGACTTTGAAAAAGATTTTTTAAATTAATGATAAACGCTATATATGGAAAATGCATGGAAAATGTTAGAAAGCATAGAGATATACGATTAGTAACAAAATGGGATGGACAATGGGGGTGCGGTCTCTTATTTCAAAACCAAATTTTCATAGTTCGGTTGTATTTGATGAAGATATGATAATTATTGAAATGAATAAATTGGAAATTTGTATTAACAAACCTATTTATGTAGGATTTAGTATTTTAGATGTTTCAAAATTTTTCTATACGAATTTCATTATGACTATGTTTTAAAAACGTTTGGGCAAAACTCAAAATTATTATATACAGATACGGACAGTTTGATTTACAGTTTTAAAAATGCAGACATTTATGAATATATTAAACGAGATAGTTATCGTTTTGACACTTCTGACTATACTGCGAACAACGTTTATCAAATAAAACAAAAACAAAAAACAGCCTGGACTAATGAAAGATGAAAATAATGGTAAATTAATGCTTGAATTTGTAGGGCTTAGATCTAAAATGTACTCTTATACTGTTGAAGAGGACATTGCTACAAAGTTAATAAAAAGTCTAAAGGTTGTAAAAATCGTCCATAAAATCCATAACTTTCGAGGATTACAAAAATGTTTGTTCAATAAAAATATTTTTGAAACAATTCAACGTCTTATTAAATCTAAACAACACAATGTGTTTTCAATTAAACAAAACAAAGTCGTTCTTAGTCCTTATGATGATAAACGTGTACTCAGTTTTAATAGCACCGATACAAGACCATGGGGATATTTACATTACGAATAAAGAATAATGCGTTGGGAGGGAGTAATATTATAAAATCGTAGCTTGCATTACGGAAAGTGCATTGTAGTCAAGTATCTACAAGACAATGGAAATGATGTTTAAAATTGAATTAGAAGCACAAGAAGCAAAAGAAAAAGTTTATGAAAAGCATATTAAGAATGCAGTCCGCTCCAGTCTCACCAATGCTGCAAAAGAAAATTTTGTCGTCTTATTAAGCAAAGAAGATTTTGTGGTTCCGAACGATATGGTATATTTCACAGCATCTTATGGAAGACACTTAACTGTGACTAACTTAGGTTTACTTTTGGATAAGAGGACCAGTTTAGATAATTATGTTAACAATATTGTAAATATTTGCACAACACAAAAGTATGAAACATTAAATTTAAAAAACTTTACAAAATTTTAGAATTTTATAAGTTGGAACGCAATATGTCACATAAATTGTATATTATGAAGCTACTATCTGGATTTAATATTGATAATGTATGTATGCTAGACTACCCGATTCATAATATTGTTAGAAATCATAAAGATGTTAAATCATGTATAAACGAATTCGTCTGTAAGGCAGCGTATTTGGCTGACAGTCAAATTTAAAAAAAATGGTGACTACACTTCTCTGTAAAACATACCATTTAAAATTGATTGTCTCAATAATCAAGAACATGCTGATCTATTATTATGGATTCAACATAACATCGAGAGAGGAAAACAAAATCCGGAAGCGGTATTAGGATGGACATGTGGTCCAGATTCTGGAAGATGGCCTTCATCTACTTTGAAGGATTATGAAGAAACATTATCTTTGTTAATGTTACTATCAAATAATTAAAAATAAATAAAAGAATTGTTGTGTTTATAGTGTTTTATTTTGCACCTCATTTTACCTTACATGTATACATAATTTACATATACTAAACTAGTGATATAATATGTCTTATTGGAACATATTTTACAATTCTGTCATGAAGTATTAAACAATATGCTGTAGTTTTATCAGGTATATTTACATTTGTTTCAAATTCAATTTTTATATCCACCGGACCTTTTTGAGTTCTTCTTTTGTTTAGAACAATCTATTACTACTATGGGAGCATATCCCCTAAATTCCTCTGGTGTAAATATTGGTTCGCTATCTTTATAAAGAAATGAAGGTTGAAATTCTGAAAACATTTCATACAGTAGTGCGTACTGATTTTTCCAAAATTTAAATTGAGATTGTCATAGGGATAAGAAGTATCGTTAAGAAAAACCTTAATATTTGTCAAATTGCAATGATCGAAACGACTGCAATCTTTACTTATATTATTTTTCTATCAGTTTGAAAACCAAAAATTATACATTGAGGTTTTTCTACAGAAGTTTTAATAGCCCAAGTGTGGTTTTGTGTTTGCGGTAATACTGGATACTCATGCAATTCTCTACTTCTAAATGGAATGTATAATTCTCTTGCACTCTTAACAATATCCAACAACTTTAATTGTTCTTTAATAGAAACAGATACATGTGGAACACGCCATATTATCTTATGTAGTTGAACTTTTACCGATTTTGTATTATCATCAAATATTAAAGCATTATTGTCTGTATTGCTGCGAAGCATCACCAATTCTTGTCTACAATTAATAACAATTCTTTTAAAGTCTTCACATAATCCTAAAATCACATGAAGAGGTATAACAGCTTCAAAACTACCCGTCGCTCTATCCATTAATGTCGAATTACCTTTTGGAAACCAACCACCGTTTTCAAGCGCTTTGCTTTCTCCTTTATTATAAGATGCATAACCTTTTAAAACAGATGTAATTCCCGGATTTCTAACACGATCTATAACTTCTCCAGCAACTTCTAAACGAATTTCATCGAATAAGAATAAAATTCCCATATTAACAAATTGAATAAGAGGTGTTTGGATCTTTTGATTTTGATCATTATATGCTTCTACACTTCCTTGAATATGTAAAGAACTACACCAAGGTACCGTGTATATGTCTTGTTGTTGTATAGGAATTCTTATTTCGTCGTTATTGTTGAAGGAACTTGAGGCATAAGGTGGGTGACTTCGTTTTTCGGCGTATACAATGGTACCATCAAAAATGGTGCTTCGTTTACATTTAAAGTTTCATAATTCATTTTTGTTTTCTCACTTGAACTCCTAAAGATTCCAGAAATTCTTTGTTCTGCCGTGTTAATGGATTGATTCTAGTACGCCGACTGATAAATTTAGATTTATTTGTTGGATTTATATAATCTTTCAGAGTATTTGGAATATATAATTGTTTACTTCCGTTTTTATTTTTATAAAAATTATTCCCATCACAAAGATTTATTATATTTTCGAAGATGCAGTCTTATCGTTATCACTTCTCCCCTAAAATTGACTAAGTTTCGATCTTGATCTGTTATTTTTATAGTAATTTCATCTATTTGCTTAGTGTTAATTGGTAAATAAATTACGTTGGAAGGAGTTTCAATAATTTTATATCCAGGTGGGACTGATGGAAAAAATTCGTGAATTACATGCACTGGCTCACCGTTTCTGAACGAACTAGATATGATATTACATTCTATGCACAGCGCATTCAATTTAAAAATTTTGCATGGAAAATCTGATGTGTTTCTTACGTTTGCTTTTAAAATTCTTGGATTAAAACCTAATAATTCACTTATAGAACCTTCTTTGGAGAAATCTATATCTAACGTGGATTTAATTTCAGATCGTAAAGTGTTGTTATTTCCTTTTATATGAATTACAGGCAAAGGTAAAGGTTCATCTGCATTCTTATTTTCCATTATTACATACTTTGTAAGAGTTTTGTTTAAATAATTATTTATATCATCAATCTCATAAGAACCTTCAGGAATTTCGATGTAAGATGTTTTACCATTTTGAAGTACAAAATAAAATTTGTTATTACTATTGTCTATGTTTGCTATTGTATTAAACGTTTCTAAATTTATCAACCCCAAACCATAATTATCACCATCTAATATGATCGGTGGATAATACTTACTAGAAAGAACAGAATCTGTTCCTGTCAGAGTAAATGTGGAACACATGCTAACCTGTAACTAAATGTGGATATTAACTTACCTTCTAAGTGTTATCGGATTAGAATATATAATAACCAAATATTATTAATTTTAATTTGCCCTACTAGATGGAGTTAAAGTTTCAATATCAATTTAGAAGTTTTGTTGGTAGAGAGATTTGAACCCGGGTCTTTTCGGTTGTAAAGCCAACATCTAACTATGTGGTCTACCGAGAAGCCCGTTATTATTATTGTTATTATATAAAAATTTCAAACATAAATGTCCACAATTGAAACTATTAAACGACTGAAAATTTTTATGGTTGTAAATTATGCTACAAGGACCGCCGCTTTTAAGTATTCAATTAATTCTAATGGAGGTTGTAAATTTCCAAAACTATCAAAATACATAGCACGTTCGCCAATTTTTTATAAGCTGTCCAATGAGTTCCCTCACCTTTTGATTATCTAAATTTAATATACCGCATTCTTTTAATTTTATTGATTTTGGTAATCCATCTTTCATAAAAACCCCCGAAAATGTTTTATCTTTAACTTTTTGCATAATGGATTAGATCTATATTAGTTAACGGCCGTCTAGGAAGTTTTATCCAATTTTGTTTTGTATTTTTCGTGGTCCTAAAAAAGACCATATCCTTTTTATATGGTTGTAAGTATAAACCATTTCCAGATTTATTCAATGCTATAGCTTCCATAGTTTGATTATGCCTTTGGTTTTCTTTAAGTTGATCTTTAGCACTTCTAGCCGCATTTACTGCTTTTGCGATGGCTGCTGCTCCCCACTTAACGATCCTATTGCACCAAGAGCGGCAAAATGGGAATTAATGGTAAAATCCGCCAACCTTTGGCACCGGAATTATTCGAGCGTGTTTTATTTTCTTCCGATCTTTCAGAGATTTTAAAGCATTTATTGCTGCTTTTGTAGCACCTCTGACAGTCCCAATTTTTTTCCTCTTAATGCAGATCTTGCAATTTTAATTAGATCATTAAATTTTAATCCTTTTCCGCGTGTTTTTCTAACTTTCTTTCTTTTTGTCAGGTATCTCTTCTTACTAGAGGAACAACCCATTCCTAATTTTACTTTTGTTTTCATAGCAGCTATTACACCTAAAGATGATATTTTTCTTTAAACGGTGAATTAGAGTAAAATATAAATTTAGCTTTTGCAATAGACGTCTGTCCGCTTTATGCCTGTTTTCAATGTTTTTGTTGTTAGTATAAGCTATATCGTGTTCTTTACAGGCTTCATCTAATTGGTTAATACCCCGGTCCCCTCTTTCAAGTCGTTCAAGTAATTTTGTTCCTGGTCCACAAAAATTATATCCTGGTATGTGTAGTTCAAATGGTAGGTTATTTATAACTGAATTTACAAGACCGCTACCTTTATATTTATGATAATTTTTTTGTTAAGTGGTTTGACAAAGTCCCGAATTAACATGTATAAGATTTATTACATACGGTTAAACAGATACTAATTATTCTTTAAAAAACTAGTGCATTTATAGTTTTCAAACCTACATAATTTTTAGTTTTCATTAAAATGCGAATTGTGCAACAACCAATCGCACTAACGGTGTCTAATAATGACATACAAAATAGTAACACTAATAAAAGGCACGGTGAGTTACTGCCATCAACCGTTCGTGGCCTTATTGTGGGGCCATCAAATTGTGGAAAAACTAACGTAATGCTTAGCTTAATTGAACACATCAACGGATTGCGTTTCAAAACGTTTACGTTTATTCAAAATCACTTTTTCAACCAAAATATCAATACCTGAAAAATTTATTGATGCCTATAGAAGGTATAAATTATTTTGCATTTAATAATTTAGAAAGTAATATACCTTCACCATCAAAAGCAAAATCTAATTCTGTATTTATTTTTGATGATGTAGTTTGTGACAAACAAAATTTAATGAAAGAATATTTTAGTATGGGTCGACACAATGATATAGACTGTTTTTATTTATGTCAAACTTACAGCCGCATTCCAAAACAATTAATCAGAGATAACGCTAACTTCATAATATTATTTAAACAAGATACATTAAATTTACGTCATATTTATGATGATAGTGTTGGTACGGATTTAACGTTTGATGAATTTAAGAAAATGTGTTCATTATGTTGGAATGAAAGTTATGGATTTTTAGTTATTGACAAAGAAAGGGATATTAATTTTGGTAGATACAGAAAAGGATTTGACTGTTTTATTCAACCTTTTTCAACTTAAGAATGATCATTTTTGTAAGTGTATATACAAGCGCAATCAAAATATGAATAAAATGGTTTTTATAAGCTGTATTAAAAAACTGTTGAGTTTACTTACAATATTGTTACATATTTCGTAAACACAACAATTTTTTTTAAATTTATTAGTTGTGTTTTCTTTACTTTTAAACTGTTTGGTTGGCTAGTGGTTTTATTTAGATATGGTACATATATATAAGAAGCTTTACAAGTTATTCATTAAACATTTAAAGTAATAAACGTACGTCTAGTCTCTTACGTGATGAATTTTAACAATAATTTGTCAAATGAAGTTGAACTAACTAAAAACTTATTAAAAAGAGAGAAGAAGTAAAACGAAAGTTTGAATTACTAAAACGGAATGAAGTTACACAGGAAAGGGCCTTTTTCCCATTACAAAACGATTAGAAACAATATCTGATCAATTACATGTAAATAAAAAGATGAAGCAAATGTAAAATCACGAAGTAAACATCCTATGTTTGAATCAACACCAATATCTAACTTTAAGAGAAAAATGATAATAGTTTTAACACAAAATTTTCAAATCTTAGGAAAAAAATTCAAGCATTAAAAGACGAAAAAATGGGTGAAATAGAAGACGAAAATGGTTTAAGTAAAAATCCTGTGCCAACGACAGACTTAATAAACGACGGCGAAGAGACAGTTTTGTTTCAGAACCAGTAGATGTTGCAGACGATTATGATTTGGATGATTTAATTCAACATTCGGTTGAAGAAAGCAAACAAAATTTGCAACCAATTCTTGATACTAACGTTTATGATGAATATTTAGCAACTTTCGATGAACTGCCTCGAAAATATATAGACGCCATGATACATGATAAAAAACGGCAGTTTGATCATAGAACTGGTATACGACATGACAGCTTTCAAGAAAAGTTCTATATAGGAACAGCTGTAGTAGAATTTGTTGGATCAGACTTAAAAGTAAATGAAAATTTTTATAAAGCGTCACCAGGATTGTACGAATTATTATTTAAAAACACTCCTATTGCTTATACTCAAGACGATTTGTATAAATACAAAGAGATTTTAGATATTAGTAATGCTTGCAGAAGTAATTTTGATCCTAATAGTAAAATACTAGGAACCAGATCAGAAAAATATAAATCTATTATCGGTCCTCTATATTTTAATCAACCGAACTATTTTGAAACACCAAAGAGACCAAAAAACCTTAGGTAAGGGATTATTCAAAGAAGTGAACAATCGTCCCATTGATTATATTTATTGGGATAATGCTAATGAATTAGTTGATAGGTTAAAATTGTTAGTAGCGTCTCAAACAGCAGGTCATACAAATCACACAAACGAAATTGTCTCCATTTTAGAAGAATTACGAGAAGCGAATATAATTTATTAAGAAAATGACTCTAGACAAGTTTGGTCGTCATATAATAAAACATAACCAAACATCTGATCATAATATCCAAAATGAACCGCATAATGTTTTTAATAACATGTTTTATAGTCATATTCTATCATTTCAATCAAGTAGAGTTGTAGAGCATAAGTTTTTGTTGCCTGCAGACAAAACCACATATTCGTTTCCATTAAGAATGGGTGTAATTGAAAGAGTACTTATTAACATTGACAATGTGGTATTGAACATAAATGGAAAACCTTACACTAGCAATGATGCTATTAATTGTCTACTTAAAATGGGGATGTTATATCTTTTGAATTAAATAATCAGCAAAACAGTTTCGCTAACAGATTTCATAAATTATTTGCTGAAATAGTAGTTAAATGTCCTATTAACATTGAAACTAACTCAGTATAAAAAAATGATTCGACAGAAGTCAACAAAAAATGTATCCCATCTTCTACAAAATCAGATATAGTATCAGAGCTACATAAACCAGCAAGAATCAATTTCAAAAGACGACGTGTTATAATAAGAGGTATTAATGAAACATTACAAGCTGATTTAGTAGATATGGTTTCGTATGCAAATGAAAATAACCAGTTTAAATATATACTTGTTGTAATTGACTGTTTTTCGAAATATGTTTGGACGGTTCCATTAAAATTAAAAATGCGATACATGTAACGAACGCAATGGAAAAATCTTGTCACATTTAAAGTATTCACCAAAAATTTACAAACTGATGAAGGATTGGAGTTCTACAACAACACATTTCAAAAATTGATGAAAAAATATAAAATCAACCATTACAGCACGTTTAGCACTAAAAAGCTTCTATTGTTGAACGCGTTAATCGCACATTAAAAACATCATGTGGAAACAGTTTAGTTTACGCGGTAATTACAAATGGATAAACATATTAGATGATATTACAAATCGTTATAATAACTCCTTTCATCGAACAATTCGAATGAAACCATCAATGGTCAACAAAAGAATGAAAAACGGATTTTAAAATCTGTATACTCACACGTAAAAATAGCAAGTAAACACAACAAATTTTTGGTTGGGGATCATGTAAGAATTAGCAAATATCGAAAAGAATTTGAAAAAGGTTATACACCTAATTGGTCTAACGAAATTTTTATAATTAGAAAAATTAAATTAACTAACCCAACTACATATTTATTAAAAGATATGAAAAATGAAAATATTTTAGGAGCGTTTTATGAAATGGAATTGCAAAAGTTAAACACAAAGACACTTACTTAGTTGAAAAGTTTTAAGAAAAAAAGGCTCTAAACTGTTTGTAAAATGGTTAGGGTTTGATTCAACGCACAATAGCTGGATAAACAAGAACAATATTGCGTAAATACAAAGAAATTGATCTAAAGAAAATTCAATCAACTTAAAATAAATGTAAAACTAGAATTTAAATTAGCTTTTTTCACAATGTTTGACAAATAACATCTACATAGTACATAAAGTGTAAACACATTTAAAACACAAAAACGTAATGTACTACCTCCATTTACATAACCGGCAGCAAGAGCTTCATGTTCTTCCTACGATCATACCAGACATTATCCTACCACTTTCTCCTCAAAACCACATGCCGATTCTAGGCCACTGCCGAAGTGCTTTGCCCTTCACGTTTACATACGATCTTTCCCGAAACCCTGATCCCGATCCTGGGCCACTTCTAATGTGGTCTAGGATCGGCATCATATAACTACTTGTAAGATACTGATCACTTTCCTTATTTTATATGTGCACCAAAAACCTCCTAAAACACACACAAAAAATTAAGAAAATCGACGTACGTTTTGACGTAGGGTCTGAACTTAAGAATGGCTTAAACTACAGCGATACATTCTTTCTCGGTGGTACTATATCGTCTTTCCGCATTTGTCAAATAACGCTTAATGTAGCAGACCATTTTCTCACCATTAGGTTCTCCTGACTAAGGGCAGCACCAACGCTATAATCGGACGTGTCGCTCTGAATAATGAAAGGAATAGAAAAATCAGGACAAGTAAGAATTGGAGCAGAGATAAGATGTTCTTTAAAAGGAAACGAATGCATCCTGGTATTCAGACAACCAGAGAAAAGAAAACATTTTTCCGTGTAAGAGCAGATAAAGGAGAAGTAAGAGTAGAAAAGTTAGGTATGAAGCGACGATACCAGCTGGCCATCTCAATCACGCGTCAAACTTCAGTAACTGTCACAGAAACACTAAATGTTCAGTATGGCAGTGACCTAATCTGAATCCACCAACAATCCAATTTCATTCACCACATACTCCAAGTACCTCAACTCAGAACGGCAGAAATGGCATTTGTCCTGGTTCAACGTCAGACCGGCAGAGAACAGTCAAACGTTTTAAACCGTTACACTTTACTGAAACTAGTCGGTGCCCTGTGTTGAGGATCTATTTTTAGTGTTGAAAAAAGCACTAGGTCAAAGGTCCATATAGCATACACTTCAAGGTAAAATTTTCATATTTAATTAGCTGCCTTGAAATTTAAAAGTATCCTACGTACATCACTCGGTGATGTACGAAGATATTCACTCTGCGAGAGAGCAATTCAATAAAAAGAAAGTCATGGTAGAAATTAATTATCATCAAGCGTAGAGAAGTAATGAGTTCTCCAAAATTTCTGGTATCAACTCATGAACACATATGCAAAGTGGTCCAAAAATATAGGTAGCAAACTATACTACGCTACTAAACATAAAAATTTTTTTTATAAACTTTTGTTCAGTTGAGCTTATTTAAGAAGGTACGGCCCTGTAAAGTTTCAATTTAAAATTTATTTCTTTTCTCAGAAATGAGTTAAAGCAAAAATCTGGAAATCTATATTGTAAAATATGTCATTATGGTACACAATTTAATAATCCTTTAAAAAACTGATCTTAAGCAGTGGCCTTAATTAAACTATACTGAACAAAAGTTTATAAGAAAAATTAACATTTTATGCTTAGTAGCGTAGTATAGTTTGCGACTTATTTTTTTGGGCCACTCTGTATAAGGGATTTGTTGTTGTACGTCTGTGTTCACCAATTTTTGAAACAGAAGTAATAAACTTTATACAGTATTCGCGTTGATAATTCCCATCTATTTTCAAGGTTGTTAAAAGTAAGTTTGGTTGCCTGTCGCCAGGAGAAAACAACTGTACGATTAACAGGAAATCTAACGCTTCTTAAGTCGGTGTAAACGACTTTACTAAAAATTACCATCACAATATATTGATAAGCATCGACCACTGTTTTTAAAACATGTTGCGTTGGATTACCAACTTATCAGTTAAATTAAAATATGATTTAACTATGAGACATCTTTTTAATTTGGTTATTTAATTTATAATTTTAAGTTTATTTAATTAATTTAATCTCATGGTCTGTGAGCCTGTTTCCAAATAAAAGAATTAATTATACACATAGAATTTAATTAATTTTACACAAAAGGTTTCTTTTACAAAAATTTATTTATCATTATGACGCATGCATAAATTCAAAAAAAATATGTTTTTATAACCCACCTTATATAGATGAGAAATTGGATACCTGCCTTGTCTGTTAATCGTTGGGTGCACCAATTAGTTTTGTTGTACCAGTTGAGTAATTAATTGTTGTATCACTTTTTACTTATTGTCAAAGGAAATTTTATTTTATTTAATTATTGACGGTTTTTAACTGCATTTCAAACTCAATGCCTGTTGCTTCTTTTCTTCTCAAAGTACCAATTCATTCCTTTGCGTTGAAACTTGAATTATTCTTCTTTCACTTTCCTTACTTTGAACGTTAGGTTTTTTAAATGATTTTTCTTGCTTCTACTTCCACATGAAGATTGTCTCATCTCATTTTCTAACCTAGCATTACTCAAATTGTTTTGTTATGTTTTTCACTCACAGTTATTTTTATCATGGAAACTAGTTTTGAAAAACTTTTTTACGAGTGTTCATCATATTATCGCTACACAAAACGTACTTATTATTTTTGTTTCTTTAATTAAACAGAAATTAATCTTTTATGTACAAATCAAATTCATTGATTAACATTCATTAATTATAGTTTATAAAATATAGATTGGTTTTTAGAAAAACTACAAATTAAATTTAATTCTACTTCTTATTTAAATGTAAACTTTCAATTCTTTCATTTTTTGTTTAAACATAATTTTTATTAATTTATTCAAAAAAATAACTTTTTCACTGCAATATGTTTACTTGTACCCAAACATTAATTTAAATACCTTAAATTTAAGCACCAATTAAAATTAAAAAAAATAATATTTTTGAACTTTATAACAAAGTTTGACTAAATACGTTTCATCAGTTGCGATAGGACGTACACAAACTTAAATTAGGTCGCAACGCCCATCAATATTAATCAAACTTTGAAAAATTAATCCGGCTATAAATAATTTAGACGTTTTTCTAAACTAATACCGGCGCAAATCAATACAACCAAAGAAGAAATTTACGCATTTGTCATTTTAGTAAATTTTTGATATTAATTTCCATAATTATATCTTTCCTTTGTTTTGTCTCATACCAAGCTATTACCTGATGGAACAGAAGAATAATTGACTAATTTATTAATTTAATTGATTATGGTATTAAATAATTTTAGATAACCAATATGACGAATAAATTACGTTAAAAACACATCAGTTGACCTTAAAAAAATATGACCTACAGCATTTTAGTGGAATTTAAATGCATTAAACTACTTCCACATGGAAAATATAGTCTGCAGTCCACAAATGCTTTGAAAGGTCAAATATTTAACATATTATAGAAAATTACGATTGCAGTCCTCGTAATATAATTACCTAATTTTATTGTCTAAGAAAAAACTAAAACAACCTTTTTATTGGTTTGTAAAAACGAAAGCAAAATTTTCGACGCCTTTTGAAATTCTTATTTTCTCACATCGAACAAACAACTAAATCAAAAACAAATAAAACAATTTGGTAAGGTTTTTCTTTTAAACTAGCTTTGATTCATAAATCAAATCACGTTGTCAGAAATTTACGGCAATGCTGGTTAGAAAGCGTTGCAACATCTTCTTTTTCCGACCGTATCTTTTTGTCGTAACAAATTGAATAACAGATTCGACGTTAAATTTAATCGTTCTTAACACAAACCTTAAAATCCTCTTAACAAACAATAATTAATAATAAACCTTTAATGACAGTGAATTTTAATCCGGTCGATGGAAGAGCTTTTGGCTACTAAACAGAAACCTGTTACAGTGTAACGTTTTTTAGCACGCATTTAATTCTGGAATTAATTAAGAGTGGGTGAAACACACATTATTATTTCAAATGAGGTAATATACCATGGAGGGCTCATAAAATTAATCAAGTAAGCCGTTCCGGAACATAAACCACTAAGTTAGAGACGACCGCGACTTAACAACTGCAGCAGTGACAATGTACACCAACACAGCTGTGCTTACAACCCCCTCGGTTTAAATTAAGGACATGCTGGAGGAGACGCTGACTTAATCAATATCTTTTATTTTCTATTGTTATTTACTAGACGTTATAAAAACGAGAAGCTGTAGTGATTACGTGAAATCACCAACACACTTTATTGTTATTATAGTTTGGGTTGGCTTTAAGAAAACTTTACTAAAAGTTACATTTTGATTCTTGAGCTTTAAACATGTCCATCCAATTGTAGTCAACATAATCACATATGTATAAATAAATACATAAACACACTCGTATCTACAACGAGAAAATGCCGAACAAACAAGACAATCATTAAGCTAAATTCCGCTATGTTACATTTTGCACAAACCAAGACAAAATATTTCATTTGAAGTTGTTAATAATGCACAACGCCGTTTCGCTTTGCATTCTAAACTACATGCACCGAGACGCTACAATAATTTTAGAACTCGAAATTTACATTAGTTCTATATACACACAGCCGCAATATTAATGTTGAAAGGTATAAATTATATTGAATGAAATTTCTGGTTCAACGTTTGTTCTTTGTCTATTTTTAATGCAGCAATGGGATGAGCAATAATTTAATTGTGTTTGTGTTTCGAATTTGTTAGTTCGTTTACAAAATCGGTATTTGATGACGTATTAACGACGTAAATACCATAAGTATAGGTTACGTCGTTCTGACGTATCTTATACGTTTTTTTTTAATTATTTATTGTCGAAATGCAGAAACGCTATTTTGATGTTATTATTGTTTTATATTTAGTTAGTTGTTGTTGTTGACAAACAAAAAATTACTGCCTGTCATTATTCTGAATAAGACGAGTTATTATTTATGTTCCTCTGCGCATTATAAAAGCTTTATCAGGTTATGGGCCCAGATTACAAGTTTAACCTATTTATAATGGAAACGTGGAAATTTGCAGCACGTGCGTATTTAGAAGTAGCTGGTTTGTGGAAATATGTTGTCGAGGATTATCGATAAAAGCAAACAGACAATATATTGGTACTGTTTGTGGACCTGGTAAATTACGTTCAAATTCAGGATGCGAAATCGGCGAAGAAAGTTTGGAATAATCTAAAAAAGGCGTTTGATGATTTCGGTTTGTTGCGACGTGTGGGGCTTCTGCGTAAATTAGTGTCTGCAAAACTCACAGAATGTTCTTCTATTGATGATTATGTTAATTAGGTCATTACAACAGGACACAATTTATGTGGCGATTGACGATGAATTCACCGGGGCACTTTTGTTTGTCGATTTAACTGACTACTACAAGTTAATAATTATGACGAAGGAAAGTTCAAGTTTGAAAATTTCGTCCGATTTAGTAAAAATAAAATTGTTGCAGAAAGCATCTAATTCTAGAGCAAACTTTTTAAATACTACGGCAGTATACGCTAATGAATCAAAATCACAGAAAAAGTTGCACAGTAAGCAGAAACCAAAGCGGACGGTTGTGGCGAGTTTGGCCATTATAAGAACAAGTGTCTAAAGACGTTAAAATTTTCTTGCATACGTGTTACTTTGATTATTATGGCTCTGCCTACTTTCACTGCAAGTTTAATAAGACGAGGTCAACGTCTAAATCCAATTACGCTTGTTTTTTTTGTGTTCTAAACACAAGTGATGGATTACTCCAAAGTTGTTGTAACCATTTGCCTGTTGTGAGATGTAAAGTACATTAGGAATGTAACAAGAATTGAAGCGGGATGTTGTTTAGAATGAACGTTTGCAGGGGAGCTTACTAACCTATATTTTACCAAGTGGCGAATAGTTCACTGCATTGAGTTTTTCTAATTATTACAGTTTCTTTGCTTAATCGTATTTTTTTGGAATTTTTGAAAAACAAATCAGAAGCCTTGTGCAAATTTAAAGAATTTCAAAAAATTGTTGAAAATCAAACCAATTGCAAAATTAAAATGTTGAGATTCGGCAACGCGACGGCGTCGTTGAAGTGGAGTATAAACAATGTACAATGAATCCTTCTGGTCATGGAAATCAACCATTAATGCTCGAACGGAAGAACACCAAAAAACTGCACCAAAAAACTATACTCGGACACGTGTTTGAATAGCTAAGCTATCATCATCAGCAAACTGATACTCCGCTTCTTTACAGGCCAACTATAAAAGAGTAGCACTACTGTCGCAGATGGGGACTCCACGACATCTAATTTACCTACTAACAAAATTATACAACAAAAACATAACACTAATAAAGGTGGATAGAAGAACCTCTCAACCACTGAACGTAGAACGTGTTGTACGACAGGGTTGTATTTTGTCACCCTTGTTGTTTAACGTATATGGAGAATATATAATAAGGAAAGCCGTGGACGGCTGGGAAGGAGGAGTTATCATAGGTGGCAGTAGGACAGATAATCTTCGTTAGGCTGATGACACCACACTCATCGCCAAAGATGAGAATGTCGAGTCCTATTGAGCGAGTAGAGAGAATGAGTTTGGTCAACAACTGAATCGTCAGAAAACGAAACTTATTCTAATAGATCGCACGCAAAGCATGGAAGAAATGCCTAGTATTTAAGACATGGAGAACGTAGAAGAAATAACCTATCTAGTTGCCCACATCAGCATAAATGGCGGATCAAGTCAAGAAATCAGAAGAAGGTAAGCTCTTGCCAAAACGGCTATGACCAAACTTAACAAAATTTGGAAAGATCGGCGTATAACAACCACAACAAAATTCCAATTAGTAAACACCCTCGTTTTTTCAATTGCGTTATATGTAGCAGAATCATGGACCTTAAAAGCCACAGACATCGCTAAGTTGGACGCGTTTGAGATGTGGGTGTGGAGAAGACTACTGAGGATTCTCTGGACCGCCCGCACAACCAACGCATCCATACTCGAAAAATTTAACATCCAAGCCAGATTGTCAACTAAAATCATACAACTTATTCTAAAGTATTTTGAACATGTTAGCAGGAGAAAAGATGATAACCTCGAAAAATTTATGGTCCAAGGAAAAATAGAGAGAACGCGGCCTACAGGACATTATCCAAAACGATGACTGGACCAGATGAAGTAGTTTACAGAAAAATCTTTTTAAGACAACATTAGAAGTACGGCAGATAGAGAGGAATAGAGGGAAACTGCTAAAAACACAACATGAGACAAACATAAGATCACTGTCAACTAAAATCATACAACTGATTCTAAAGTATTTTGAACATGTTAGCAGGAGAAAAGATGATAACCTCGAAAAATTTATGGTCCAAGGGAAAATAGAGAGAACGCGGCCTACAGGACATTGTCCAAAACGATGACTGGACCAGATGAAGCAGTTTACAGAAAAATCTTTTTAAGACAACATTAGAAGTACGGCAGATAGAGAGGAATAGAGGAAAACTGCTAAAAACACAACATGAGACAAACATAAGATCACTGTCAACTAAAATCATACAACTGATTCTAAAGTATTTTGAACATGTTAGCAGGAGAAAAGATGATAACCTAGAAAAATTTATGGTCCAAGGAAAAATAGAGAGAACGCGGCCTACAGGACATTGTCCAAAACGATGACTGGACCAGATGAAGTAGTTTACAGAAAAATATTTTCAAGACAACATTAGAAGTACGGCAGATAGAGAGGAATAGAGGGAAACTGCTAAAAACACAACATGTGACAAACATAAGATCACGACGCTTTAAACACGAAGCTAACGACTAGAGAGAGATAAAAGAGTCATAGTTAATCATGTAATGACAAATTCCTTCCACTCACACTAAGCTCTATCGGTTTGCTGATGATGATAGCTTAGCTATTGAAACACGTGTCCGAGTATACGTTTTTTGGTGATTTCCCGTTCGTTAAAATAGGCGCTGCAGTTTAATGTCCCATTCTTTTAATCATTAACGCTCAATCTTAACGATCAGGTCTAGGAAGCGGAAAAAATTGAAAAGATTTTTAAGCCAGGATAAACTTCCGTATAAGCATTTACACAGATGTTAAAGATATTATTTCAGAGAGTGAAAAATTTTTGAGCAAGCTAGTTGTGAATCCGGATTTCATCTCATACATGGTCAGTGGATCTGATGATCCAGATTCAGTGGAAGAGGCTATGGGGTCACCTGATGCTCCTCATTGCGATGAAAAACGAGTATAATTTTGTAATGGAAGCTGGAACCTGGACTTTGGTGAAACTTCCAAACGATCAAAAGAAAATTTCAAATAAATGAATGTTTAAGAAAAAATTTGACACTAAAGAAAATTTTGTGTGACATATGGCAAGATTCGTCGTTAAAGGTTGTCCGTAACGTAAAGGATTCAAGCAAGCTAGTTGTGAATCCGGATTTCATCCCATACATGGTCAGTGGATCCGATGATCCAGATTCAGTGAAAGAGGCTATGGGGTCACCTGATGCTCTTCATTGCGATGAAAAACGAGTATAATTTTGTAATGAAAGCTGAAACCTGGACTTTAGTAAAACTTCCAAACGATCAAAAGAAAATTTCAAATAAATGGATTTAAGAAAAAATTTTATACTAAAGGAAATCTTGTGTGACATATAGCAAAACTCGTCGTTAAATGTTGTTCGCAACATAAAGGATTCGATTATGAAGAGACGATCTCTCTTGTAGTACGTTATTCTTCAATTCGTTTTTCGATTGAGTTGGCTGCTAAGCTGAGATTAAAAATCGATCAAATGGGTGTCGTGACGGCGTAGCTGCATGGTGACCTCTAAGAAGCAACTAAACTAAAAGAATTTGACGACGGTTCCAGAATGGTTGCTAAAAAAATCGTTGTATGGGCTAAAGTAAGCAGGTCGTGTATGGAATCAAAACTTGATTTTGCCTTCAAGAGTTTTAGGTTACAAAGCTCAAAGTACGACACGTGCATTTACTTTAACAATACTGATGTCCATAAATTTTTAAACCTCGCTGATATGTAGACAATTTGTTATTAGTTAATAATAATAGCGCAAAGAAGGAGAAACTGAAATCATTCTTAAAAGGTCATTGGTCTAGCAAAGGAAGTTCTTGGAATGCATATTTTAGAAAGTGCAGAAACATTGTCTATCGATTAAAGTTCTAGAGAAATTTATTTTATTTTAATATAACGTACTAACCCTAATTTGTCTAAAGATATGAAGATACGGGGTGTTAGAATTTTCAATTTGGAAACCGTTGTATGGCTTCCCATTTTATTCATAAAATGTGGAGTAAATAACGTCAAAATGTAAGGGAATGGTTTTCAATTGTGCATTTTAGAATAAAATAATGTAGTTGCTTTTGTTTAGTTGAAATTTCAAAAATGTGAGTTGTTTTTGTTCTTCACTTTAAGTTGATTTTATTTACATAAGCATTAAAACCAGTGTTAAAGAACCAAAACTTTTTTTTAAATAGTTTAATTTTAGACATTAGTTTATATGTCTAGATGTGCAAAAACAATTTAAAAAAAAGCACTTTAATCATCAAAATTTTTATAAATTTAACCTCCAACATTTTAAATATTTTTTGTTAAAAATGATTAGAATCTAGATCAGTATAAGTCGTACACCCAATTGTAATTGTAATAGAATTAATCGCTGTCTGAATTATTATAGTGATAAACTTTACAATTTAAATTCCGATACGTTAATTAAACGAAAAAATGAGACACGGAATTGGATATAAAGCGGTGAATTTTATTCTAACGCTAAATTAAAATTTAAAGATGAATTAAAAACCGGTAAATGCGTTAATAATACAAAGATTAAAAAGAAATAAAGCGGTAAATTAAAATCAAAAGAAAATTAACAACTAAACGGTGAATTTAAATCCAAAAGTAAATAAGAAATAAACGGTGAATCTAAAATTGTACAACAAGAAAACAAATTAACTAGCTCAAAAACTATACAATTGCACCAAACTAGTTTTCTTTCACTAACATATTTTTGTCAATATTTATGCCAAAAAAGCAGGATAATATTTGTAAGTAAATGCTTCTATTTAAAATTAATAAAAACACTATTTTCAAATCGCAAATTGAATTAAACATAATTTAAAATAAAATCGTCAAGAGGCAAAGCAAAATTGTAAGAAACACGATTAAATTTAAAAATTAACGTTATCTAAATGATTAATTTAAATGTTTCGTTATACTTGTATGTTATATAATTATACAGAATAACAGATTGCTCTACAATCTAATTAGTGGTGAGTATTAGGGAGTGCGACGTACAACTCGTAAAGACATTAAATTAATTAAGGACAACGGAACCATATTTGGGTTGTAAACAAAATTGTTTAAATTTGGTGCTATTGCATATTTAAATTATGCTAGTGACATCTAAAGCAGTCGTAATTAGTATAGAATTTAACTTAATTTTGCAATTGTGTTGGACCTGTAGGAACAATTATTGGAGATGGAATTATACACTTACAACAACAATGACCAATCAATTCTGTTTATACATTAATTGATAATAAAATCACCTTTATTACAGATGATTTGGTCATAATATTAAAATAGCAAAGTGTTTTCGTTTAAAACATTGATTTATGGTGAAAAATTAACCACCTTGTTTTGATAAGTGACAAAACCACGTTGATAAGCAAATAGCGTTTAATTGTTTGTTAGTAATTGCAATTCTAATTTTAATATTTTTATAGTCATCAAAATACCAGTCGAGATTAAAGTTTTTGCCTAAAAATGATTTTTTTTCTGTTTATCACATTGTTTTTATAAATTATACTTAATAAATTGCTAGTCAAAAAACAATCTAAAGTTTTTTTATAAAAATTTAAGCAGTCGTGGTCTTACAAATGAAATTTTTAAAATGGTATAAAGTTTAAATTAAATGTAGTATTTTCACAACTAATAATTCCATAACATTTCTAATTGAATTGGTTTATTCAAATTCAAACGTTTTTGGTACAAAAGTTTATTAATTAGTTGATTACGTTAAACAATCAAAGTTGGCATTAAAATGTTACAGATTAAAATTAAATGTAATAAATTTTGAAATGTTAAAAGCCCTTCTAAAGGCAAAGAATACATTTAACTTATAATTAGAGTGCGAAATTGTTAAAATCAAAATTTATGTTTGCGCCTGAACTACACTTTCAGTTACAAACTGAGTAGGTAATTAGTCAAACAAATTGAGTTATATTATTTATGCAATTAAATAGATTGCTTAATTTATAACAAATTATTAAGTATATTTGAGTTAATTTTTTAATTGGATCAAAGGTAATTTGAAACACAAATGTTAGTGGAACACATTTTATAATTTATGATAATTTTAAATTACTTAAATTCAATTAATTTTTTAAAGGTCGTGTTAAATCTTTTAAACAAAAATTTTTTAAAATTTGATTTATAAGTATATTTTTGTGTCTGGTTTACTCTCCCATTCCTATTAATCAACTCAATCAGGAGACTTTTATTTTAGGGTCGTTGACACAAAATTCGTTGATTTTATAAACTGCTGTAATGTAATTTATTAGTGAAATTATATGTTAGTGGTATGAAAAACAAAGAAGCAAGGTTTACATTTCTTCGTGTTCTTGAAAAATCTGACCTCAATTCATTTTTTTAAAAACAGCATGGTGTGGAAACATTGGTTCAAATTCCTGCTTTTACATTCCTTAAAGAAGGCTCAACTTCAATTTAGGATTTTTATTAATTATGTCTCTACGTATCTTAGTTCCAGAGAAATTAATTAAGAAGTAATTTTTAACATAGCTTTGCCAGCTTCTTTTCCAGGACCACAAAATCCAGCGCATTATGCTGTTACGGTTTTATTTCCCGTATTTAGGACGTATGTCGTAAACCGCCTTAAAACGTGTGTCGCGAGCGGTATGTTGGAAAGAAAGTCGTATTTGGCGCGCATGTTGCTAATTTTCTATTGGTAAAAATTAAATTAGGTTAAAATTTTCTAGACGGACAACGGACTTTTTCTTTTCTCGTTTGACACACGCGGGTGTCTTTAGCATTTTTCTGAAGTGAAATTCTCACCAAAAATTATTTAATGTAGGTTTCACAATTTCCAATACAAATTGGCGTTTAATCCGGCTAGATTCACCGTCAGTATATTAGGTTTCTTTTCTATTTGTTTTAACTCTGATTGCTGCATATGCTTTTAGCAAGTTGCGTCCGACATTATGTGCTCGTTGTGTACGGTACTGGAATAACTTTCGAGGGTGCTGGAGTAGCTCATTAAGAACCTTTTCTATAAATGAAAAACAACACCACAGTTTTGCATTAATCAAATCGGAGGCCACCGGTGAATACCACGTCTACAGAGGTTGGTTATACCGCATACTTCCAGTGAGGGAGCCACTAGTTGCTGTTGTTCTCCGCACACCTCCTTTAAGAGGAATCCCTGGGTTTTTTACTTCCCCAAACTGTCGATACTGTCGCTAGCAGAATACTTTTATTTTAGGAACTTATTCATAATAATAATGCGTATGAAGCTCAAGTACATATGTCATCAAACAGCTTGATAGCTAGTATTTAAGTAACTTTTATCGGTATACGCTCCTCAACCGGAAGTTTCTTTTCAGCTTAATAAGGACCGGGGCGCTTAATTTAGAGCGATTGTCGCGGACGCAAAAGGCCTATTAGGTTTGGGGGTGGTAGGAGGAGCGTTTAATATATTATCAACTTCGGTGGTTGTAATTGCACTGAGGGAGATAGTAGGCTCTGTCCTTGTAACCACACGTCTTGGGGTGACGCATGCGCAATTTGAACTCGCCGTGATCAAAACTGCCAGTGTAGCAAGATTGCGGATGCGTCAACATCTCACGTTGGCAAGAAATTGCTAGATTTAGAGCAGAGATCTGTGTTAAATTTCTCACTAAGGAAGGGAAGAAGCCAAAGGAAGTTTTTAACCGCATGGTTTTGGTGTACGGGAGAAGCTATAAACACGTAGAAAGCTTGCAGCAAGAGTCATGCTGTTGCACGACAACGCGCCTGTTTCGAGCATTTCGCAAAAAGTTCAAGCCGCCATTTAAACCTGCGGTTTTATCTACTTAATCGTCCGCTCTATAGCCCTGACTTAGCCCCCTCTAATTATTTTATATTCAGAAACATGAAAAAATGTCTTCGTGAAAAGCGATTTTTTGCGATGAAGAGTTGGAAGTTGCTGTGGAAGCTTGGTTTGCAGAGCAATCGAATAAATTTTTTTTCAACGGGATAACGTCCTTGCAGAAAAAGTGAGAAAAATGTGTTGAGCTTGGAGGGGATTATATTGAAAAATAATAAATAATTTCTACCTGTTTGGTTTTTCTTTCATACTCAGGTAGATAATATATTGAACGCTCCTTGTACTTACCATTTTATTCAAGTTTAGATTTAGTGTAACTCGCCGTGTGTAAGTGATATATGTAACCAGAGCCTTAATAACATCCAATTCTTAATTTGAATGATAATTCTAACTCAAGCGTTTAACTAAAGCTTACTTAAAATTTCACACCTTAACTAAGGGCTTTATTTATTGTAAGCGAGGCTGTTGCTAACGCACGGAACTATATGCGACAGTATCTCTATTTCTGTCACATTATCCTAATATTTTAAGATTTGTTTGTTATACGGTATTGTTTGTCTCTCTCCCTCTCTCCCTATCTCTCTCTGGTTTGTGTTTGATTTAGCATATTAGATTTTAAGTAAAACCTGTTGATCTCCTGTTGGTCAATTTTACTTCTTTTTTTATCTAGCAGGTAGCGCCTTGTTAGACTAGCAATCTAATTTCTTATAGTTATTCAGGAATCTACGCCACTCCCCGACAAAGGCGGACGTTGCTGCTCTAACTACTATAAATATTTTCTCCACGTATTTAGTGCGCTACATCGAGCCGAATTCTCTTTAGTTTTCTTTCTAGGTTGTACCGCTATAGCCGTCACTTTATTTTGTTATTTTGTAAACTACAACCAATACATTGTGCATGCATCAATTTAATCAACTTTTCTGCGAGAGACAAGCTAGTTTATCCTCCTAAGTACAGTATGGAACTCTTTGGACAAATAGAATTATTTCTATAGTTTTTTAATAATGTTTTTTAAACTCGGTTTTATGGAAATGGAGCCACAGTGCAATGGTAAAATATAGAAATTTTGTTTATATCATTTTTTTGTATTGTTTAGTTAAGAATTAAATAATACTCAAATAATCTCATTTAAAATAAAAACTTTAAATATTACAATGTTTTACAATGGGTCTGGCAGAAAAGTAAAAATTTAACCGCTCCCGGTAATCGCATTGTATTGCAATAAGACTTATGGAAAAGATAATTTTATGTAAAAGATCTTTTATGTAAACCAAAAAATTGATACATTTTAAACAGAAGGAAATATTTTAAATGATATGATTTTTCGCGTCCGCCAATATGAATTCTGAACTTCTGGTTCAGAATTCGGCTTGGCAACAGTGATTTTAGTACTCAGTGACATTGAATTGGTAAAAATACAGTTGTTGCCAAAATATCACCCAAAAAATACCTCCCAGCATGAAAAATTGATCCTTTTCTGAATAAGTGTCTTGGTCTAAAAACGTATCTCAAGGTTACATTGTGTCGAATTGTAACTATTTTGACATGATCCAATCCAGGATCAAAATACTTTTGTGTGCCTGTGCACATCTATCAAGCTAAAACCGCCATATAATTAGATGCTAATTAAATGTTCTATTGTCAAATAAAGAGTTTGATGTTTGTTTTGGTAAAACCAAGTGTTACGGTTTATTTGTAAACAAAACTAAAATAAATATATAGCAATACTAAAAGGCCTGGCCGGCAGCTCTTCTTAGTCGGAAGTGGTCGTGGGTTGATTAAATATTGTTTGAAATAAAGGCCTCTACACTGCTCGAAAAATTTATAAGGCGCCACCTAGGATTACGTATAAGAAATATCTAGAACCACTAGGAACTCGTAGAAAGAGAAACAAACCGTACGTAAATAGAAATATGTATATTGTTACAGCGACTAGATTTAATTTACACACAGAGAAACACAGACAAAAACAATAGATAATATCAATTAGAATGAATAGCACATATAGTTATCAAATAATAATAATTCACGAGAGCGAGTTAAAACACGAATATAAGTTCGAGGCACAAACGCCTCAAATAGCTTAGCGTATTTGACAGTCGCAACATTGATTAATCCCGGCAAGTGATTCAGGTTACAACTATTGTTCAAAAAATATTTAACAACAACTACGGAGGATTATTGGCTGATTATTAAAATAAGTTCAAAACGCACAAAATTAATCTGGTATTTGAAAGATCTTTCGAGCTCACAAACGAATTTATACCTACAGCGCCAAAAAAAGGTACGGTGTTAAACTCACGACTACGGTACGTATACATAAGACGCAACAAAATTTAGAAATGACATGCAAAAAATATTAACTTAGCTCGTGTGACTACGAAATTTTCGGTGTTCGACAATTATTTGGCAGATGTGACAGCTCCCGTATCCAAATCTAATACATGATTATCCAACAAAAAAAAAAGGAAAAACCAAAATGGACTCCGTTGATAACAGTTGCTGGGCTGCACAAAGGATTAGATAAACGGCTTATCTTGAGTGGCGGTTTGAAAGTAGATTGAAGGTCCCACGGTGGTATGATGTCAGATCCACTTCAATATTTTATAATTTTTGAATTATTATCCTTGCCAGCATAACCATAATTAAATATCCATTGACTAATTAAAACGGAGTACGTTTGCAATGACTAGCAGAATAAGCCAAATGGAAAAACCCACAAACGAAAGACCAACAAAAAAAAGTGCCTGCAATTAATAGAATCCGTAAGAGCAAATATTTTATTAAAACCAAGAAAAGTAAAAAAAAGGAACTTACACAGGAACCGTAGGCGAAGACTTATTCTTTAATTAGAATGGGATGATTTTACTTTAATTGATATTACAAAGCACATGTCTAATTGTTTAATTTTTAGACAGCATTTTCCATGTACACCTTTTCGCAACGGACAGTAAATTGGAAATAAATTGTAACGTTTGCAAATGCATACGAATCATCGGAACTGAAAATTCCAAACAACTAAAATCTTCAGAAAACTGTTCAATATAAGAATGCAAATTCCAACGCATTAGCGTTAACACAACTACCTATACAGTAGGGAGAAATTAGTCTATAAATCAATTATTTGCAAAATAATCCCGTCACACAAGAAATAAACAATAGTTTAAAAAGTTATTAAGGAAAAAATTAAGATGTAATTAGATGCTAATTAAATGCTCATTTGTCTGTAGCATCAATTTTTGCTTCGAATAAGTTGAACATTAATCAAAAATAGCAATCACTTAATATCTATTATTATTATTATTCAAAATGAAATTTTCTTTAAAAAAATTGAAAATAGGATTATTGCTCAAAATATCGAAAAATTCCTAAGTGTAATTTTTAGAACATACCCAAAATTGTTGCGTCATAAAATAATTTTGATTTTGGACCGCGTCGAAATGGTAACCGTTTGCTACACTACGGCTACGATTTTGACACGATCAATACGGAACAAAATACTTCTATGTGCATCTTTATTAACCTAGAACCGCCACGTTGCAAAATTAAAAACTATTACACTTTATAATTAAGGGATAGTTGTTCTCTTGTCAAATTTAGCGCTTGATGTTTTTTTTTATAAAACGTGTGGCGGTTTTAGCTTGTGATCAAGTGCAACCATCACGCCATCATGCTTTATTGGCGATGTTATTTTGGTAAACTGTGTGGAAGTTACAATTTGATTTCAAGCTGGTATCGTCACACATTTTACCAACTATACATCGAGTCTCGAATTCGTCAATACAATTAGTTTTTAATTCTTGCTTAAACAATTTTTTAAACTAATTGTTGCAACTTGATCTCAAGCCGAAACTGCTACACAACTTACCAGCAAAACATTTGCCAATAAGGCATTTAATTCGCATTTAATTAAACTTTAATTTTTTGCGACACAATTTTTTAATATTCCGCCTTTTTCTTGGTTTTTGGGTGTAGCGGTTGTAGATTGATCTGAAACTAGAACCGCAATTTTTTCAAAAACCATTGTGTATTTTTTTTGACAATAGAATAATTAATTCTCATCTACGAGAGTGCTTTGAAAAGTCCGTGAAAACTCAATCAGATAACACTACTGGTGCGTATCAAGGTTATTTTCAGTTAGTAGCATCTCTTGGAAGAGCACACACCAAGTTTCAGCCAGATCGGTCTATTTCTTTGTGTTTGGCGTTGGTCTGAATCGAGGAAGTCGAGGGAATTTCAAAAAATGGACAAAAAAGAATTTTGTGTGTTGATTAAACATTACTTCATGAAAAGCAAATCGCTTCAGGAGAGACTAAAAAAAAACTTGATAAACATTATGGTGATTCTGCACTATCAATTAGAACAGTTTATAAATTGTTTCAAAATTTTCGGAGTGGCCATATGGCCACAAATGACGCTGAACTTTCTAGACGCCCTGTTGAAGCTACTACTTCAGAAATCGTTAATAAAATCCATGATATGGTGATGGATGACAGAAGAGTGAAGGTGCATTAGATTGCTAGTGCTGTGGGCATTTCTAATTAACGGTTACATAATATTTTGCACCAACATTTGGGCATAAAAAAGCTATCCGCAAGATGGGTGCTGCGATTGCTCACGATTGATCAAAAACGAAATCGTGTAAGGTGTTGCAAAGACGGTTTGCAGTTATTGTCGCGGAACCCACAGGACTTTAAGCGTCGTTTTGTCAGTGTGGATGAGACATGAATACACCACTACACTCCTGAGACCAAAGTACCATCCAAACAATAGATGGCCAAGGGACAATCTACACCAAAAAGGCGAAAACGGTTCCTTCGGCCGGAAAGGTTATGGCGACTGTCTTTTGGGATTCGCAAGGAGTAATTCTCATTGACTATATGGAAAAGGGTATATTCTTCATCGTTATTAGATCGTTTGAAACCCGAGCTGCAAGAAAAACGGTCACGATTGGCTCACAAAAAAGTCCTATTTATCACGACAACGCACCAGCTCACGCCTCAGCATTTGTGGTCGCAAAATTGATGGAAATAGGGTTCCAACTCGTTTTTCATCTCCCCTATTCTCTAGACTTGGCTTCCTCGAACTATTACTTGTTCCCAAATCTGATGAAATGGCTAGCAAGAAAAAGCTTTTATTCAAACGAGGAGGTGATTGCAGAAACGAACGCCTATTTTATAGACTTGGACAAATCCTATTATTCTGAAGGGATCAACAAATTAGAGCAACAATGAACAAAGTGTATAAGCCTCAAAAGAGACTATGTTGAAAAAAATAGTTTATCTCAAAAAATTAAGTAGTTTTTATTTTTGCACGGATTTTTCAAACCACCCTCGTAATTCGCCTTTATTTCAAACCAATTGATTATTTACAATTGATTTCAAGCAAAAACCGCCACACGTTATACCAAGAAAACATCAACAAAATAACATTTGATTAACATTTAATTACAAACACTAAGAAGTTTAAGTTAGTATTTTAAAAAATGACCTAACTTTTAGATTTAAATTTGACAGATAATGTTTAATGTTTTTCTTTTGGATCAAAAAGAAATTCAGGTCAAAGTCAAAATTCGAAAAAAGTTTTTAATAAAAAAAACCATGAGATGCGGACTTTACAGCATTTTAATAAATGATCAGCATTATCAAATTTTGCCAAATGGGTCACTAACATCAACAAGCAGTTGCAAACCTAGATCTACGTTTCGTTCTTTCAAATCTTCATTTTGTAGTATATCAACATTTTAATATGTAGTTTTTGTAACCGTGAGACATATTTTGATTTTGATGATAGGGCACAATTGAAGTCCATTCTTAGGGCAACAATAATATCGAAGCTTTACTTCATGTTACTGAGTCATTGTTAAAACAAAATCGTCTTCCGGGATTGGAACCACGTTTTTTTCTCAGGGTGTATATTGTATTCCTTGTACAGTGGTTTAGTACACATATATGAAACTGGTCGTTGTGTTAGTACACCTATTTTAGGACTTGAGCCATGTGTTAGATTAAAACACGGTTCCAAGTCTCCCGTAGCTGAACATCATTAGATACAGGTCACAACATAGATTTAAAAATTTTATTTTGGTTGCCTAATCTTTTTTTTTTAATGAAAAATTAGAGAGAATATATAAATTTCCAAGCATCTTAACAACTTTAACCGCAACCGCGGTCTTGCACTATTGCCTTCGTGGATTTGTTAACGTTTCTCTTGTATATTTTTAATTACTCAGATTTCTTTCAGTCTAGAATCTGCCTTGGTTGAAAAGTTAACTACTTGATTTTTGATAGTCTACTTTGAACCGACCAATCCCAAAAGACGTTTTTGTTTAACTGTAGCGCATTGCTTACAAACATTCTTGGTCTTCAATTTTTGTGGCACAATGAGATAGCGATTCGGTTTTTGGTTGCATTTTCATACGACTGTTACACTTTGGTAAATTAAATAAATTGTTCAAGGGACTTCATAGGGTAGAAATTTTAAAAAAATTAAAAATTTTTATTTTTTATTTTTGTATTTTTGATATACGATACATAATATTTTTATTTTATAAAGGCGCTATTTAAATGTTTTTAAAAAAGTTGACACGTTGGTATTCAACTTTGTTGTTGCTTACAAATGCAGTATTTTGTGTTGCAGAAGATTTGTGTTGGTACAACTGAGTCTTAGCCAAACAGATGCTGGTTTGTCTGTTGTTATTTTGTTAGTGTTTTGAGGTTAGTTTGTGAGTTTTGTTAGCTGGGTTATAATAAAGGTAATAGAAGGAAGTCCTTGTTTAAGAAAATGAAAAATGTTGGCAGGCCCCAAACACCAGAAGTAAACAGTGAACTTGTTTTGGATGAAATTTGTAGCCTACGCCTGGGCTCAGGTCCCTCAAGTTCTGAGGTAGGTCTAGGCCTAGTAGCTCCAGGGCCTACAAATTCGCCAGTTTGCAGTGCTTTTAAGAAAAAAGCTAAGAGATTTAGACACTAAATATGATGTTTTTAAAAATGAGGTCATGGATCTTGAAGACTCAAACATAATTGTACACTTGATGCTTTTGACTGAAGTTCTAGAAAAGTCAGTGAAGCGTTTGAAGTGCGATTCGGTCGGAATGAAGTTCACTACTTGTCAAAATTCTGGATTGTGTTCTTATATAAATCTGGTATGTTGTTCTTGTAGTTATATGATTAGTTTTAAATCTTCTAAAACTGTTCCTAACCACCCAAATTTGTATGACGTTAACGTTAGGTTAGCTTATGGAATGCGGTACATCGGAAAAGGGCAAAAGGCTGCTAATGTTCTGTGCAGATTGATAAACCTGCCTCCACCTCCAACCCGTTTTGACAATTATATCTAATTGTTGGGCTCAGCAGTTAAAGATGTTTGTTTTAAGTTTATGGACAATGCATTAGAAGAAGCTGTCCGTAAAAATGGTGGTGAAAGAGACATAGCTATTGCAGTAGACAAAACCTGGCAAATCGTGGACACACTAATCTAAATGCAGTTATTTCTGTCATAAGTGTTGACACAGGAAAAGCTATTGATGTAGCTGTTTTTTCAAAATTTTGCAAATGTTCTAACAAAGCCTCCCATTTACCTAATTGTACTGCAAACTTTAGTAGATCAAGTGGTGGAATGAAGGTAGAAAGGGCCAATGCTATATTCCAAAAATCTCTGTCGAGGAAGGTTCGCTACACTAGTTATCTGGGTGATGGTGATTCCAAAGGTTTTACTTCTGTAGAAGCGTTGGATATTTACGTGGACACCCCAATAACAAAATTTGAATGTATTAGACATGGGATTAAGGCTTTTAAGATTAAAAAAGAAAACCGCCAAAAATCCGCTGTTAGATGGCAAGAGTCTTTGAGGAAGAAACAGACTGACCAAACCTTTAATTGAACAGCTCCAAAACTACTATGGCCTAACAATACGAAATAATCAAGAGAGTGTTGCAGACATGAAAAAAACAATATGGGCAATTTATTACCATAAAGTCACTACCGATGGCAGCTCTCATCACGGACTGTGCCCTAAAGGAGCAAATTCTTGGTGCGGGTATCAAGAATCACTAATAAATTCTGATGAGCCATATACCCATAAGAATTCAGTTCCTACAGCAGTGATAGAAGCCATTAAGCCTATATTTAGGGATTTAACAAATAAAGCCTTGCTCAAAAAGTGACTCCATGGTCGCATACAAAATCCCAACAAAAGCCTAAATAGTGTGATTTCGAATCGGTTACCAAAAACTGTGTTTGTTGGAATAAAAGTGTTGCACATGGGTGTTTATAAAGCAGTTGCTTCCTTTAATGAAAGCCACACAGTTAAGTGTCAAGTGTTAAAGGAGTTAAAGTTATTAGTGTGTAAAAATACAATACAAGCAATAAAAAAAAGCCAATAAACAGCGAGTGAGGTTTGCGCAGCGCCAAGCAGGAGAGCTTTAAAAAGGGCTATGGAGGTGAGAAGGATGAAGAAAAAAAAATTGAAGAGGTTGAAGACTCACCAGATGACCCAAGTTATGGTGCTGGATTATTTTAGTGATAAGTTATAGTTTTAATCAAGAAAAAGGTTTGAGTTTTTTTATACTTTTGCACACTTTTCTCTAAAACCGTTTAAGATAGAGCTTTAAAATTTTTACCACTTGTAAAAAATGTATATTTGTTTACTTTAACATGAGGGTTTTGAAATATTATGTTAACTTTATGCGGCAAAAAAATACTGTTATAAAACATGTTTATTTTCAAAAAACATTTGGTTTAATTGTACTTTAGGTAAAGTGATCGGAATTGCTTCAAATTTTTACCAGTGATAGCCCATGGTCTACTGATCATAAATATGCAATAAAATTTTATCGCTCTCAAAAACTGAATTTTTTAAAAATAATTTTCGAAAAAATTTTGAAAATTTTTCAGTGAAAAAAAAACTAGAAAATTTTCAAATTTTTGGTTGCCGGGGGTGAACGGTGTTGGTTGGTAGGTTACAGTTATTATAATTTTCTTCTTAAAAAAATTACATGTTTGCATGTGGTTTGAGGTAAACGGTGTTGGTTGAGAGGTGCGATCGGGGGTGAACGGTGTTGGTTGGTAGGTTACAGTTATTACAATTTTCTTCTTAAAAAAAATTTTCTAAATTATTTTTAAAAAATTCAGTTTTTGAGAGCGACAAAATTTTATTGCATGTTTATGATCAGTGGCATGTAGGCTACTTTTGGTAAAATTTCAAAAAATCCGAGCACTTTACCTAAAGTACAATTTTTCCAAAAATTTTTTAAAATTCATAATTTTCAAAAAAATTTTTTTTATATAGCTTGTGTTAAAGCAAACACAACATGACCTTAATTAGGCACAAAAAAATTCAAGTTATTTCTATGAGAGGTTACTGAGAAAAGTGTGCAAAAAGTTACTCATAACATAGGCGGTATAGGGCCTACAGGAGTCTCCTTACGTTGAAAATAAAAATAAATAAAAAGCAGGCTGGTAAATAATTATTATAGAAGTGTCAAAATAAATATGTGTCATATAAAAATTAAAGATTAGACAGTAAAATGGTTTTGGGGGTCCTGTGTAATACAAAAATGATCTTGCAGGCTGTATGCCAGATGCTCTAGTATTAGTTGTTTTAAAGCACTTGCAGGCTATATACAAAAAAAAACAAGTCTTACACGACCTTGTTTCTATTTTCCCTAGTTTTTTGGTTGTGATCATTTCAGCAAACTGAAGCGCAAGTTTACATATTTACATTGTGAGTGATGCTACATAAACTTATGTTTAACTATTTTTATTTATAAATTACTATAAGTTGGGATAGATTAAGATTGTGGAGTTATAATGACGGATTTTATGTTAATCTTAAACAATTAAAATTATTTATAAAATCTTAAACAATTTCAATTGTTATTATTAGGTTTAGTCCAAGTATCCTTTGTTTGGCTGTTTACGTTAAGGTTGAACATCTTTTCTTGAATTTATTTACTTTTAATCGTTTTGAAGATTCGTGAACCTTTTAATTAATATAACCCAACAGCAATGAATAATTCTTATTTTGATATCAATTAATTTTGTCGATATTATAAGGTATTTTATAAAATTTATATGTTTCGAAGTCAACGCGTGCACAAAGCCAGTGATTTACAATATCAAAGGTAAAATATGAAGTACTAAAATTTTATGCCCCTATCAATTCTCTTCCTTGGAAGGCATTTAATAAATTTTATTTATGTTAATACAAGTAGAACAAAATTACATTTGCTGTATTTTATATAAAGAAATAGACACTTAATTGACGTTATGTACACCTACATTACAATAAATATTTCCGTTTTGAAAGTTTTATGAAGATTAGAAAAAAGGCATTTTACTATAGTAGGAACGCCGTTTTGTTATATGAATATGATAATTTCCTATTAACATATTTTGTTTTTTTTCATCTATACATTTTGTTCTTGTTGTTAACAAAATCCTAGAGAAATGTTTTAACAGATTTATAACTTTTCAGATACAGTTTTAGGGGTAATGAATTTCTTGGACTTGGAGATATGTTTTACTGTGCCATAAAAGTCGCTAGAACTTATGTCACAAGAAAGAGTCGATAGCCGTAGTAACTAAGGCGCTGAATTAATAGAGATAGATGATTCGGCATTAGTTTTGTTTGTTGGAGCTTCTAACCTGGAAAGCGTTAATGGATCGAATTTATTACAGCAATAGCTATATTTTTCTCATGTATTGTCGAATGCGTTTCATTGTGATCGCTGCAGTTTATTTTATTATTTCTCTTTTTTTTTGAAAAACATCGTACTTTGACGAAGGATCAAAGCATTTATTATTTGCATAATTTTTCAACGCTGATACTTTTTCTTTTAAACTGTCTGCTTTATGAATGTTAAAAAACGCATACGCTTGTGATTAAATAAAAATTCTGGAGCTTTGAGCTTGTGTTTAGTATGTTAAATTCTTTTTACCTTCATGCAACATTGTTTTTACTGCGTTTTGAAATAACACGGTAGTAATTCTACTGCTAATTTTTTAAAATAAATTTAATATTTTAATAACTAACAAAAGTTATTATTATCCCCATTTAGATGATAATTTTATGAACTTTGCGTATTGGAAGTTACATCACCTAATTCTTCAAATTGGTTAATTATTAATTAATAACTTAATAAAAGTTTTATTACCCTCGTCAGTGTCAAATAATGTTTCAGCTGCAATGGAAACTACTAATTGATTAGCATTAATGTTTGTGATATTTACTTGAATTGAATTAAATCCATTAGTATATTTTATTTATTTCATATTGGTTCTGATTTGTTAGTATCTTTGTAATACAGTTATTAAACTAAAATTTTTAGTTGTTTGTTGTTGTTTGTATGAGATAAGGTGTGTGCCAAATAAATAAATTATTACTGTCAGCAGTTTATTTATTAATTCAATCTTAAATTTTTAACATGGTGGCAGAACGTGGTTTGCTAAAAGATTGAATTGGTTAATCAATAGCCAGAAGTAATGCTTAGCATTGAGCCTTTTGGTGCTACTATTAAAAAACTGCGGGGTTGGGGCACCTGGAAGTTTGCTGTTAAAAATTTGTTGCAGGGTTCTGAAAACGCATTCGAAGTCAGTAGTGGTCTAGTGTAGACAAACCTTGTAATGAGCGAGAAAATAAAGATTGATCATACCGACATCGAACTGGTGGAAAAATATATGTATCTAGGTCATGAAGTACGAATATCCAGACATAATCAAACATGCGAATTACAAAGAAGGATCAACCTTGGATGGGCAGCCTATGGTAGACTGAAACATATATTTAAGAGCGACCTTCCCATATGTCAGAAAAGGAAAGTATTTGACCAATGCGTCCTGCCGGTACTCACATATGGAACAGAGACCCTAACTTTAACAACAACATTCGCCAGAAAGCTGAAGGTGACCCAACGCAAAATGGAGAGATCAATGCTTAGATAGAGTTTACGAGACCATGTTACAAACGAGGATCTTCGCCGAAGAACGGCGGTAACAGACATCATAGAGAGAGTAATGTCATTGAAGTGGAAGTGGGCTAGACACGTGGCAAGAATGCGGGATGACAGGTGGACAAAAAGGCTCCTGGAATGGAGACTGCGCGCCGATAAACGGAGTAGAGGAAGACCACCAACGCGTTAGACCGATGACCTGAAGAGAGTGGCAAGCAACTGGATCCAGCAAGGACAGGACAGACAAAAGTGGAGGGCCATGAGGGAGGCCTATGTCCAGCAGTGGACGTTGAAGGCTGATTGATGATGATGATGATGATGAGTGGTCTAGTGAAAAAGCCAGAAGCGTCAGCCGCACAGAAAAATGAATTTGCTGTTTAAATTAAAACATGGGACAAAGCTGACCGGTTTGCATGTCAAATACTTGTCAAGACGTTGGAACCAAAAGTTATGGCCTTGCTGTTTATATGTGACACAGCCAGAGAGATGTAGGTAAAACTTTATTCGGTCTTTGAACAGCAGACTACGTAAGCTTCTCATAGAGTACAAAGCGAGTTGTTTGGTTTTAAAAAAGACAAATGACATGTTTTTACATATTGCGAAGTTCGAGGGTCTTGTCCTAAAAATGCAACAGCTGAATGTAAAACCGTATGAAGTATCAATTCTAGTCAAATTGCTAGACACTTTTTCTGAAGATTATGATAGCTTATAACAAGTTTGGTGGGCGGGATCACCTGATTCACAAATTTTTGGAAATCTTGTCAGTGTGTTAACATTGGAAGAGCAAAGAAGACGTTTACGTCAAGAAAACAAAGCTTTGCATCAAGAAGATTCAACTACACTAGTGACAATACAAAAGTACAAAAAAAAATCAAGTGCAGAACAAAAATGCCAACAATATAAGCGGTGAAAAGAAGAAACGTTTTAAATGCTACGGTTGTAGAGAGAAAAATCATATTAAAAGGAATTGCCCAAAACGCAAGCAGAATAATGCTTTTGTGTCTTTAGTTTTAAACGTAGAACTAGATGACAATTCCTGAATTGTTGACTCTCGACCAACTTTTCATGGTCAATGGTTTTCGTCTTTGATACTATTTAAAACACCTGCAAGAATATATATAGGAGATAAGTTATCAATAGGCGCTGTTGGTAAAGGTATCATCAAGTTTAAAGCTTTTGTTAATGGTAAATGTTATCATTATGACATGGAAGATGTGCTGTATGTGCCTGCTGCAAGAAAAAATCTGTTTTCGGTAAATTTTGTCAAAAAGGGAATTGTCAAGGCTTGAAGTATACGTATTGGACAACTATTTAAGATGGGAATTTACGTAGAATTTCTAGGAAAGCTCTTAGAAGGCTTGTCAAAAGTAGTCCGTGAAGAAAACGTAAGTTTTAACAAAATGACTTTGCAACAATGGCATGAGATCATGCGTCATTAAAACAAACGTTTACTTAAAAAAGTGTGGGAACGTCATGGCATCAATTGTGTCAAGACTGATTTCTTCCGTCAAGCCTGTGTAGACAGAAAACAACATTGTAACAGTTTTCAGCTGAGACAGCAACGGACCAAAAAAGTGATTCATGCAGATCTCTGCAGGCTCATGAAAGTTACGTACTTTGTGTGTTCTACGTGTGATTTTTTAAAGTTTGGAATGGTGTATCTCATGAAAGAAAAATTACAAACTTTTGAGAAAATCGTGGAAATGTTGGAGTTTGTCCGGAGTCAAAGCTGTCAGGCAGTAAAAATGTTCCAATGTGATGGGGGACGAGAATTTATCAACAACGACGTAGAAAAATTGCTCAAGAGTCAAGGTGTGGTGTTAAATGTAACTAACCCGTACACACATGAGCAAAACGGTTGTGCTGAGCGTTCGAATAAGATTATCGTGAAACTCGCAAGAACAATGCTAGCTACCAAAGTGTTACCGAAATCATTGTGGGCAGAAGCAGTCAATATTAAGGTTTATATACTTAATCAAACAGACCCGATCAGTGACGTACGTAAATCGCCAAACGAGGTATTTAACAAAAAGTCGGTTTATCTTAAAGATTGGCATCCTTTTGGTGCAAATTGTTTTGTCCATCAACCGAAAGAATTGATGAAGAAATGGGACAAGAAATCACGACAAGGAATTTTTGTTGGCCACTCCAAACCATATAACAAAACAAGAATTAACGAGTTTCCGAAAAAGTCTGAACATGTTCCTAAAAAAGTGCCAAAAAAATTGATACTGAAGCACACATTTTTGATTAAGAAAATAAAAATCAAGAATCAGAATCATATGAGGAGCTTCAAAGAGTTAAAATACAATCTGAGATCAAGAGTAAATATTAACCCAAGCGAGACAGCAAGAGATGAAGTGTGGTTAAGCAAACTATTTACTGAAGTTTCACTTTAAAGAAAGCTTCAACACTTTTCGTCGACAATATAAGTGCCGTAAAATATGCAAAAGACACATAGATGTGAGGTACCATTTTGTCCGCGAACGAATTGAAGAAGGACATCTTCAAAAGAACACATCTGGAGAAATTTGTAACGGTTGTTGTTCACAAATAAACAAACGAAAACGACGGCTCTAGCAGTACAACCTAGAGAGAAAAATAAGACAATTTGGCTCGATGTAACGCACTAAATTCGTGGAGAATCTAGTATTTGCAATAGTTAGCACAGCAGCGTCCGGCTTAGTCGGTGAGTTAGGGGGTCCTTGAAGAACTATAAAGAAATGGACTGCTGCCTAACAAGGGGCCACCTGTTGGAGCCGAATTTCATTTTTGGCTGTTTTCTTTTTTTTAGGTTGTTTCCTCTAAAGCCGTCGCTTTCTCTCGTTATTTGTAAACAACAACCGTTACAACTTCTGCAACAGATTAAGGTGTAGGAATCATTAATAATTATATATGTACCAAGTCCATAATCTACATTTTTATGGACGAGCCATAACTGTGGCGAGACTATAAAACGAAATTATGGACTGGTTGTATCGAAGATTTTAGTGTAAACTGTATAATTTTTCTCAAACAAATATAAACTGCAGAAAAGATTTGTTTATTCTGACATTGAGTTTAGCATTGACAGCCGTCCATAAAGTAACAAAAAATACTAATCTATAAAGAGGCACATTATGACCGAAAAACAGAATTAAGTTGGCAGGTTAACCATAAAATTTATTAAAATCGCCATGTAAGCCTTGCTTGTAAACAACGTAACCGCAATATTTAAGATCTGCTTGACTAAAATAACCTTAATTATTTTCTGTTGTACAAAATACGTACCAATTATTGTACGAGTTGCAGTGGTTTAAGCATATTTTGTTTTAAAAAGAAATATTAATAGAAATTTTGAGCAATGAAAAACTTTATTTAGTATATTTAACTCACAGTGCTTGAGTTCGTTTAATTAATCAATTAGAATGATATTGTAAGTAACAATTTTAATTCACACTAACAAAATAAAATTTTACAAAAGAACTACAATATTAAAAAAATTTAAAACTTAAAAACAAAAAAAAAATCCGCAAACGCAGCGTACAATTACTAAATTTTGAATAAACTTACAAACCGTAATACAAATTGGTTTTAATTTAAAAAAAAAAATTGATCCTTTAGTTGACTTCTGCATTCGATGCGATGATAGGACGGTGTCATCGTTGAGCGGCCATGACTTTATTAGTGAAACAAGAACAATTTAATTCTGTGCAATTATGGTTGTAATTTTTATTTATTGTTTATTAATTTTACACGAGTAATTTTAATTTGATGTTGTTCAAAACTTTACTTTTTGTTGAATTGAATATAAATCTGTATGATTCTAAATGATGATTCTCTTTGAGTGTCTGAACGTTGAATAGTTTGGTCTCTGCTTGTCTATTACCGCTGTATAACACGTCTTTCCTGCACTATCTTTTTAAAACTTTTTGTCTCACTTATTGTTAACTTGCTTTCTTTTTAACACTTTGTAAGTGTTTGTTGCCCTGGACATTTCAACAGGGCTTTCGACCGTTATAGAATTAATTCACGTATTGGCTGTTCATTCACGCAAAGGATTGATTTGTTTTGCTTTTCCGAGGCAAAATATAACACTTTTTGATAACACTTACTATTTACACGGAATTGCATTTTTGAATCCCACAAACAAAAAACTTAACTTGTAAACATTATTTTAAATTACTAATTAAACGGAAAATATTTATTTGTTTAAAATTCTTTTATAAAAAAGAGTTGGCTTATAGAAAACTTTAAATTACTAATAAATTTAATTTTATATCTCATTTAAATAGAAACTTTTACAATAAATAAAATAAGTTTTTCAGCCCAATATATATGTGTAAAACAGAAAGAAAAGATTTACTTTATTCTTTATTAATAAAGTTACTCAAGTTACTTGAATTTCATTAAGTTGACATTCTGTCGAATATCAGTCGCTGTCTTTCTTGCTTCATTGTTCATTTTTGGTTATTAATTGTTGTTATTATACTTTTTAAAATTAGTATTTCAACTGACAACCATATATATTGCCAACACTGTGTAAGCAAATTTCAAAAAGCGTCCAAATTAAAAACAAATTGGCATTTTTTTGGCGTATTTAGAAACCGCGGTGATTTCTTGTTTCTGCAAAATAAACAAAGTATGCCTAAGAGCTTGAGTGTTTGCATTAATCAACTTTTTTGTATGAATGCAAGTAAATTACGGCGAGTTTAAATCAGACGAGTCTGTTAGGTTTTCGTAAAAATTTATTAAACAATAGGTAAGTAAAGTTGCTTTCAAATTTTTTTAATATTATGTTCTTCTACCTCCAGTTAGAGAGGCTCTTATAGAGTACACGTAATGTTTATTAAATAAATTTTTGTCACACCTATAAATGCAGATGTTTGTTCATTGAGACTTCAAGTACAACTACGAATATAGTCATTATCAGAAGGGAGATAAGTGACAAAGTGTCCTAAGAATATGTAAAATCTTTTAACCTAGTTAAACACAATTTAACAATTGTTTAGAAACTTTGACGTTTGACTAATTTCTTCAATTATTTCAATAAAGTTTGTAGTACTGGAAGTACCATCACACAAATTGCTTCACTTAGTTATAGTAGTAAAACAACATAAAGAATCTAATTGTATTAAACCTCTATAATGACTTTTTGGAAACGACCAAAGACATGCATTTATGTAGTTTATAGACGACAATGTTTGGTTTTGTAACTGGTAACATCAAAATTTTGAAAATTAGCGCACACATTATTGAGATTATAATTACAATTACAAATTTGTCATCAGCATCTAACGTAACGGGGGATACATTTACTAAACTTTCGCGTTTTAAAACATTTCTTAACCTATTTGACTTTTTGACATTATTAGTAGGTACCATCAGTAGCAGCATTACGTACATCTAATTTGTAAGTTAGTTCATCATTTAGTAACACGTTATTTTCCATTTAAAAAAAATTTTTTTAACAAAAAAAAATTTTTAGAGCCCCACGTTGGGCGCTAAAATTTTACTACACGAACTTTTGTATTGTAACGTTTGTCGGTTAGCTGTTTGTGGGTGATAGAATATATATAATTTCCGTTCCTTTAAGTAAGAAGAATTAGTGCTTAAATAGTTGTTTATTTACGAAGCACGTAAATGTGCACTTTTTTGGCCGGGACGAATTAAAATATCCGATTTTATTGTAGGTTGTTTTTTGATTATTCAGATTATACTTATTATTTAATCGTTTATGAATACTCAAAAGGTTGATTTTTTTTAGGGGGGTAATTTTTTTGACCAACATTTTTTTTCATGAAAATTATTTAAGAATTAAGGCGGAGCATAAAATTAATCTCATGTGTGTTATAGAAGATTAATATATGACTAAAAACTACTACTATCGATAACTTTATGTATATTGTGTATATTTTTAAAACATTAGTTTGGGATAAATATTAATTGTTTGTCTTTAATTTTTAGGTTAACAGGATTCCTCTGACAAAAGCAAGGTAAGTTTTTATTAATTTTTTACTCCGCTGAACACAAACACAAACGTTTTACAAACTGGTTACCAACTAATTGTGTTGAGCTCAAAAGCTTTGAAACCTTTCTATTAACGTGTTGATCGCCAGGTTATTTTTAGTTCTAGGTGATTTTGTAAAAATGGCAGAACAATCGTTGAATATTAGTTTTGTCGAAGAAGTAGAAAAATACCATTGCTTGAAATAGCATAGGGGATAGTTTAATTTTACAGGTATTTATTAAATATAAGTATTGTTTGTGATTAGTTCAATTTCTTTTAGTCGCCTGATATGGGCAGTGTCCTAGCTATATTTATTGGTTTTAATACACAAGATGTTTATTTTTAACCGGATAATTTGTTTTTTGAAAACGAACAACTAGTCCGTTTTAATAAAATTGGTACTTTTCACTAGGAATTTTTGAACAGTATTTATTTCTTTATTTATTTAATCGTAAGGTACATTTTAAATAATGAATTGTGATGTAAGTGTTATGTATGGTGCCCCAGAAGATCAGTATAAACCTGTACAGTGTGGTAACGAAACCTTGTGCAATTGTGGATTGGTTGGTCTTGGCAAAGCATTTGCTTCAAGGTTTAGAAAAACCACTAAAACCTAAACATGCCAACCCTTACCCACCCTAGTATTCTTATGTAATAATATTAACCAAGTGTATAAACATTATAGAAGTATGATGGAGGCAAAACACAACTTTAATACATGAAATAATTACCTCACTGGATAAACGCTTGGGTTTTCAAATTGTACGTACAGCCCTCCAGTGAGACGCCATACCACAGCCACTAGGAATCTAACCCTGGACGACAGGGGTCAGTAGCTAGGATGCCAACCCTGGTTTGGTTGTTAACAACCCATAGTTTCGACAAGTTTCGGATGCTAGCTAACAGGAGGCCACCTCCCTTAGCGCTGGTACAATTACTCCTTTGGTAGTTACGAACTCAAGAACGCAGCCATGCTGCTTTTCAGACTACGTAGTACCGGGTCGGATACGCAGACCCACTCAGCGATGGGTCTTAATGGGGGAACTACTTTAATGAGCTAAACGTCAATCAGTCGTCAAAGAGCCCAAGCTTTCCTAAAATCAAGCTATCAATAACCCCCCCCAACTTACACGCAAGCCGAAGTAACTGTTTGACGGTCACCAACGTTTAGGTGCCGGGAGGGCCACAGGGCTGTACAGGACATACAGTTTACAACTGCGCCTCAATTGTTTTGGTCTAGTTATGCTTGACCTCGAAGGAATGCCACCTTTTAATAACTACATTCTAAAGTTGCTCGACACACAAGAAGACTAGAGTGTCTAGGTTGGTAACTCTAGATCAAGATGCTAAAGAGAGCATTAAATAGTCAGAGCAGAGACGACGAACTTCCAACCTACGTACTCAAAAACTCCTCTGTCTGTTACCAATGTATCTAGCGTCGAGCAAAGCCCTGGTTCCCTCTGAGAATGTTGATTGTATAACGGCACGCTAGCAACCAAATGTCTTTGTTCTTATACTCTACCAATTTGCAACCAAATCTAGCATTTCTGGATAACTCAACACGCCAACCTGGCCAATGCCAAGCCCAATTTTGAAACCAGGGTTTGAGGCACACCGAACCAATAAAGTTCAGGTATTGAGCGCGCACTTGCAAGGTCTCCCTGATCCACTGCCAGTTGAATCCAGTAACGGTGCCGCTAGGGCGACATCGCTAATTACTCAAGTACTACCGGCAAAATCTCAGTAGATTTGAAGTTTACAGTATCCTCAGCATATTCATCCGTAGCTTAGCGTGGGGTGTGAAGACTCTATTAGCAAGATGGGTTGGACAGCTTCGATTACAAATAGAAATGAATACACCTTTTGTACACCAGAAATCCTTTATTGCCGATTTTGAAATCCTTGAAAAGCTTAACGGTCCCATTTTGTCGCCACACACACAACATTTTGAATTTGGCAATGTTCAAAGTCGTCGTTATCTCCAATTTCATAGAAAATTTGTTAGTTATCGTCCTGTAAAAGTTTGTTTCCAAACGAGAAAAAGGGGACAGATGTTTGCAATGTGATGCATGCACCTTCTGATTGGATTTGAGCATAAAAAACTTTGTATTTCTCCGAAATTTCAAATTGTGAATTTTGAGATTAAGATGCCTCTAAGCGTGTGAGACCTTCTTTAATTCTGAATAAAGAGCAGCCGGAATTTTAAACTCGCCATAAAGACAAATTTAGGACATTTTATTAAATTGCATCTACAGTGCGTTTCTGAAAATAAGGGCCACTTTAACAATTTTTAAAAACAGATGTCGTTGTTTGGTAAGAATTCACTGAATTTCTTGCACAATATAGCAACGTAATTAAAAAACAGGTCCCTATGGAAGCATTTAAGCAACTTTATTTACATTTTAGATACAAAAAATGGCAACTTTGCCTCCTGCAAAATCTTTAATCTGCGGCACCTGTGACGCCGTCTATTGACTCTAATAGAAAAAGTGGCTACCATTTTCAGAAACGCACTGTATGAACTTGACAGTTTTGAAAATTGATAGGACGTGCAACAAGATTGAGGTTCAATAGTTATAATGTTTGAATTTTCTAGTTTGGAATGAAAGTCACTTTTAGAATTTGAAGTAGGGAATGCGTTTTTTGCTAGGATTAAAGTGGATTCTGATTCACAAGACTGTCATAACAGGTTTCAGGTTGTCCTAGGTCGTTATTTAGCATTTGCAAATATTTTCGTTTTACCAACATGGCATTTGGTACACAGCCAGACTCCCTTGTCGTAGCGGTATGCATCTACTCCAAAAAATAACATTTTGAATCGTAATTTTAGAATTGGAGTATGTTTAGGTGGAAATGGTAGCATTCATTTGTAACGTGGTTACATTGATCATGTTACAATTTAATATTAGTATGCATTCAAGGCAGCATTAGTCATTTTTGAATTTTGACCCCATGTGGTATAAATTGTTAAACTGATGATTAATTTTTTTAATCAAAAAATTTTGATGCGCCATTTAATTGTCTTTTTCTTTTATAGTGCATATTTTTAAGAAAATATGCTACCATTACTATTTTCTTGGAAAAAAACTAAAAAAAATCACTCAGTATGTATCTTCCATAGTAACCTATACTATTTTTAAGAAAACAGGAGGCTCGATAGCTACCCAAGAACTATAAATGTGAGTAATGATTCCACAGTAATATTTTGATAGCAACTGATTGTATTTCAGTATTGTACACCTTAATATTAGTCTTTTTGCCAATTTTTATTCAAATCGGAAGCAAGACTGTACATTTGACAAAAAATGACAATTAATTTTGAGTGGTTTTTTTAACATAATATGATGTAAATCAATGTGTAGAACACTGTTGTACAAGCCGTTTCTTTGGATTTTTCAAAATTGTTGCAATTTTCCCATTACAAAAATTTCTCTCAAGAACTTTAAACATACGTAATGATTCCACAGTAATACTTTGATGGCATGTATTTTTGTATTTTAGACTTTAATATTAGTCTTTTTATCAATTTTTAGTCAAATCGGATACAACATTTTTTTTTCACAAGACTATACAGGGTGGTTTACCGGAAACCGCCGTAATTGTAAAAAAGTAATAAATGTTTTTAAATAGTGGATAATTCAAATTTGTTTTTGGTCTGCAAACGCCAATTTTGATATAAAACATTAAATAAGTCAGAAACAATAGAGGTGAGGTATGTGACATATGTATGCCTAGAATTAGACGTCGAATCTAAAAGTGTAGGATTATATAGAGTGTTCCATTTAAAATAAGCAAGTTGATACATACTTCCGGTAAAACTAAAAGTTCTGCCATCTTTAAAATATTTCGGTTGAATGACCCGCATCGACTTATGTTCGCAAATTTTTCGAATTTTCCTACGTACAGTTTTTCCATAAACAATCGGGGCAGTTGTAGACCACCCTGTATATAGTCTTTGTTCCTTTGACGAAAATTGACAAAAATTTTGGTGTGGCTTTTTTAACATAATATTATATAAATCAATGCGTAGAACACAGTAGTACAAGCCGTTTTTTTGATTTCACAATATTGCTGCATAAACAAGGTTTTCCCATTAGAATCTTTTTTTTTTAAAAACTTTAAATGTGCGTAATGGCTCCACAGTCATATTTTGATGCCAACTGATTATGTTTCTGTATTCTACAGCTTAACATTAGTCTTTTTACTAATTTTTAGTCAAATCGAAAACAAAATTTTTTTCTCCGATTTTATATTCAAGACAATATTGTTCTTTTGACGAAAAATGACAAAACATTTTGTGTAGTTTTTAACATAATACGATGTGAATCAATGTGTAGAACACTGTTGTACAAACCGTTTGTTGAAAATTCTCAAAATTGGTGCATAAACTACGTTTTCCCATTAGAAGCTTTTTCTCTCAAGAACTTTAAACCTGCGTAATGATTCCACAGTAATATTTTGATGGCATGTATTTCTGTATTCTACACTTTAATATTAGTCTTTTTATCAATTTTTAGTCAAATCGGAAACAAACATTTTTTTCCCCAAGACTATACAGGGTGGTTCACCGGAAACCGCCGCAATTGTATAAAGTAATAAATGTTTTTAAATAGTGGATAATTCAAATTTGTTTTTGGTCTGTAAACGCCAATTTTGATATAAAACATTAATAAGTCAGAAACGATTAAGGTGAGGTATGTGACATATGTATGCCTAGAATTAGACCTCAAATCTAAAAGTGTAGTATTATATAGAGTGTTCTATTTAAAATAAGCAAGTTGATACATACTTCCGGTAAAACTGAAAGTTCTGCCATCTTTAAAATATTTCGGTTGAATGACCCGCATCGACTTATGTTCGCAAATTTTCCGAATTTTCCTACGTACAGTTTTTCCATAAACAATCGGGGCACTTTCATGTAGACCACCCTGTATATAGTCTTTGTTCTTTTGACAAAAATTCACAAACATTTTGATGTGGCTTTTTTAACATAATATTATATAAATCACTGCGTAGAACACTGTAGTACAAGCCGTTTTTTTGATTTCACAAAACTGCTGCATAAACAAGGTTTTCCCATTAGAATCTTTTTTTTCTAAAAACTTTAAATGTGCGTAATGGCTCTACAGTCATATTTTGATGCCAATTGATTATGTTTCTGTATTCTACAGCTTAACATTAGTCTTTTCACTAGTTTTTAGTCAAATCGAAAACAAAATTTTTTTCTCCGATTTTATATTCAAGACAATATTGTTCTTTTGACGAAAAATGACAAAACATTTTGTGTAGTTTTTTAACATAATACGATGTGAATCAATGTGTAGAACACTGTTGTACAAACCGTTTGTTCAAAATTCTCAAAATTGGTGCATAAACTACGTTTTCCCATTAGAAGCTTTTTCTCTCAAGAACTTTAAACGTGCGTAATGATTCCACAGTAATATTTTGATGGCATGTATTTTTGTATTCTACACTTTAATATTAGTCTTTTTATCAATTTTTAGTCAAATCGGAAACAAACATTTTTCCCCAAGACTATACAGGGTGGTTCACCTGAAACCGCCGCAATTGTAAAAAGTAAAAATGTTTTTCAATAGTGGATAATTCAACTTAGTTTTTGATCTGCAAACGCCAATTTTGACATAAAACATTAACCCGGCGTTGGTAAGGTGGGGTGTGACAAACCCCAGGCCATACAAAACTGTTAGCCATTTTGTAATAGTTGCTCTGTGCGCATGCGTCTCTTAATAGCTTTCCACAATAATTTCACCTATCCTATGGTTCAGTTGGTTTGTTGGCAGCGCCTGTAAAAGATGTGTAGTGGCTGCTCAAAGTGACTTGGGGTTTCTCAGACCCCACCTTACCATTGCCGTAACATTTTGGTCAAACGGTGAGTATTCAGAAATATTAAATTGTTATTACAACAGTGATGGTTTTTCTCCAAAAGTCTTAAAAAGTGGCACTTTTATTAACTCTATACGTGTCGTAGAAGTGCCACTTTTACATCCTAGGAGTAAAAGTAACTATTTGTACCTTTGAAGTAAAAATAGTTATTGTTATTGTTTTTTTTCCAAGATGTGTTCGTACGAGAAAGAACAGCAACGCTTGCTAGCGTTATGGCAAGAAGTCGAAAACGATCAAGACAATTACGAGCTTTCTGAAACTGAAAGTGAGCCAGAAGAAGATGAAGTAAATGATCTCAATGCTGAACTCAATACTGGACAAGATGAGAATGACGACGAAGATATTGGAGATATCGGCTTAGATAATGAAAACATCAATAATTCTCAAACTATTGATAATATATCGTCACAAAAATATTACGTTGGAAAAGACAATATTACAAAATGGCTACGAAATGTACCACATAGAAATGTTTGAACTAGAGCTCAAAATATAATTACTCATTTGCCTTGCGTAAAGACTTATGCTAAAAATGCGAAGCAAATAATTGAATGTTGGTCTTTGTTTTTGACGATCAAATGCTCTCTGATATTGTCAAGTATACCAATCAAAAATTCGTCAAAAGCAACAAAATATAAAGATCAGTATTTTGTAGGGAAACTACAGTCGTTGAATATAAAGCAGTTTTAGGATTGCTGTATTTAGCAAGTGTATGCAGATCAAATCATCAGAATTTAAATGACTTATGGATGGCTGATGGTACAGGCGTTGATATATTTCGTGCTACTATGTGCCTTAAAAGATTCACTTTTTATTATCTTGTATGCGTTTTGATAATATGAACAATAGGGAAGAACGACGCAAATGTGACAAGCTAGCTCCAATCAGAGCCATATTTGATAAATTTGTATATTACTTTGACCAAGCTTATTCCCCAAGTGAGTATCTCACGCTAGACGAGAAGCTGGAATCTTTCAGAGGGCGATGCTCATTCCGCCAATACATACCAAACACGCCAGCGAAGTATGGGATAAAGGTACAAGCTTTAGTGAATGCCAAATCCTTTTATGTTATGAAGCTGGAAGTTTACACTGGTCTACAACCTGATGGACCTTACAATATGGGTAATCGTCCATCTGATATTGTTCTGCGTATGGTACAACCTATATCTGGTACCAAAAGGAATGTGACGTTTGATAACTGGTACACCAGTCACGATGTAATGTTAAAACTACTGAAAGATCATAAACTGACATCTGTTGGTACTATGAGAAAAAATAAACGGATTATACCCACAGATTTTTTGAATGTTCAGAAGAGGGAAAATAAATCTAGCTTGTTTGGTTTCCAAGAAAATATAACTTTAGTTTCTTACGTGCCAAAGAAACAAAAAATGGTTTGCTGCTTTCAACACTACATCACGACGATAAGATAGATGACAGTACAGGAGATCGCCGTCTTCCTGAAATAATTAGTTTTATAACTTCACAAAATGCGGTGTAGATGTAGTAGATGAATTGTCTGGAAGCTACAGTGTTTCTCGCAATTCAAGAAGATGGCCTCTCACCCTCTTTTTTCTCTCTCCTCAACACGGTAGGAATCAATTCCCAGGTAATATATAGAACAAATAATAACGACTACAAGCTGAAGAGACGAGAATACCTGAAAAATTAGGGCTGGCGCTAATTGAAGAACACATAGATAAACAAAAAGAAAATTCAAGATTGCCAAGAAACTTGCGTAGAAAATCATAGAAATAAGTGGGAAAAGCCAAGAACCACCATCCAAACGACCAACTCTCATCGGAAGGTGCCAAACATGTCCTAGAACACGTGACCGCAAAACCAAAACTACGTTTTCCCATTAGAAGTTTTTCTCTCAAGAACTTTAAACGTGCGTAATGATTCCACAGTAATATTTTGATGGCATGTATTTCTGTATTCTACACTTTAATGTTAGTCGTTTTATCAATTTTTAGTCAAATCGGAAACAAACATTTTTTTTCCCTAAGACTATACAGGGTGGTTCACCGAAACCGCCGCAATTGTAAAAAGTAATAAATGTTTTTAAATAGTGGATAATTCAAATTTGTTTTTGGTCTGCAAACGCCAATTTTGATGTAAAACATTAAATAAGTCAGAAACGATTGAGGTGAGGTATGTGACATATGTATGCCTAGAATTAGACGTCGAATCTAAAAGTGTAGGATTATATAGAGTGTTCCATTTAAAATAAGCAAGTTGATACATACTTCCGGTAAAACTGAAAGTTCTGCCATCTTTAAAATATTTCGGTTGAATGACCCGCATCAACTTATGTTCGCAAATTTTCCGAATTTTCCTACGTACAGTTTTTCCATAAACAATCAGGGCACTTCCATGTAGACCACCCTGTCTTTGTTCTTTTGACAAAAATTCACAAACATTTTGATGTGGCTTTTTAACATAATATTATATAAATCACTGCGTAGAACACTGTAGTACAAGCCGTTTTTTTGATTTCACAAAACTGCTGCATAAACAAGGTTTTCCCATTAGAATCTTTTTTTTCTAAAAACTTTAAATGTGCGTAATGGCTCTACAGTCATATTTTGATGCCAATTGATTATGTTTCTGTATTCTACAGCTTAACATTAGTCTTTTCACTAGTTTTTAGTCAAATCGAAAACAAAATTTTTTTCTCCGATTTTATATTCAAGACAATATTGTTCTTTTGACGAAAAATGACAAAACATTTTGTGTAGTTTTTTTAACATAATACGATGTGAATCAATGTGTAGAACACTGTTGTACAAACCGTTTGTTCAAAATTCTCAAAATTGGTGCATAAACTACGTTTTCCCATTAGAAGCTTTTTCTCTCAAGAACTTTAAACGTGCGTAATGATTCCACAGTAATATTTTGATGGCATGTATTTTTGTATTCTACACTTTAATATTAGTCTTTTTATCAATTTTTAGTCAAATCGGAAACAAACATTTTTTTCCCCAAGACTATACAGGGTGGTTCACCGGAAACCGCCGCAATTGTAAAAAAGTAAAAAATGTTTTTCAATAGTGGATAATTCAACTTAGTTTTTGATCTGCAAACGCCAATTTTGACATAAAACATTAACCCGGCGTTGGTAAGGTGGGGTGTGACAAACCCCAGGCCATACAAAACTGTTAGCCATTTTTGTAATAGTTGCTCTGTGCGCATGCGTCTCTTAATAGCTTTCCACAATAATTTCACCTATCCTATGGTTCAGTTGGTTTGTTGGCAGCGCCTGTAAAAGATGTGTAGTGGCTGCTCAAAGTGACTTGGGGTTTCTCAGACCCCACCTTACCATTGCCGTAACATTTTGGTCAAACGGTGAGTATTCAGAAATATTAAATTGTTATTACAACAGTGATGGTTTTTCTCCAAAAGTCTTAAAAGTGGCACTTTTATTAACTCTATACGTGTCGTAGAAGTGCCACTTTTACATCCTAGGAGTAAAAGTAACTATTTGTACCTTTGAAGTAAAAATAGTTATTGTTATTGTTTTTTTTCCAAGATGTGTTCGTACGAGAAAGAACAGCAACGCTTGCTAGCGTTATGGCAAGAAGTCGAAAACGATCAAGACAATTACGAGCTTTCTGAAACTGAAAGTGAGCCAGAAGAAGATGAAGTAAATGATCTCAATGCTGAACTCAATACTGGACAAGATGAGAATGACGACGAAGATATTGGAGATATCGGCTTAGATAATGAAAACATCAATAATTCTCAAACTATTGATAATATATCGTCACAAAAATATTACGTTGGAAAAGACAATATTACAAAATGGCTACGAAATGTACCACATAGAAATGTTTGAACTAGAGCTCAAAATATAATTACTCATTTGCCTTGCGTAAAGACTTATGCTAAAAATGCGAAGCAAATAATTGAATGTTGGTCTTTGTTTTTGACGATCAAATGCTCTCTGATATTGTCAAGTATACCAATCAAAAAATTCGTCAAAAAGCAACAAAATATAAAGATCAGTATTTTGTAGGGGAAACTACAGTCGTTGAATATAAAGCAGTTTTAGGATTGCTGTATTTAGCAAGTGTATGCAGATCAAATCATCAGAATTTAAATGACTTATGGATGGCTGATGGTACAGGCGTTGATATATTTCGTGCTACTATGTGCCTTAAAAGATTCACTTTTTATTATCTTGTATGCGTTTTGATAATATGAACAATAGGGAAGAACGACGCAAATGTGACAAGCTAGCTCCAATCAGAGCCATATTTGATAAATTTGTATATTACTTTGACCAAGCTTATTCCCCAAGTGAGTATCTCACGCTAGACGAGAAGCTGGAATCTTTCAGAGGGCGATGCTCATTCCGCCAATACATACCAAACACGCCAGCGAAGTATGGGATAAAGGTACAAGCTTTAGTGAATGCCAAATCCTTTTATGTTATGAAGCTGGAAGTTTACACTGGTCTACAACCTGATGGACCTTACAATATGGGTAATCGTCCATCTGATATTGTTCTGCGTATGGTACAACCTATATCTGGTACCAAAAGGAATGTGACGTTTGATAACTGGTACACCAGTCACGATGTAATGTTAAAACTACTGAAAGATCATAAACTGACATCTGTTGGTACTATGAGAAAAAATAAACGGATTATACCCACAGATTTTTGAATGTTCAGAAGAGGGAAAATAAATCTAGCTTGTTTGGTTTCCAAGAAGATATAACTTTAGTTTCTTACGTGCCAAAGAAACAAAAAATGTTTTGCTGCTTTCAACACTACATCACGACGATAAGATAGATGACAGTACAGGAGATCGCCGTCTTCCTGAAATAATTAGTTTTTATAACTTCACAAAATGCGGTGTAGATGTAGTAGATGAATTGTCTGGAAGCTACAGTGTTTCTCGCAATTCAAGAAGATGGCCTCTCACCCTCTTTTTCTCTCTCCTCAACACGGTAGGAATCAATTCCCAGGTAATATATAGAACAAATAATAACGACTACAAGCTGAAGAGACGAGAATACCTGAAAAAATTAGGGCTGGCGCTAATTGAAGAACACATAGATAAACAAAAAGAAAATTCAAGATTGCCAAGAAACTTGCGTAGAAAAATCATAGAAATAAGTGGGAAAAGCCAAGAACCACCATCCAAACGACCAACTCTCATCGGAAGGTGCCAAACATGTCCTAGAACACGTGACCGCAAAACCAAAACTACGTTTTCCCATTAGAAGTTTTTTCTCTCAAGAACTTTAAACGTGCGTAATGATTCCACAGTAATATTTTGATGGCATGTATTTCTGTATTCTACACTTTAATGTTAGTCGTTTTATCAATTTTTAGTCAAATCGGAAACAAACATTTTTTTCCCTAAGACTATACAGGGTGGTTCACCGGAAACCGCCGCAATTGTAAAAAAGTAATAAATGTTTTTAAATAGTGGATAATTCAAATTTGTTTTTGGTCTGCAAACGCCAATTTTGATGTAAAACATTAAATAAGTCAGAAACGATTGAGGTGAGGTATGTGACATATGTATGCCTAGAATTAGACGTCGAATCTAAAAGTGTAGGATTATATAGAGTGTTCCATTTAAAATAAGCAAGTTGATACATACTTCCGGTAAAACTGAAAGTTCTGCCATCTTTAACATATTTCGGTTGAATGACCCGCATTGACTTATGTTCGCAAATTTTCCGAATTTTCCTACGTACAGTTTTTCCATAAACAATCGGGGCACTTCCATGTAGACCACCCTGTATATAGTCTTTGTTCTTTTGACAAAAATTCACAAACATTTTGAAGTGGCTTTTTAACATAATATTATATAAATCACTGCGTAGAACACTGTAGTACAAGCCGTTTTTTTGATTTCACAAAACTGCTGCATAAACAAGGTTTTCCCATTAGAATCTTTTTTTTCTAAAAACTTTAAATGTGCGTAATGGCTCTACAGTCATATTTTGATGCCAACTGATTATGTTTCTGTATTCTACAGCTTAACATTAGTCTTTTCACTAATTTTTAGTCAAATCGAAAACAAAATTTTTTTCTCCGATTTTATATTTAAGACAATATTGTTCTTTTGACGAAAAATGACAAAACATTTTGTGTGGCTTTTTTAATATAATACGATGTGAATCAATGTGTAGAACACTGTTGTACAAGCCGTTTGTTCGAAATTCTCAAAATTGGTGCATAAACTACGTTTTCCCATTAGAAGTTTTTTCTCTTAAGAACTTTAAACGTGCGTAATGATTCCACAGTAATATTTTGATGGCATGTATTTCTGTATTCTACACTTTAATATTAGTCTTTTTATCAATTTTTAGTCAAATCAGAAACAAACATTTTTTTCCCCAAGACTATACAGGGTGGTTCACCGGAAACCGCCGCAATTGTAAAAAAGTAAAAAATGTTTTTCAATAGTGGATAATTCAACTTAGTTTTTGGTCTGCAAACCCCAATTTTGACATAAAACATTAACCCGGCGTTGGTAAGGTGGGGTGTGACAAACCCAGGCCATACAAAACTGTTAGCCATTTTTGTAATAGTTGCTCTGTGCGCATGCGTCTCTTAATAGCTTTCCACAATAATTTCACCTATGCTATGGTTCAGTTGGTTTGTTGGCAGCGCCTGTAAAAGACGTGTAGTGGCTGCTCAAAGTGACTTGGGGTTTCTCAGACCCCACCTTACCATTGCCGTAACATTTTGGTCGAACGGTGAGTATTCAGAAATATTAAATTGTTATTACAACAGTGATGGTTTTTCTCCAAAAGTCTTAAAAATGGCACTTTTATTAACTCTATACGTGTCGTAGAAGTGCTACTTTTACATCCTAGGAGTAAAAGTAACTATTTGTACCTTTGAAGTAAAAATAGTTATTGTTATTGTTTTTTTTCCAAGATGTGTTCGTACGAGAAAGAACAGCAACGCTTGCTAGCGTTATGGCAAGAAGTCGAAAACGATCAAGACAATTACGAGCTTTCTGAGACTGAAAGTGAGCCAGAAGAAGATGAAGTAAATGATCTCAATGCTGAACTCAATACTGGACAAGATGAGAATGACGACGAAGATATTGGAGATATCGGCTTAGATAATGAAAACATCAATAATTCTCAAACTATTGATAATATATCGTCACAAAAATATTACGTTGGAAAAGACAATATTACAAAATGGCTACGAAATGTACCACATAGAAATGTTTGAACTAGAGCTCAAAATATAATTACTCATTTGCCTTGCGTAAAGACTTATGCTAAAAATGCGAAGCAAATAATTGAATGTTGGTCTTTGTTTTTTGACGATCAAATGCTCTCTGATATTGTCAAGTATACCAATCAAAAAATTCGTCAAAAAGCAACAAAATATAAAGATCAGTATTTTGTAGGGAAACTACAGTCGTTGAATATAAAGCAGTTTTAGGATTGCTGTATTTAGCAAGTGTATGCAGACCAAATCATCAGAATTTAAATGACTTATGGATGGCTGATGGTACAGGCGTTGATATATTTCGTGCTACTATGTGCCTTAAAAGATTCACTTTTTATTATCTTGTATGCGTTTTGATAATATGAACAATAGGGAAGAACGACGCAAATGTGACAAGCTAGCTCCAATCAGAGCCATATTTGATAAATTTGTATATTACTTTGACCAAGCTTATTCCCCAAGTAAGTATCTCACGCTAGACGAGAAGCTGGAATCTTTCAGAGGGCGATGCTCATTCCGCCAATACATACCAAACACGCCAGCGAAGAATGGGATAAAGGTACAAGCTTTAGTGAATGCCAAATCCTTTTATGTTATGAAGCTGGAAGTTTACACTGGTCTACAACCTGATGGACCTTACAATATGGGTAATCGTCCATCTGATATTGTTCTGCGTATGGTACAACCTATATCTGGTACCAAAAGGAATGTGACGTTTGATAACTGGTACACCAGTCACGATGTAATGTTAAAACTACTGAAAGATCATAAACTGACATCTGTTGGTACTATGAGAAAAAATAAACGGATTATACCCACAGATTTTTTGAATTTTCAGAAGAGGAAAATAAATCTAGCTTGTTTGGTTTCCAAGAAGATATAACTTTAGTTTCTTACATGCCAAAGAAACAAAAAATGTTTTGCTGCTTTCAACACTACATCACGACGATAAGATAGATGACAGTACAGGAGATCGCCGTCTTCCTGAAATAATTAGTTTTTATAACTTCACAAAATGCGGTGTAGATGTAGTAGATGAATTGTCTGGAAGCTACAGTGTTTCTCGCAATTCAAGAAGATGGCCTCTCACCCTTTTTTTCTCTCTCCTCAACACGGTAGGAATCAATTCCCAGGTAATATATAGAACAAATAATAACGACTACAAGCTGAAGAGACGAGAATACCTGAAAAATTAGGGCTGGCGCTAATTGAAGAACACATAGATAAACGAAAAGAAAATTCAAGATTGCCAAGAAACTTGCGTAGAAAAATCATAGAAATAAGTGGGAAAAGCCAAGAACCACCATCCAAACGACCAACTCTCATCGGAAGGTGTCAAACATGTCCTAGAACACGTGACCGCAAAACCAAATACACCTGCAGTACCTGCAATACGTTTCTATGTCTAGAACATGCTCATATGTACTGCCAAAATTGTTGTATTTCGGAATGGATTTTTTTATTTTTGATCGTCAATACCAAATAAAAATTAGTTTCCAAGTGTTTATTTGAGTATTAGCTATAAAGTATTACCATTACATCTGAAAAATTTCCGAAAATTTTGCCAATTTTTCCCAATTTTTGAATGTGTGTTTTTTTTGTTTTGTAAAATACGACGTTCAAGTTATTTTATGTTATTTTAATAATAAAATAAAAATTTCTAACAATTCTTGTTTTATTCATTTCTATATTACTTTGTTAAAACTTAGCCAAAATATAAATAACCTACATAATTTGTAACTATTTTTTTATTTATTAATTTGGTGGGGTTTGTCAGACCCCACCTTACCACTGCCGTCAAAATATTTCACCTTACCAACGCCGGGTTAAATAAGTTAGAAACGATTGAGGTGGGGTATGTGACATTGTACATGAAATATGCCTGGAATTGGACGTAGAATCTAGAAATGTAGCAATATATAGGGTGTTCTATTTAAAATACGCAATTAAATACATACTTACGGTAAAACTGAAAGTTCTGCCATCTTTAAAATATTTAGGTTGAATGGGTCGCATCGACTTTGGTATTTTCGCAAATTTTCAGAATTTTCCTACGTATAGTTTTTTCATAAACAAGCACGGCGGTTTACGGTGAACCACCGGTGTGATGTGGTTTTTTTAATATAATACGATGTATATCAATGCGTAGAACACTATAGTGCAAGCCTTTTCTTCGGATTTTTCAGTTTAAAATCCGTTGTATACAAAAGGTACATATTTTATTTTATTAATTATTAGACAACTTATGGTTACTTTTACAAATGTCGTTCATTCATTTATTCAATTTATATTTTCAAATCGCATCGGCACCTATACCTGATCCAGGCACTAATTTAAAAGCATACAAAAATTTTATCAAAGTAGTCTAGTCGTTTAGTAGAAGATCAGTGACATATAGGAGAGAAAATTATATATTATTAACACTAAACTAAAAAAATTATAGATGTCCTTAATCCTTTTAGGATTATACTGCATTGTGACTAATTCGTCGAATGTATACGCCCAGAAGATTAAACAAACGTTTACCCATTAAGACAAAAACCACGTAACCCGAAATCTTTTTATTATAGTCTACGTCTTCGAACAAATTCAATTTTTTCTTTTGCAAAATAAACATTTTTCCCTCTTCGAATCGTTTGGAATTCGATTAAAATTAAATATAATTAACTTATTTTAAATGTTGTAAAGCCAACGATGAAGAAACGGGAAGTATGATACTGAGTTATCTTACAATTTATTGAAGAGAATTTCGACGAAGAAAATATTTATAGCTTAATTTAGATTCTTTATTACTCTAAGATATTTAAATTGACGAAGAGAAGGAATATTGCTCCTGGATGTATTTACTTGAAAAGGGCTGTTGTTCAGATTTATGAAGTATTCTTAATAGTCCCAAAAATTTATAATTAAACTCGTTTGCAGTTTTGACGCGTATCGAGTCATTCATAATCTGTCTTTAACTAAACATCTACCAGTCAATGGTTCCCATCATTTATAATAATTTTTTGTACCGGATGCTTTTCATTTTGTTTTGATTGATGGCTGTATTTAGTTGGTGCCAGCATTTTCCTAAAAAAAAACGAGACGAAAAAAAAAACGAAAGTGCATGCTAAGAACTATTTTGTTGTGTACATTTCTAATCCCATCGGGCATTCGCAGTTTATCCTCCGTGAATCTTGACAGAATCCCTCAGGAAAGCGGATGTGGTTACAATAAAACACACTTTGCTCACGTTGTTTTGACAAGACCAATTACAATGAATGCTTCTACGTATCTTTAAATTGATTCTTATTTGTTGTTATGCTCCATGCTACCTGAGGATTCTAATATATTTTCTTTATTTACTGTACAAATATTTTTTTGTGTATCGATTCGGTTTATTTTATTTTGCTGCTGTTTTTCGTTTGATTGTCAGTTTGTTCTGTTTTATTGAACGTGTTTTTTTACATTTGCACAAAAAATTATAATAATTTAGTTTATGTAATATTTTTTCTATTTGATAATTAAGTTTATATTACTTTTTTTATCTGTATTTTGAACACAACGTCGGAAAATAGAGTCGTTAAATAAATAAAATAAATAATAGTGATTCACACACAACCAGCAGTGGAACATTATGGATGCAGTTATAAACGTACTTATGGTATAGTATTTTATTATCCATCGAGTATATTTTCCAACGTTTCTTGAGTATTGCACGTTATAGGGTTTGAGTTCAATGTAGGACACTGCACTAGCATGTGTTAGACACTGTCACATTACATTACCCATTTGCTTCATTAAAACCCAATATACTATATGACTCTATAAAATCGAAAAGTTTTGCATTTATTGATAAACAACAATTTTTCTAGACAAATGGGTTTTAAAAAACAGCGAATATAATATTTTATTCAAAAACAAATTTAATATTGATTTTTAAAATAAAATTGTGATGTTTTCATTTTAGATTATGTGAATAATAGGTAATTATGGCCCCCGTTGTCGTTAATAGTCCATAATGGACTCTGTAAGGGTTGTAGATCAGAAATAATAAGAATAAAAAAAAAAAGAACAATACTATTTGGCTAGAGACAGCGCACTAAATTTATGGAAGATCACTGCTGCGTAACAAAGCGCCACCTGCTGGGTAATCATCATCATCAATCAGCTTCCGTTCGTCTACTGTTGGACATAAGCCTCCCGTGACTGCTTCCACATCTTCTTGTCTTGTGCCTTTTGCATCCAGTTTGTATAGATTCGTTTCACATCGTCGGACCATCTAGTTGGTGGTCGTCTCTTAATTCTGTGCGCGTCCTGCCTGGGCCTCCACTCTACGATCCGCTTAGTCTGTCTGTCATCACGCATTCTCGCAGCGTGTCCCGCCCAATTCCACTTTAAGACTGCAATTCTCTCTATCGCGTCGATTACTCCGGTTCTTCTACGTAGCTCAATGTTTGTGATGTGGTCTCTACGTGTTAATCCAAGCATTGATCTTTCCATTGCGCGCTGTGTCACTCTGATTTTCTGCACAGTTTTTTTGGTTAGTGTTAAGGTTTCGGCGCCGTAGGTTAAAACAGGAAGGACATATTGATTGAAAACTTTTCTTTTCAAACATGTCAGTCCCATTCGTCTAACTTGTTCGTGCGTTTATACCTCCACTGAGTACAGGGTTAGTCATCAGCTGGGTTTTTAACACGTTAATTTTTAATCCCACTTTACGGGAAGCAGAATTTAATCTTTGTATCATCGTTACAGCATGTTCGAAACGGTTTGTTATCAGTACTATGTCATCTGCGAACCTTAAGTGTGTAAGATCTTCACCATCTATGTTGATACCTAGATTTTCCAGGTTTATAGACTTAAACATATATTCAAGCAGGTTTATGAACAGTTTCGGAGAGATGGTGTCCCGCTGTCATACTTCTTTGTTTATTTTGAATTTGTTAGTACTTTCTTGCAGTTGTTTCACGTCAGCTGTAGCGTTTTCATATATAGATTTCAAGATTAGATTACATCGGTGGTCTATTCTGCTATCAGACTGTGATCTTAGCATCTGGTACTGACTTGTTGTGTCAAAGGCTTTTTCGTAGTCCACAAATATTAAGAGCAGTAGCCGGTTATATTCTATGGGTTTCTCTATGAGGTTTTTCAAGACCTGAAGATGGTCGTTCGTGCCGTATCCTGATCTAAAACCAGCCTCTTCTCTTGGTTGATAGAGGTCCAATTTCGCACTCAATATATTGGTGATGATTCGGGTGAACAACTTGTACATATGCGATAACAGACTGATAGGACGGTAGTTATCAGGGTTGGTAATGTCTCCTTTTTCATGTATTAGGGTGATGGTTGCATTGTTCCATTGGTGTGGTATTTTGACCTGTATCAAACATTCGTTAAATACTGTTTTAAGGCTTTGCAGTAACTTATTGCTTCCTATTTTAAGAGTTTCTATGACCACTTCGTCTTCTCCGGGGGATTTATTATTTTTCATTTCGGTGATTGACTTCTGGATTTTATGAGTCGTAATTTCTGGGATCTCTTCAGAGCTTTGATTCATAACCTCAGGGATCGAAGCACAAGTGTCTTCCTTTCCATATGCAGCATATAGATCTTTATAGAATATCTCTACTATTTTTAGAATTTCTTTTTTGTCGGTTGTTATTTGACCCTCTCTGTTTTGCAACTCACAGATCTCTTTCTTTCCTTTGAAGAGGCTTTTTCTGATGGCTTTTAAGCTCTTATTCTCTTTGATTGTTTTGGCAATCATTTCGTCATTTGATCTTCTGATGCTGTTACGGATGGCCTTACTTATATCCTTGTTGAGCTGTTTCAGTTGTGGGAGGTTTATGCCATATTTGCTCCGTAGTCTCTTTCTATCTTTCATCATATTTTGGGTTATGTTGCTAAGCTTTTTATCTTTGTGGTTTGTCTTAGCACAGTTAGTTTGTTCTGCTTGTTTGATGACATTTACTATATGTCCATTTAGTTCGTCAATGTCCACTCTACCAGTTTCTGCGATTATTTGGTTGTTCAAGTGTTCTTCAATGTCGTTTTGAAAGGCTTGTTTATTGTAGGGAGGTCTCCATTTTCTGTAGTACTTTTTCCTTATCATTTTCGTTTGTTCTCTCTTGATGTTAATAGATACTTTTGATTTCACAATTTTATGATCACTGCCTATAGAAAAGCTGTTTAGAGCTGTTACGTCATGAACTATTTCTAGTCTGTTAGAAATAATAAAATATATTTTATTTTTTGTATTTCCGTCTAGACTAATCCATGTCCATTTTCGTTGTGGTTTCTTGTTAAAGAAGGAGCTCATAGAATAGAAACCTTTTCTTGTAGAAAATTTAGGAGTCTTTCACTTCTTTTGTTTTTCTCCCCGTATCCGTATTCACTCTGGGGATTTTCCGACCAACAGGAATTCAATTGGTTTTACTTAAGGTCTACTAGGAAAATCTGTGAGAAATAAGAGATTCTGTCTCATAAAACTTACGGGCGTTAGCAACAACAATTAATTAGATTTCGCAGTCAAATAAGTTTAAATTCAGTTAAACTTTTGTTTGTTACACCCCAAATTAAAGTTAGCGTACCAATTTAAGATTGGTAATTAAGGAAACTCGACGTACACACGTCTCTTACACACGGTGACATAAAAAACTAGAATTAAACTCGGACTAGTACGGTAAGTAGCTCTTGCCAACCCAAAAGGCCTTTTGTTTTAGCTTCACCCACTTTATTTAAAGCGCCCCAGCTCTGATGGAGCTAGTGAAAACAAAAACCAAACGTCAGTGGATGGAGCCTACCCCGAATAAAAATTTGTTTATACACTAGGGATTCAAACCGTTTAATATCACATGTACGTGAGCTCTAAACGCTTGAATAAGTTCTTTAAACAATAAACTTAGCTGTGTACTAATGCATGTAGTTCTGATAAAAAAGGTTCTTGCTAATGACAGCAATTGACTACTATTAGAAGATCGGTAGCCACAGGATTTCTCTAGGAGGACTAGACGACAATGCTCGAAAAGCAAATATGTTTCTTTGAAATAACAGGTACGTAGCGTAAGCGACCCCCAATCAGCGGAATTCATCGGCCGTAGCAACTTCAAAGTAGGCAACACCGTGGTAGTTGTCACGTTTTTATAGCGAAGGATCCTTAATTACTCGTTTCAGCACCCCCAGGAATTATCCAGATGGTATTATACAAGTAGAGTATGAGGTCAAGAGACGTGCTATAGCATACGTTGTAATTAGAAATTAACACAACCACGAGACAAACAAAAGAAATCACTTACGGCGAAAGCAGTCGAATTTATATTTCCACATTAATTTAACTTGGAATTATTGAAGCCACATTGATATTTTACGTCTAAACTTTTAACTTTACAAAACACGCCGAAAACGCCCAAAAGAAGGCAAGTCACAAGATGTCCGCTTGTCGTCTCGATAAATTTTGTGAATAATCGATCTACCAATGGGAAAAGGCTTGAGATCTACGTTCGATTTCGAGTATTTTGAACAGTAGCAACTCAGCTGAACCTATTGTCATTAACAACAACAAGAACATCAAAAATACAAAATTTAAAAAAACAGCAAAACAAAAATGCAAAAAAATTCTACATCTTGTTCTAAAAACAGCTTCCTTTCGTCTTAGCATTCCCTCTACAAGTTATCTTGTGAAATCATATCCCATTCTTTAAAGATTGCTGCAGTCAGCTGTTTGTTTGCGCGTTGATTGAAGGGCGAGAAATAGTCGTATCGGAATATTTTTTTTTTTGTAAATACTAGAGTTAACTTTATCTTTAATAAAATTATCTTAGGAAAAAGCGTCAGGTGGACTAGAAAAAAGATAGGAACCGAAAAGGAAAAACCACTTTTTTTAATCGTTCTGTCGACTTTGAAGAGCAATAACTTTTTTCCCGTAAAACACAATTTTTTGTCATATGACATTGTTGAAAACATAAGTCAAAACAAATTCAAAGACACCAAGTTTGTGACTGTACGATAATTACAACGCTAGATATGAACATTCCCAAAAAAGCACCAAATTGAAGATGGCGAAAAAAGGGTTGGTTTTAGGGGTGCGCAAACTTAGGGTTAAACTCAACAAAGAAAACTCTTTTAAATGGAGGGCAAGAGAAAATAAGTACACAAGAAAGGCTACTAGACTCACTGCCCTGCGTGAGGATAGTGCATTAGCATAAAGTTGTTGCCGACAAACGGCACAACATGAGGTTCTAAAACGTCAGCAATGTAATTTTTGAGATTATTTTTTGCAATAATTGTTTTCGAATCATTTCAAAACTATATTCGAAGTGTTTTCAACGTTGTGTTTTGCTATAACTGCTTTCGAATGATTTTGAAACTATATAGCAAGTTACTTTGACATTATTTTTGGCAATAATTGTTTCCGAATCAAAACTATATAAGAAGTTGCTTCAACATTAACTTTTGCAATAACTGTTATCTAATCATTTAGAATCTATATAAAAAGTTGTTACAATATTTTTTGCAATAACTGTTTTCGAAATTTTTCAGAACTAAATACAAAGTGGTTTCGACGTTGCTATAACTGTTTTAGAATTATTTTAAAACTATATAAATAATTGTTTTAACATTATTTTTGCAATAATTGTTTTGGAATCATTTCAAAAATCTTGTCTTATCCGACATATCCGACATCCAAAAAATATGTCCAACTATGAAAATTATACCGAAAATTAAACGTGGCGTGCTCTCGTTAGTGCTAGACTAGTTGCTGGTTTTCTTACATGTAAACCATATTCTTTGAGCCTTTTTCTAATAGTTCCTTTGCTAACGTTAACCTCATGTACCTCATGGAAATAATTTCGAGCAGTACTTTTTTGTGGTCTCAATGTTTCTTAAAATTTGCGATGTTAAAAATTGTTGCGGCCCAAAAAAAAAATATTAATAAAAAAAAAGTTAAAATCAGTGCGAAACTTAAGGTTGTTTTTTTAGCGCTAGCTTCTTGGTGTCAGCTTCACACTGGCGGCCCTTAGTAAGTAATGAAGATGATCATCTGTAAGGTGAGATCTTTCTTTGCTTTTGACGCATTTCATTCTTGAAAATGTTTGCTCACTCAGATATGTCAATTCAAACATTGAAAAGACACGTCGAGCTAATTTTTTTCTTTCAGGAAAACTGTAGTCGTTGAAATTTTTTAAAAGTTTGGCAAATTTTTTCGATTTTCCTCGTACAAATCCTTAACCTTTAAGTGGTAGCGTCACTCGACTTACTCTTTACGGTAACGCAGTGTCTTGGACACACGGACTCCAAAATATTTGTGCAAGTGCTTTTAAAATATAATTAAACAAAAGATGCAATATTATATGTCAAGAATATAGATTTTTGAAAATAAAAACTGCTTTATTATTTATAAAACAATATTGAAAACTAAAAATATTTCTTATTTGTTCCTTAAAGTGCCTGGTACCTAAAAATTAATAATTTTAGTCATTGTCTTGCAAACACTAAACACAAATGTTTCTAAAATGTTCCCCACATGCATTTCTCCGGCATTTCATATATATTTGTTTAGTTGACCTATTTCTAGCCCAAAGGCAATAATAGCATCTTCTGCGTTGACCTCCTGGCTGCTCGGGGACTGGTTTATCTGGTAAGTTTAGTTCTTCTCTGAGTCGTTTCCTAATTGCTTTCCGAATATGTGTATCTTCTACTCTTATTACTTGCCATGGTTTGACATCTTCTAGTTCTTCTGCCAACATTATAAGTGGCACAGAGTTTACCGTTTACATCAACACCGCCTTTTGTGAGATTGTAAAAAGTCGAAATATCTGGCTTTTGATGCTCATACGTGCTTGGATCTATTTTATCATCATTGTGAAAAGTTGAAAGTAATATAACAGCTTTAGACTTCTTTGGTACATATGACATTAATGTCATTTCTTTGGTAAATCCAAATAATGTTCAATATTGTAGTCGATTTTTATTTGCTTGAAAATCAGCAGGAATTTCCTTTTTGTTTTTCTAATTGTTCCTACAAGTGTTAGTCAATGCTGACGAAGTAAACGTAAGGCCAGTGGGATACTTGTGTACCAATTATCAACGGTCACGTTCCTCCCCGTTTGATTTACCGGTTCTATTAGCCTACAGACAATATCTTCTGCCGTGTTGGAAACTGCATATGGCCCATCTGGTTGTTTACGCGCGTAAATCTTCATCTTTTAGCAATAAAATTTCTGACGTCAACCATGGCAAATATTTTTATTCCATATTTGCTAGGTTTATTGGGTAATTATTAGCGAAAACTGCATTTCCCTCGGAAGCCGATAAGTTGTTGGTCTATGGTTACATATTCACTTGGCCGGAAAAATGTGGAGCACTTTTGCACTATTTTCTTAAATAAAGACCTAATTCTAATTTGTCTGTTTTGAGTCTTTCACTCCGTGTACGTATATCATCAAAACGTAAAGATGCCAAAAGAAACAGAAAACGTTTATATGTCATAACTGAACTAAAGAAATGATGTCCTATGTCTTTTTGGGCAAATAAATCTTGATAGTTTAAATGAGAACCACGTAACACCCCCGACACTATCAACAAACCTAGAAAAGCTCTCATTTCTATATCTGTTGTTTCCCGACATTGAGATTTTTGAACGTAGTTGCCACTAATTTTTGTAATTATGTAGATATTTGTATTTTCCACTAACAAACTGGTAATTTCATTGTCAAAAAATAATAAAAAAACTTCTAAATAATTCACAACACTTTGCGCAACTCCAATACTGCCAGGTAAATGTGTTACGATATTGCGTTGTCTGGTCCTGGATGCTGGAAGCGATTTTTTTTCCCATTTAGAAATTTTATCTCTGCCTAAATAATAATTTCCTTGTTCTTGAACGGCCTCCTCCTCTTCTACAGTATACTTTGACGTCATATATCTACTAAAAATTTTCAAATAATGCGAATAATTTGAAAACCGCTGAAACTAAACATATAAATTACGGGTCAAATGTACGCAAAATTTTACATGGTATTCTATAGTAAAAAATTATACATAGTGTTCCATTTAAACAACATGAACTGTGGTGACTACGTTTTTCTGAATCACCCTGTATATAATAATATATTTACAAAAATTCAATTTTTAGTTTAATTTGAAAAACTGCTTACACCTTTCCGGACAAGTAGTCTGGGGGCCCATAATCCGACAATCACACAATAAATGGAGACACTGATAGTTTGTATTTACTTTACTTTTTCTTGCGCTAGTTACTTTTTAACGCTATTAAATTTATTTAGTTTATTGTACATACAACACAAACCTATTTGTTAGATGTCCATTAAATATTCTTACTAGATATGGTGACCATGTCCATTTTCTTAGTCGCAAACACTGTACGATAGAATAAGTAGTTATTATGGTATTGCAGTTAAATACAAGTTCAAGCATTATTATGCTTTTAGAAGTGTTAAATGGAATTGATTAGGCTTCCACATTCAATTTCAGGTCTGGTCTAATAAATTTTATTTCTTAACTAAGTGACAAACAGGAAATTATGTGGGTCGCTGCATTTAATCATAGCAATATATGAAAATTGCATGCACAAAAATTTTGGATATGCGACAATAATATTAGAAAGTGCTTTATCATGTTAATTCTCAAATTCTCGAAGAAATTGACACCAAACAAAAATGAGGGTACTGTAATGACAAAAACTCTTTAATCTAAGAACATATTTAAAATGCACCTGCTAAAGTTTGGATAAATGCTACGTAGACTCTAAAGGATCATGGAAATGTTTGCGTTTTTGGTTTATGTTTTGTTGCTTACCTTTTCAACTAAAAACATAATTATTAACTAATAAATAGGCGCCAGCTTATTTATTAAGGGAAAACAAGCAAAACCTTTAAAGGAATAAAAACATATTTCAACCAAAAACATAAATCTAATAATCAAATCAAATTCAACATTAAATCATTAAATAATAAACAAAACACATTGACATTCGTCTACTATAGTAATGAATGGACTTAAAAACTACGGTATCAAATGAAAGATTAAATTTCTTTCAATGAACTTAAAACTATGAACTTATAACGCGATGATCCTTTACAAGCGTTAAAAACCTTACTAAACTAAAATAACTTATTTATGATTCTAAAATGTAAATTCTCCGCTCAACCGGCAACTCAAAAAAACACAAACTACTGCACAACGTCAGGTACCACTAGTGCTTTTAAGGTATAACAACGAATGCAATTAATTGCAAACAAATTAATGCGTTAAAATAAAGGTAACCACAACTGCATTTAATTGAGAATAGTTGAGGCCGACTTTAGTTTGTCAAAATTAACTTCAATGCATAGAAAGTTTGAAGGATTGTTAATATTATGAAAGCATTTACTTAAAGTTCCTTGTGTTAATAAGGGACGTTGAATTTGTCAAAACCCAAACGGATTATTTGGCTGACCTTGATAATTTATGTGGACGGAATCAAATTGCTTGCATATCAAAACTGCACTTAGGATGATGTAATGGATACGAAATTTTCCATAAAACAAATTTTCTTCCATAACCTGTTTGATAGTTGAATTTTATTCTGAATCAAACCATTTTTATGAACGAAACGTATATAATACTAATAACATAGATAGATTTGCTATAAAGCTAATCCATTAATTCAAACTTCGTTTTACTAAAAACGAAACAGATAACAACGCAAACGTATTTAGCAACAGCGTGGTCGTACCTTTACCACCTTTGTCGCCATTCCTATTCTTTGTCGCGGAGAAAATGTTACTCGTTATCATGCATTGAATTAAACTAACAGGGGAAATGCGCATCTTATTTAAAATAAGGTAGCGACCAAGTTTTGGACCGCTACTGTACAGGATTTATTTGTTGCGTAGAACCAAAAATATTTGCTCGCGCGCAGCAGTTAGAAACACAATGGTATAAGTACAATAAATTAAATTTAATTATTATTTTTACCAGTTAGATTATCTATAATTGTCCAAACAATTTTCAGGACCGTACTCAGGACGACAGGATGTCTTTAAAGAAGGTGAATGTAAAAGAACCAACACACATTACATGAACAAGTGTGTTGGTTCTTTTACATTCACCTTCCTTAAAGGGGTCCAGTCGTCTTGAGTACGGTCCTGGAAAATTTTTTGGTCAATTTTACAAAAAGAAAATCTTTTTAACATACGTCATTATTCATAATACTGGTTATGATCGCTCATGCATTTTTTTTATTCTTTATATTTAAACTACACTGTACTGTCTCGTTTCCACAGCTGGAGATATTTTTGGACAAGAAAAATTAATAACTCATTGCCCCACTACATTTTCAACAATTTCAACGTTTGAACAATAATAAGAATAATAAATGCAATAAAGATGAGTAAAGCCAAGTCAAGGTTTCCCGTTTACGTTTTAAATTTTAGTTCTTAATTCTTACGTGACAAACACACTTGATAACATCAAATAAATTAACTAAGTTTTACGTCAACAAAAACGGCAGGAAATATGAACACGCGACAGATCTCCATGAATTCAGCATTGACAGATTTCTATAATTGTGTAATGGAGTTCGTACAACAATTCCTAGCTATACTTTGTATATCCATTTTACGTTTGTTATTTACATCCCCTAGATATAGTTTGAAGTATGTATTTTAGACTTCCATTCAATGTCTAGGATGTACGTACATTATTCAGTTATTAACTGGATGTCCACTAGATATTGAGTGTTGTGCGAGAGCGTCATTTTGAAACCGCTGGTTATTCGTTTACACTCGTACCAACTTTCTCATCCAATGATAATACTAACACAACGCCACATACATGGTATTACATATAATAATTCATACCAGGTGTCCCGATAAGGATACGGAGCGGTTGAATCTCGACAATGGTAAGGCCTAGAAGTTTAGAAAAAAAAAATTCTTATATATAAAATGGCCAAGAGAAAAAGCTGGAAATTATTTTAAAGTTCGTCAATTGAACGCAAGGAGGCGCAAATGCTATGAAAGAACATAAACTTGATGCTATCTCGAAAAGTTAGACAATAAGCCCCAACTTTAATAGTATAGTTTTATTGCTTGTATTATACGGCATCATTTTGTCTCATGACATTTTTCCGTATCTGTCATAATAAGGGAGGGGGAGGTCAAATCATTTTTCAGTATTTGAATTACAATATCTTCTGAACCATTAAAGCTAATAAAATATTTTTACTATCCTTTGAAAGAAATTTGATGGTCTTTTAAAAATATTTTGTTGAATCATCTAGTTTGAAACATACAAACTAGAGGGCGTTATCAACAACAATTACATATTTTTGTGATTTTTTGGAAAAAGTTAAATAGAACGGTAGTAGGAAATTGAACTACCTCAATCGGATAAAGTTACCATACCAGGAAATACAAACCGTTACTATGGTAACGCTCCTTTAAATATATTTGACATTTGTCTAAAGTTAAGTCTCTGTCACTTATATTAACTCTTAAATCAATTTTTTGAAACAATATGACATTTACTAACGCGGAAGTGTATGATATGTTACGAATATATTTTCAATGTTTTGAAAATGCTTCAATTGCAGCCTGAGAATATGTAATACAATTTCCACGAAGAAGACATTTTTCTCGAGAAGTGTTTTTAAGATTAGCTAGGCGATTTCGGGAGACTGGCAATGTGCAGCCCATTCAAGCAGATGTAAGAAGTCGTAAAGACGTACGGAGGAAAACATTACTAACGCTTTGGCCTATGTGCATTACAATCCCACTTTAAGCATCAGAAATGTTTCCAACGACCTGCAAGTACCAAAAACAGTTGTCCACAAAATTTTTCAAGAGAATAGTATGCATCCCTACCACATTGTTTTACATCAAGCATTGCAATATTCTGATTATGATAGCAGACTAAACCATTGCCATTGGATGATAAATATGATTCGGAAAATTTCAAATTTTCTGTCATTAATATTATGGACAGATGAAGCAACGTTCAGTAGTGCAGGAGGTGTAAATTTACATAACATGCACTACTGGACCGAGCAAAATCCACATTGGATGCGGCAAGTGCAACACCAAAATCGCTGTAGTTTGAAAGTATGGTGCGGAATCGTGGAAAAAAAAATTGTAGGTCCAGATTTTTTTGACCAAACCCTCAACGGAGAAACTGATTTTGGAATTTCTGAACGATTTTTTTCCACTACTTTTATAAGACATCTCCTTGGAAACAAGAAGAAATATGTGGTTCTAGCGTCATGGTTGTCCGGCCCATTATAATCGAAACGTACGGCAGCATTTAGACGAACGATATCCAAATCGTATTATTAGAAGAGTGAGTCTGTTTCCCTGGCCGGCGCGCTTGCCGGATCTAACTTGCTTAGATTTTTATTTATTGGGTAGACTGAAAGACATGGTTTTTCAAGATATACCAACAACTAGAGAAAATATGGTAGACAGAATACGAAATGCCATTAGAAGCTTGTCCTGACATTGAAACAGCGGCTTTTTCTACTGAAACTAGGTTGAATAAATGCATTGAGAATGATGGAAGGCATTTTGTACACTTGTGATATGTTTGTGGCCAAACTTTGTACAATGCAAACTCAAATACTATTTCTTAAATTAAATGAAGGTCCAATAATAATAATAATAATCTTTATTGTTCAACAGAAAGAAAAATTCCAATTACAGAACAATATTCAATATGCTAAATAAACTTAAATTACTAAAACAAAAATACAGAAAGCAAAAACAAAAATGAAAATTATCGAAGGACGCGCTAACAATATAATTAAAACAAGATACGTTGGTTTTCTAATATTTTTTTTTATGAATCAAAATGAATATCATACTCTGTGCCTACTAAATTAAAATTTTTGACATTATGAAGATGGGTGATTTTTGTAAGATGTTGGTTTTGGTGTAGGGATAAAAATGGAACCGAAAGCCTTGAATTAATTCGTGGGACACGGAAATTTAATTTACTTAATAGGTACTGTGAATCTATTTTATGATGCAGTACATTATAGAGGAATATCACGTTATTATCTAACCGCCTTTTATCCAAGGAAGAAATATCAGTTTGCTGTAATAACTGTCCTGGGAAAAACCTCTTTCAGGGTATGAGCCGTGCTTTTTAAAATATAAAAATTTCAAACATTTTTCTGTATGGATTCAGTAATTGTCTTATACTTATTAGAAAGAGGATACCATATTAATGAGCAATATTCTAGCTTTGATCTTACTAATGAAAAGTAAAGTATTTTTAGACAATTGGTATTATTAAATGGTTTAGAGTTTCTAATGATAAATCCTAACATTTTGTTTGCAGATGAGCAAATGTTGTTGATGTGGTTATTGAAGGAAAGTTTGCTATCAAATGTTACTCCCAAATCTTTAATTTCATCACATCTTTTAACGATTGTAGAATCAATTCGGTAAGAATAAGTAGTAGGTTTTAATTTACGAGAAAAAGATATTGCTTTACATTTATCTAGATTCAAGGAAAGACCATTTTGTTACACCAATGTAGAAGCTTGTCAATTTGTTGTTGTAATAAAAACAGTCGTTAAGAGTTGTAATTGACGAGAAAATTTTAAGATCGTCCGCAAATAATAGTTTACCACAAGTGAGTATATTGGCTAAGTCATTGATATAGATCAAAAATAATAATGGACCTAAATGTGACCCTTGGGGTACTCCAGATGATGCAAGGAACGGTTTGGATTGATAACTGTTATAACTGACATATTGTATGCGGTGTTTTAAATACGAATTAAAGAATACTTGAAGAGAACTGTTGAAACCAAAGCTAAGTAATTTATCAATAATAATGTTATGTCCAATGGTATCGAAAGCTTTTGAAAAGTCGGTGTAAATCACATCGACTTGTCCTCTATTATCCACCACCTCATATATATATATATATATATATATATATATATATATATATATATATAATATTAACAATTTAATTATTCATTAGTACACTTGGGTTAGGTACAGAAAAAATTTTAAAATACACTTTTTAAATGATGAAATGTTAAACTAGAAATATCTCGTCCAAGGACGAGGTGTAAGGAGAGTTCCAAGTACACTAGCTACGTTCCCCCTCTGGATAGCTAGACTTATGCGTTAGATTAGGTAGGATTTAGATTTAGGCTGAATGGCCGCATCTCCAAATGAACCTAAAGTCTCCACAGCAAAGGACAAGAAAAGTAGTCCTCTCTCCACAATATCTGAGTATTTCCTTATCTTGATCGCTGCGGCAGCATTTGCTGTGGCTCCCACTGATTTGGCTGAGGTCTGGATATTGGAGGGCGCAAGGGTTTCTGGGCAAGTGGAATCCCATGCTAAGCATTTTCCATTGGACCATGGAATTAAGGTCACACCATCCGCTCTCTTACCATCTTCAGGACTAAGACCTACCGGCTCCAGAAGAGAGGGTATGTGGGCTGAGCTTAAAGCTTTGGCTACGATAGAGTTGATTTCTTGGTGGCGAGAATGTCGACCTGCATTAAAACGGCATGAGAAACCTTAGATTCCAAATTCACTGACTTTATCACCACATTTACATAGGTGGGGTTGGCAAAAACTGATTCCCATACGAAGAGTAACCGAGATTTGAAAGACAATATCACTCAGTAAAGTTCAAATTGTGCTGATAGGGATGGCGTGTAACCAGGCTCCAGCTTCTGGGGTCATAACTGCATAAAATCTTACCTTTTCTTGAGTAGATTCAGGTTCGAGGAGGGAAATTAGACGGTGGATATTAAGTAAGTCCCAATTTTTTTGTTTAAGGGGGTCAGCGGGTTGAGGAAGTTCTAACTGGGTCCAAACATCTTTTGCTTTAAGGTATCCATGAAAAACAGTAGTCTCGGAGGGGGAGAGAATAGAGACCATTAGTTCCTCGACGGATGAGATTGAAGATAAAAAGGCGGGCAGGTAGAGATCTTCGAGTTTACGAATGCCTAGTCCTCCAAAGTTCACTGGTAAACTATATATATATATATATATATATATATATATATATATATATATATATATATATATATATTTTGATTAAAAGACGCTAGGTTAGTGACAGTAGATCGATTCTGCATGAAGCCATGTTGCGAAGGTGATATGAGTGACTTAACCTGTTTATAAACCTGTTACATTACACACAAAAAATATTCATTTATGCATGTGCCGTCTAATTAAAGAGTCATACAAGTAGAACAGAATGAAGCACTTCGAAAGTTTATAATAATGTTAAAAATAATAATAATGTGATCCAATTAATAAACTCGTACTAGTAATAGCCATCAAAATCTTTCTCTTTAAAATTGTTTATGATGCGGGTCCTATCATCCAAGTTTTCTTTAACCAACACAAAGATTATTAATCACTTTTATTTATTTTGCGTGAATATTTTTAATTTGTTTATGTATCTGTAGCAAACATTTAATATCAAAATTATATATCGCGTCCTCACACAAGAAAGGATTGTTAATAAAACCTAAACCAACAACACGGATAATGTAGGCAACGCGTTTTCAATTTGATTACCTCCAATTTCCATTTTAAACAGGGGTCATGCGTTTGCAATATCAATTTACAAAATAAACAACTAAATTGTATATAAACATGTCATAGCATTAACTACGACACATAACAAAATCAATTCCGCCGCTTACATAGGAGTTTTGAGAGCAAAAACGAATGATTTTTTTTCTGTATCAACTTTAATTAAAGTAGGTTTCATTGTGAAAATTACATTGTTAGAATCTTGCGGTTTGTAATTGAACCGACTTACATTCTATGAAATCTAAAAACTTTGACGTGAATTGTTCTGTAGGTGAATTCAAACTAAATGTATAACTTTATAGTTGCTTTTAATTTAACAAAATTAGATGTACGTATTGAGTTTAAGTTTCAGTTCGCACAACAGTTTCCTTTGCCAATATCGAATAGTCAAAATACCTTATACTAAAGTCCTATAATTGAGTGCTTATACAATTTCGCGAATTACATTCAACAGTTTCTCTAGAAAATTATGTCGGCTTGGATGTTATTCATAGATATTTGCAAATTGGGTTTGTTTGGAACATTTCTACAAAAAAATTTAATTAGTTTGTTACTGGTTTTGTTTTATGAAAACGTAATTACAATTAAGTAAACTCATAAGAAAATAAGGAATTGTTTAAACAAAAGCTCAAAAGCTATTTACTGCATGAATACGTAGAAACTCAATTTGATACGTTCACAGTTGCTGTCAATATAAGTGTGACTAACTTTGATTTCTCTCCGTCATGGCTGTGGTATTTTAATGAACAATGGGCCATGATAAAACAAAACAATTTACTCAATATTGCCTTATGCAAATGTTGCTTGTTAACAAAGAATGTGATCTAATTAAATTTTTTTAGTTCAACGCAACGGTTTTCACCGAAGAAAATAAAATGCATTTCTCTGCATAGTAATATTTATTGTTATGATCATGCAGAGAAACGGTTTTTACGTGAAAACCGTAAATCTGATTGAAAAAATTAGACGATTAAATTGTGTATATTAAGAATAATTTTATTTTAAGAAAAATCAGAAGCGTACCATCAATGTCCGCCAAACAAGGAGGTCGTATTTCGTACGAACGCCACTGGTGAAATAAAAAATGTAGTTTATTAACGGTTTATTTGTAAACAAACTATAAAATTAAATCAGTGTTGAAAACCTGACCGGCAGCTTTGTTAGTTGAAGAGGGATCGTGGGTGTTCTTACGAGTAATGAAATCAAAAGATTTCACAGTGAAAAAATAAATAATAAAGCGCTACCTGGTAGAACAAGCAGTAAATCTTTTAGAATAATTAGGATCTCCGAACTACTAGATCTCAAGAACAACAAAAACATATGCATAGACAATAATATGGTGTAGGCAAAAGCACAATACAAATTATTGAGATAATAGTTAAATAGAACAATTTGTTTTCCTAAGAATACAGGTAAGACCGTCCGGAATATTAATTAACCGCACCGATAACTAGGCCACTGGAAACGGTCGTAGACCCAGTATAAATTTGACAAACAGATACTTAAATTTTATCCAATGCGCTACACACTAATACGTGGGGGGTACTTAATGACGTTAAGTTGAAGCAATAAAATTACGTAGGGTGCTGCTAGTCGACAGCAAACCTAAAGTAGTAAGTACAAAGACACAATCACATTAAAAGTATTTTTGAAAGATCTTTTAAAACCACATCAATCAATTAAATAACGTTAGATTTGTAAGAATCCGTAAAAAAATTTAATAATTGATAAATTTTTGTACAAATTCTGTATAAAAATTATAAAAATTTTAAAACAAGAAATCTCAAGCCTAGCGACCATATTTCTTTATCAATCACTAGCATGCAGCCAATAACAATAAACCGCGTAACGTTACACATTCCGTAGATATCTACAGGATAAATACTCAGTAATTTGTGGTATCCAGATCTTTTCGTCAACATCCGTTCATCGAATTATTCGTCGAGTTTATACGCCGTATTAAATAAAACCTGTTGACAGTTACCGCTATTTCCTTCACTACGCAATTTGTTTTATACTATAGTTTTACCGATATTAATTTGCCGTTTACCAAATTATGCTTTATTGCATTTTGTTCCGTCTTCCAAATTATTGCATTTTTAGTTAATTTTCTACAGTTTGATTGTTCTCGTAATTCTTGGTGGAGGGATACAACAAACAGAAATTAATCAGAATTTAATACCGAAATCCACCATATCTTCGACACTGTTTCAAAACGTTGAGAGAAAGTTCTGCAAACCTACTCAAGTGTGCCGTCACTGCGTCGAGTACGTGTGTAGCCTTAAATCACATGGAAAGACCCGTGACCCTCAAAACACTGCGCCTAGTAGGTTAAGTGCAAACCAAGCAAAAGAGTCGTGTTTTTGCATTGGCGCCAGCTGAGCAAAAGACCAAAATTGCTAAAACCGCAACGTAAAGTGAGAATTCTGCGAAGGGCTTAAAAAAATTCTGCATCTTTAATTACTGCACTTGAGATACTTTTCTCGCGGACAGTAAACAAATAACCCACCGATCAAAGCAAGCTACGTACGCTAGGTTTTAACTTCGCGGAGATATCGTATTATCCGCTGGTTATATGACACCACACCGATTCCTTGTTCTCCGTTAAACAAACTAAATACGCGTCATTCAGATTTGCAAAGTATAAATTCCTGTAATTTAACCTTATTTTAGACACGTGCAAAGTACAACCAATAAAACTCACCCAGTTCAGTAATCCAAGTAAAAATCATTAATACCGGCTGCCAGAATCTTCCCGCGTTGAAAACAAACTACCCTCGTATCCAAACAATTAAATTAAATTTGTTTCAGGTATAACAACCAAAATCAAACATCGCCGACAAGGTTAAGTAGTATAACTAACAACCAAGGACCGTTTCATATACTAGCTGTAAGCCCTACTCTAGACCGAACTAAATCACAGTGCCGCCTGTAATAATTTGTAATCACTAAATACATCAATTGGTTGACTTTTATTTGTTATTATTGTACTAAATAAAATATTGTTAATTTTAAGTCGTCATAATCAAATCTTCGACTGAAACCTACCCGAGAGACGAAACGCGTAAAATATGAATGTAATAGAGAAAGCATGCAATATTTTTAACTTAGCTCAATTGTTTGTAGACTGCGATCAGATGTAGGCATGTTTGGCAATTACAATATCTCACGACAGCCAAAGAGTAGTATCGTAGAAAACTAGTAAAAGGAACCTGATGTACAGATATGGATGGCCATACCTCCCTCAAAGTATTAACAGGGACTAATTTTATAGCAATGGGGTTCATGGGACGATCAGATCGATTGATAAACCATTCTAATTCACGGCTTCGTTTTTTAAATAATTATTTAATTACTTTTATCCATTTTCCGACAGGTGTTCTGCAACGTGTTGAAAAAAAAATGGAAGTAAATTCACAAAATATATACAATATTAGAATACCTGAGCCACATAATGCATAATGAGAGAAGATATGGTTTATTACAACAAATACTACAAGGCAAGAGAGGTCCGGGCCGCAAAAGAATTTTTTGGTTGAAAAACCTCAGAACATGGTCTTCCTTAACAACTACTGCACTGTTTAGAGCAGCAGTAAACAAAATCACAATAGCCAGAATGATCGCCAACATCCGGACCGGATAGGCACCAAAAGAAAAAGAAAGAAGAAAAAAGAAATACAGCAAGAAATGGTACTTACGACGTCGAAAACTGTTGCATAGAAATGTTTCTTTCGCTTTTATATCCGATAGTAGTTAATTACTTAACCAGGATTCCCCAAGTCTGAAATTTCGAAAGTACGACACCTTCGTACATCAACGTTTAGGTAAAGAAAGGACGTGTTTTGTAATTTTTATCAGGAAACGGTGCCACTTTTTCAGGGTCGGCAGCTAGTAGTTTTGCAAACTTCTTATATAACTTTCGTACTGTAAGTGGTTGTTATGGGAATGCACGGAATCAACCGTAATTGCCTAAAACACAATTAAATTTAGTTCAAAAAAAATTAGATAAAGTTTCCTGTAAGTAAGCCAAAGGTCATTGACCCATACCTGTATAAAAATTTAATTAAGATTGTAATAATAATTAATTATACGGAAAATTAGCAAATTAGAAAAAAACTGATAAAAATTCGTAATGGTACGACTAGGCTACCACCAGAGAGCGTAAAGGAAATACCCAAACAATGCGCTAAACTTAACCGATTTTAACCAAAAACAAAGAAAGAGTAAACTGAGTTTTGATACGTTAATAAATACATGTCAATCATAAATACGAAGGCAAGGAGTAAGTACCGAAAGATATCCACGAAGGGGATCACCAGGTACCTTCCAGATAACCTAAAATTTACGAAAAGTAATAACGATTCCGTTATGTAACGTAAGTTTAAATTTACACCGGTAAGGAAAGATAGGATGGATTACTGTAATTCACGCATAGATGACGCCGCAAAGTATGTTTCAAAATTTATACAGCAATGTTACTATATTAATAAGGAAGAACGTAAGTTTCAATTAGTTTTTTAAAGTAAAATTAGTAATAATACAGTTCTCTTTTCTTACAATAGAGTAGTAGGAATCAGAATATCATTAAACAATCAGAAGCCTGAGTTTAGATTATAACAAAAACAATAATCATAGGCCCTAAGTTTTGGTGGAACACATGTTTTGTTGTTGCTATGTAATTTCAATGTAAGACTTTTTGTCCGTACAAGATTTCAAATAATGAGAACAAGGAGAAATTTCTTTCTGGGTCACGGTCACCGGTGTGATAAATGCGCGACTATAGCAGCTTTCTTAAGCAAGAAACGACGACTACGTATTCCCGCTTTAACAACATCAGATAAGTCTTAGACGTTTAAGTAGTATTAAAATTCACTAACGTTAATTCAGTATGACTACGTCGATTAAATTAATCCTAACCTACAAAATTTTGAATTAAGTCATATTGCAGTGATTGTATAATGTCGTAATTGTAACATATAGATGTAAAAAGATATACAATGTCTAGTAGTAAGATATAGAGGTTTTTTGTATGTTAAGAAGATACATCGATTTTTGTGCGTACGTGATCGACTAAAGTGAAAGTGAAGATAGGGACAATCTCGGGCAGTAAAGAATGATGGACGTATAGTTTTTGAGTTGGTGCATAAATTTATTAATACGAAATGTTCTTCACTAATCATTAAGAAAAGTATTGTGGTTATGTAATTAAATTAAATTAAATTAAAGGATCTGTTGCTCTGCCGCAATCAAAGCTAAAGAAATAATACGAATACGTTCAGGGCCTTTTATTAAGCAACGTCCGTTCCTCGACAATTACAGAACCAGCCGAAATAACCGTACTCCTAAAAACACCAGTAAAACAAGTTCAACATAAAATTTGACAAACCGCGAAAATTCAAAGTGCTAGTTTTAGCACTGGCAGATCTGATGCCGTAATAGAATAACCAATTAGTAACCAATTAAGTTAGATTATATTAGCAATAAATAATTTTTGAAAGTTTATGGAACGTACCCATATGTGCTCTATTTTGCTGTTGCAGGAGTACCAATTATCAGAGCCGCATTTCCACAGTTCACCTACGCAGGAAGATACAACCCCCAACCGCATTCAACCCGACTGGAATCTAACATTAAAATTAAATTTCAGTTTTTTTTGAGTTTTTTTTGGGTTATTATCCTAACTGTATAGGGTTAGAAGTATCGACACAGCGTAAGTACAAGTGTCGATGTACGATTGTCTAGTTACGGTGCTTGTCAAAACCTTTCGGATTCGACTTTTAAGTAGTTTGACTAGATTAAAGATGACTTTACAAGTACCAGAGCTTTACTACAAAGTGTTGTTACAAATGGGGTTTTTGGTGTTGGCTGTTTCACCCAAGTTTTTGTACTTCTGTAAATGAAACGATTAGATATTAACAAAGGCAAGTGTTAACAGGAGTTGCAATGGCGGAGAATGCTTATAGATGAAACATTAGTAAATAAAAGCAGGACTGCAAATATTGCTTTGAGAATCCAATCTAAAGGCAAGGTTTTATCGCAAGGAAGGAAAAACGTTATGCAAATTAGTTAGAAGCTGTACCACAGAGTTTTGCGTTGAGAATTGAATCTGAAGTCAAAAACCCAATCGCACAGAAAGATGTGTTAAATGGGAATGAAGGCTTATTTTAAAACGCGGAAGTAAAAACGCAGTTTTTGTAAGCACTAAACCTCAAAAAACTAAGAAAGTAACTGATAAAAAAATTTACAAACTTTCACCGCTACATGTTTTGGTGTATTCATATGCCACCATCAACTTATATTAGATGTTAGAATTAGACTGTTTACTGCCCTCATCAGTACCTTCTAAGTCGATGCTTCGCATTGAGTAGACGTACTTTGTTGCTGCTGCTAGTTATAATTTTGTCGTTGTGCTATCTGCATTTAAATAATGCCTGAAACAAGATATGCATCTAAAGCCGAAGTAAATGATGATGAGAAGATTGAAAAAGCCATCGAAAAAATATTAAACAACCAATCGTTCATAAAAAGAATTGTTGAAACTGCGACCCAAGTAATTCGCGAAGTGTACGAAGAACGGGTGAAGGTGTTTGAAGAAAAGCTGTGTTTCTTGGAAAGTGCACTCTTGGACAGAGTTGAAAGCTTGGAGCAATATTCTAGGGCAAATAATCTTAGAATACTCGGTCTAAAAGAAGAAAAAAAAAGAAAATCTCAACATCACTCTTGTCAACTTGTTTGAAAGCAAACTGGGCCTAGTTATTGATGAGAATCAGATTGACACCTGTTATCGCCTACTAGGTCGTGAAGGGAAAGCAAAACCAATGATTGTGCGGTTCGTGAGACGTGATATCAGAAATGAAATATTTCGTAATTAAAAACTGTTGCGTGGTACTGGAATCACAATTTTTTAAGATCTCTCCAAGGCTAGAGCTGATTTATTAACGCAGACTAAAACAAAACTTAAATTAGCGTACCTACTCTTGATCTCGTACTTGTTAACGTATTCGTTGTTTTTTTTGCGCTTGATCACTTGCTACTTATTAAAGCATTCATTTTTTTTCTTTATTTCAAGTGTAACCTCAACTAACTTTTTGCTTACCCCCTTAAGTTATTTTCTACGTATATATTTTAAATCTAAATTTTAATGAACATTAGAAAAGTGATTTATTAGGTATGTCTCTTAGACTTGCTCATGTCAATGTAAGGTCGATTTTTGCTCATTTTAATGGTATTAGTGAAATTTTGTACTGTAATGATTACGATCTCCTAGGTATAACGGAAACTTGGATTACACCAGATTTTTGTGTTGATAACATATATATTGATACAGTTTCCAGTGCGTCCCTATTCTGCGTACGTTTAGGAATTTAAAAACTATTAATTGCCAGTATTTTTTCGCGATCTTTATGCTATTCCTTGGTATCATATTTTTGACATTAATAATGTAGATGATAAATTGGATTTTTTCAATAATAATATGGCACTTTTATTTGACGTGCATGCACCATTTATCACTCGAAAGTTCCATAAACCATTTAAACCATGGATCACCGATAACATAAAGTTTATGATATCCTTGCGCGATAAAGCTTATAAAAACTTCAAAAAAACATCTGTTTTGGTTGACTGGAATTTCTATAAGCAACTCAGAAATTACGTTAATTTTGCAGTTAAAATGGAGAAAAAGTGTTTTTTTAAGTTCAGCATTTAAATCACGCGATCGCCGAGATGTATGGAAATCTTTTAAAAAACTAAACATTTATTCCAATAAAAAAAGCTACCCTCTGCCACCTGATATCGGTGATCCCAATCTAATAAATAATTACTTTTCTTCAATTCAAATAGAAAATGACCCTGATTCAGAACTATTTAATTTGTATAGTAGTAATCTACATGAAAATGTTGCAAATGTTTTTGAATTTGTTGACATAACAGAAACTGACATCGAACGTGTTATTAATTCTCTCTCTTTGGGCGCAACCGGGTCAGACGGCATTTCTCTTGACATGCTTATAATGTGTTGTCCTCATATGTTACATTACACATACGCCATATTATTAATACCATATTTTCTGTTGGTGATTTCCCTTCCTGCTGGAAAATTGCTAAATTAATTCCTAAAAAGAGTAACGTCGCGGCTCTTGAAGATGTTCGCCCTATTAGTATATTACCAGTGTTCTCTAAAATATTCGAAAAGTTGGCATCTGTACAGCTCTGGCGTTACCTGAATGATGGCTCTTTAATTCCTGACTATCAATCTGGATTTCGCTCTGCTTATTCTTGCACGGGTACATTACTTAATGTAACGGACGAAATTTTTTGATCTATTGATGTTGGTGAGGTCTTCGCGCTGGTTCTAGTTGATTATTCCAAGGCCTTCGACACTCTTAACCACAAATTGCTTATCTCTATTTTGCATTACATAGGTCTTGGGAAGAAGGCTCTTCAACTGGTTTCAAATTATTTCAAGGATAGAAGTCAGATTGTTGCTTTAGACGGTTCATTTTCTTCCTCGCTTATCATTAAATTAGGGGTGCCACAGGGGTCAATCCTGGGACCTTTGTTTTACATTATTTATACTTCTAATATTTATAAACATATTAAATATTGTAAATACCATTGCTTTGCGGATGATACACAACTCTATACTTCATTTAAAGTAAATTCTATGTATAAAATAAATTTCGACTTCGACAAACTTAATAAATTTTCAAATAAGCATCAACTTTTTATCAATCCAAATAAATGCTCTCTTAATCTATTTGGCAGACGTAGAGACCGAGAGATTGTATCTAACTTTTTTAAAATTCACATTAATAATATATATCTTCCTGTTGTTGCTAAAATAAGCAATTTGGGAATTTTGATGGATTCTGATCTTAAATTTACACAACACGTAACAATGCTTCTAAGGAAGGCTTATTCGACTCAATGCTAACCGACACATTTTACATTTATCTGCAAGAAAGACCCTTTGCGAATCGTTAATATTGTTCAATTTTAATTACTGTGATGTTGTTTATAGTAAGTGTTTGAATAATGTAGATAGAAAGAGAGTTCAGGTGATGCAAAACAGCTGTTTACGGTTTATTTATAATATTCAAAAACGCCAACATATTTCTCACACATTAGCGGTGGCTGGCTGGCCGTCAATGGTGCAACGAAGAGTCCTTCATTCTCTATGTTTTCATCATAAAATTTTGACCACCAAAACACCGCCATACCTGTACAATAAAATTAGATTTAGAACAGACGTGCATAACATTAATATTAGAAGAAAGAATGCCTTAGGTTTACCATCTTTTAACCTGGAACAATTTAAGAAATCGTTTTCTTATAACATATGCATGTCTTACAATAAACTTAAACCTGATACAATTAAAACTTCTTCTTTGTCTACATTTAAACATAATATTAAGTTAATGTTATCCAGAGGAGACTTGACAATGTAAGTTCTTTTTTTATTTATAGACCATTATATTACATAAGCCTTTCTTGCTTTTTTTTATAATCAGTTTCTTGTTTTTTTCTGAGAGAAAGCTTTGTTGAGGTTGCGTTTTGGAATCTTTTCTTTAAATAATTTAAAAATTTTTAAATTTTAATTATTTTTCTGTGTGTTAGGATTTAAGTGCAGACTTATACTTATGGTTCCGGGTGTGGTTACATTGGTAGCTAATCAGACGGTTGCCTGTTGCAGCTAGTCTGTTCCCGTAACCATTTGGCTTTTTAATTTAATTTATTTTGTAATATATATTTATTTACTAATAATTTGAAACATTAATTTTTTTTTGTGTTTTGGTATTTCTTATGGCATCCGATTTATGTTATGAAGCCAATAAACGTTTATTATTATTATTATTATTATTATAAATTAATTTATTGTTTCTAGTTATTTGTTATTAATGAGACTATTACTCTATAAAAATGTTGAGATAAAATTTTTATCTAAGCAGTATGGTTTGCCTGATTTATTGGTCGACTGCAGCGGTGCACGGCTGGCAAAGGTGCTCTCTAAAAGACTTTACACTGAATTCTTAATGTAGCCGTCACCATAGTTTTACACAGTAGAGTACTTCCAGTTTTATTTCTAATTCTTAGTCCACGGTTATGTTATTATTAATAAAAGTTTCTAATACTACCTACACCACGACAAGACGTGACTGATTGTGCCATCCTTTTTTTTAGGTTTTAAAGAGAAGAAGTTGATCAGTCGCCGGTTAAGTAGGTGTAGCAATTCTTCCTCTCTGAAAAGAATATAATATAGATGTTTCATTTTCCTTGGGCATAAAGTTAATCACCTCGTGTGGCGTGTTCTATTATTTCTACCACTTCTTCATAGTGTTCATATGTTTGATCATTGACTAGTTCCAGATTTTTCAAGCGTTGCTGTGTGATGTTAAGATATAGCTGTCTTTCCTTTAAGTCTATTACCGCCTTTGCACTTCTGTTAGTTTGACTTTGCTATAATGTGATCTACCTTACTTATAGGGGAATCCAGGTTTGATTGTGATTGTAGATCCAATAAAATACCGGCAATAAAACACCTTTTTTTTGTTTATATTAATTAATTTTCTTTTTATTATTTGTACATAGCCTTTAAATAAATTGTTAAAACTTTGTCGCATTTGTCTCCGATTAGAGTTACCCAGGTCGGTAAGCGTACAAAGTAATCTCGTAATTGACCTAATTAATTTCTATAACAAAAAGTATCTTAATATTTTCTTGATTTTGTTTTGCGTACGACTGTTTCGGTCATATTTTAGTAAATAAATATTTGAGATAAAGTTAAGATATACAGATCTATTTGTCACGACTGGTTAGGATTAACTACAACACTTGCTTATTTATTAATAACTTTAATTAAATTATTTAGCTTTCTCACAATTTGTTGTCTAATCTTTCATTTTTCTTTGTTAGTTCTCTGAACCTCGACGCTCCCGTTTTTTTTTTAAATTTTGATTGCAATGATCTCAAATTTGATTATGCACTAAAATAAATATGTAAAAAAGAAATAGTTACCATTTACATATGACCAAAGGTTAGTTTTACGTAGTTGTAGTTTACATGTGTTACGGTTTTATTTTATAAATCGAGTACAACGTGTGTCGTGAGCAATATGTCACGCGGTATATAAATCTAAGAAACGTATGTCGCGATTAATACGTTACGACGAAAGTCATACTTGACGCGCATTCTGCGAATTTGCAATTGGTTGAATATAGATATCGATTTTTATTTCCAAGAACGTAAGCGGGCATCTTGTCTCTAGATTTCTAGTTGCTGGTAATTGGTTAATTAAAATTACACAAGTAATGGAAATGCGATAAAAGATTTTCAATAACAATTGGTTAAGTTATATTCGTCTAAACCTACGGTAAGTACTCGTTCTTTTCTCATTTTCCTTGTACAAATTTTAAATGCCGCGTAGAATCCTTTTAAGACGTTACGTTACTTACTCCCTGCGTTTTGTTTTGTATCTGAGTAACTTCCTGGGGTATTTGAGTGGCCGATTAAGACATTCCTTTTTTGACGTACCGCACTACGGGTAGCGGCATCAGACATCTGTAGGCAATCGGTGGGTACCACGTCTACCAGCTAAGGGGTGGTTATGCTTGGTGGCTTAAACGAGGAAGCCTAACGCCTTCCAGTTTTTTCCAAATACTGTCGATCTTTTCGTCAACTGAAAATCCTACTCTCGGGTCTTTGTTTACATAATAGAGCTAAGTTCTCGTATTTATTGCTAGTGAGTGTGAAGCTCATGCACATACGATATATAACCGTTTTAAGTTTAAATTTTAATTAAAACCCTATTTGGTGGCACACTCAACAACTCAGAGATTTTAATCAGCTCAATACGGCTTTGTGCGCTTCAATTTAAACAGTTGTCGCAAAATTTAAAGGACTTTTAGGTTTGAGGGAGGTACTTACTCCGTATGTAAATGGTATATTAATAATTGAAACGTTAACACTACGAATTGTGTTACTGAAGCTTATTTGTAGATCCTGGGGGTTATTGGTATAGATTTTTTTTTTATTAATAAGTGAGACTACTACTTAAGGATACGTGACGACATCCGACAGTTTTTCTCCTTTTTCACTCTCCTGTTACTGTAGAATTTTTTTTAAATTGTTTTGCTTTTGTGGTTAATTATTGTATCAATTTGAATGATCTAGTGTATCTCGTATTAAAATTAGGTAAAATCTTTTGATCTCCTCTTAGTCGGTTCTATTCGTCTCTCTTACATAGCATGTGGCGCCTTGTTAGGACAGCGGTTTAATATCTTCGATCTCCTTAAAGACCCCCCCACTCTACGATGACGCTGGAAAGTTGCTGTTCTACTTAAACAACTTACTTTTACCAACCTACTACGATACATCGATACATACTTTCTTTTTTTTTTTTTTAGCTTCATGTGCTCACGTTCATTTGTAAACTAAAACCGTTACACATGAACAATTGCAATACTTTTAAGCGGCAGTAATTTTAACTAAAGCCTCATTCAAATGTCCATTCGCATTAATTTTATTCAAACGAATTCAGTTGTTTTAATAAATTAAAAAAAAAACGAATTTAAATAGATTTATAAACCCTTAGACAACCAATTTTTTGTATTTGCCAAAAGTTAATATCATGTCAATAATCAATCTAAGCCTAACGTGAAACTATAACATCTCTAGATTATTAATCAATAATGATCTCATTATTAATAATAAATTATTTATTTTTTAAAACTTTACCACCCTGTACCGCAAAAGTTAAAACGTTTAAGACACACGTTTATATGAAGTTTTTTACCTAAACTCGACTCAAATTAATTTAAACCATTAATTTAAAATAGCTGGAATTATAATAAATGAATGTATGTATTTGATTATTTTATTTTTTAGCGCAATTTGAAACACAATAAACTAAATTTAAAAAAAAAGCAATTATAGTGTGTTTGGTTGCATGTTAAATTAATCAGTAATTTCTATTATTAATTATTGTTGTGTTTAATTGTAAAATAATTAATTTAGATTCAATAACATAATCAATATTACTCATTATTACAATCACAATTTGAGAGTTTGCTTGTGTTTGCGGCAATTTGTTTTCAATAGAACTTCGTTTGTATGCCAGCAATAATCAACGGCGAAGTTGTTGATTTGATTATTAGTCGTAAAATCTGACGCGAATATCAATTTTCAAATTGTTTTTTTTGTAATGTTGAATTTCTTAAATGAAAGCTTTACGTTCGAATGAAACTTGTTTTCCTTGATTAAAACTTTGATCCAATAGATGCAGCTCTTACAAGTAGGGTCTCTCTAGTAATTATTCTATACAAACATATACCATGTATGTAAATCAGTTCGGTATCCACAAACATGTGTCTACGTACATGTTGTACATAGCAAACTAAAACCAAAAGCCTTATCTTTCAATGATTAGTCGTGTAACTTATCAGATTGGTTTAATTTAGATTTAACAATTTAAAAACGTTTATAACTTGCGAATTAAGAATTTCTAATGACAACAACACCACGTAACATTTAATGGAAAAACTACAGTTTTTAGGTAAAAAACACATGGTGTTTAGAAATTTTTGCAAGAATTTGAATTTGGCGCGCAGTCATTCTAGTAAATTTGATGAATTTCTCAATTTTAACAGCTTATTTATACTGCGATGTTATTTCGCATCCTTGGACCCAAAATAAGTAATTAATTGACATCCTACGATCATTTCATAACAATTAAACCCCAAATGTTAATTCTGATTGTAAATCGGTGGTGTTCAGAAAAATAGGGTAGAAAATAAATAGAAATTAATTTATAATAAAAATATAAACAAAATTGTATTCTAGCTAGTCACGGATTCCGTCCGCTGGAATGCGGCCTGATAGTTGCCTTAGCGCTGCCGGGCGGCTGAAATGCGGCCCCTGGTTGTTGGTAACTCTGCAACACCAAAATAAACTTAAACGTAGAGAAATTAATTATTGTGATTAATTATTAACATCAATTAGTTTAATAATTGTTGAAATTACAACAACTAGTGGTTTCTTGTCTGCCAAGTTTGATAGTTTTTTTTTTATGTTGCTTAACGGTTTTACGAGTGCTTTCTAAGGGGAACGGTCGGAGTAAGTATATGAAGATTAGGATATGCAAATCGGAAATGTCAAAGAACGAACGGCGCGCAAGAGGGATCTCTTGCGGTTTAATTGTTTTAACGGGGTGTTATTTTTCAACTTTGTTTGCAACAGAGCACTAGGTCCCTGACGGTCTCAAGACGCTAAAATAACAATAAAAACGGTGACTAATGTATTTGTTTACGGAGGTGTCGAAGGGCAAACGTCGCGCAAAAAGGAACTCTTGCGGTTTGAACGTTTCAACGGGGTGTTATTTCTCAACCTTGTTTGCGACAGAGCACTAGGTCTCTTACGGTCTCAAGGCGCTAAAATAACAATAAAGACGGCAATTCAAATAGAATTCGGTTTAAAACGGGGGACCGTTTTAGCTTGTGAAAGTTGGGCCATTGACGGTACTATCTCTTTGTATTGGCTGGTGTAATTTCCTGTAAAAATTATCTTTGCTTCATAAATCTTTACTAAAATTTCCCAATTATATTTGATTGTACTGGTATTTTTACAAATTAATTAAATCTGATTAATTAGTAACAGAAATAAAGAAATCTAGTCAAAGAAAATTTAGTTGCCGACGTATACCGTTAGATGCGAGCGTTAGGTGAAAAACTACGCTAAAACATATTTGTTATCGTGTTGGCTATGATTGGAAAATGTTATAAAACAAGAGCGCAAAATTAAAGCCAGTTCTTTTCCATTTAGTTCGCGTTAATTGAACGACGGCCGATTGATAAAAATTTTAGAGAAAGTAACGTCATGAGTTTAAACAAAATAAACGCAACGAAATTTTGACATTTTTAAAGTAACGAATAAAGTAAACGCGAGTGCCAAGCATAATTTAAACAATAAAAAAATTTAAATTAGTGCACCGATAAAATTTTAATTAATTAATTGAATAGAAAAATTTTTATTAACTTTGAAAAGTGTGTGCTATGAATTAGCAGTTGTAGCCGAGTTTGATATTGGAGTCCACGATCCGGAACAAAAATTTTACAACTTTCCAATCTAAAAAAAAAACGGAAACAGACGAAGGATTGAAGCAATATTAAATACGATACCTGCACCCTTGACCAGGTTGGGGGTCAGTAATTAGTTTTAGTAGTTTTGTAAATAATTGCGTTCGAACATAACCACCTTTTGTTGAAAAGCAGTTGAGGTTGAAATATTCAAGCACGTCTTTGCAAAAGTAAAAAAGCGACGTTGCACACTTGTAAGACTAAGCAAATATTTTCTTTGTTTATAATTATTGAATTTTATAGGTGTAAATAAAATAATTTTTGTTTTTAATGGTTTAATTTAAATCAATTTATTTGATTTAGTAACTTTTAAAGAAATTCAAAAAAAATTTATTTTTAGTAACCAAATTTGCAGAGAGTTATTATTTTTAAATTAAAGATCACTGCTTACATGCTGAAACATTTACTCGGTGAAACAAGAACCCTGAGATCTATTGTCAATTTATTTTTGGATGATGAAGGTAATTTGATAATAATTAAACAAAATAAAATAAATAAAAATATTGCTTCATCTCAATACTTTGGTGACGTATCTCTAAATTTGCAATTTTAGTAGTTTTTTTTAGTTGAAAAGTTCTTTTAATGCTGCGTATTTTTTTATTGGTTAGTGCATCACAAGTTTGTAGACTGTTACGCTTTCACAATTCGGTAGCGTTGTTATCAGCTAAAAACTACGTCATTGCCAACTTCCTCCATATTAGGTATATTTGCTGCAAACCTAATTTAAAAAGATTGATCACGTACAGTGCGTGGTGTTCAAATTAAGGGTAGGGAAATTGACATCAAAACAAAAGAATAAAGGTAGGCGCCACTGATTGGTAGAGAGTTAAAAATATAAAACGCACGACAATTTATAAAAAGCGAATTATAAATCTAATAGTGTAATTTATAAGTAAATATTTTTAGTTGTGTAGATAAATAATGCCTAAGGCGCAAATTTGAAGTGACGGATTTATAAAGCCCCTGTAATGAATGAGAATCAAAATTGAGATTATTATAATGTTAAACAAAAAACCAAACATGATTTAAACATTTATCACAAATCAAGGCCGCTACTGCGATAACCGTAACAAAATAAAACTTCGCTGAATGTAAAATTTTATAACTATGAAATACTACTAGTTTTTTCGTGTAGTATCAGCAGACGAGTATATTTTAAACAATGGCGTTACTTTTAACACACAACCAAACTCATCTACTTTCCAAACACGTCGTACTTATAATGACCCATCAGTTTGTGATTCGTTGGTTGCTTTTACAAGATTTGCACTCCATAAGTAAAGATGATTTTTTCACCAGGAATCTCACAAACTACCACTTTTTTTACACGGTTTTTAAAACTTTGTGAATTACTTCTACGGTGACCGAATTTTGTTATACAGATAAAAAAACCTACTATTTTTTGTAAGTAGATACGACACAATTATTCCAAACCGAAAATAAAAGAATCAACTCATAACAAGTACTGCTATCTAATAACACTTTAGCATGGTTTGCGTTCGTCTTGCGTAGTGATTTGTGATAATATTTTTTTGGTTTTACGATTTTAATACTAATTTTTAAGCCAAAATCCTTCTTGTGGTTATTCAACTAGGAGTACATGCATGTGTTGATGGCCAAATCATAGTCGACACCGTTGGGAAGTGTAAAATCAGCTTAATTTGTGTTATCAAATTAAGTGATTCTTCCCCGGCTTGGGGTCTTTGCTAGATGCGTAGACGAATTTTCTTTTTTTTTGCTGCTTTAAGTTGACGCTTAGAGTATTGCGCTTTCAAGGACAATTGTATGGGTACCTTAACGCAATTTTGAAATAGGGATGTACTTACGGAAGAGCTTTCAAAAAATAAGAAGAAGAGTCTGCAATATTTTTGAACGTCTGAACGTTCTCACCACGTTTGAGAACTCCGGTTGGATGGTGAATTTGGGCTGATAATAATTAAGCAAACCACTAAAACAGTAAATCATGGTTAGTTATCTGTACATCTATTTTGTTGGCAATAAACCTGCAACGCTACTGCAGATATCTGGTACACCATCTCTGGGATTTGTTGTCGCCTTCCGAGTCCACCTTAAAATTATCTCTGGCTACTACTGTCTTTTTCATCGCTCACCGTGTCGTTCCAAAAAGGATACCACAAAACTGCCGAAACCAATGCGAGCCGACCGTTTCTTCTTTCTAGATAAGTGGAACAATTTTGTGCATGTTTCACTTTATAAAATTGTTTATGTATACGCGTTTTTGTCTGTAGTTCGACGCCGAACTACCTGTATAACTAGTTTGTGTTTTTGTACCATCGGTATGTAATTTTTGGAAAATCTTTTGGAAAGTAGTTTAATTAACTTGCGCTTTGTTATAATAATCAGTGATCGACGTCAAACGCCTAATGCGGTATAAACTTATCTTATTCATAAATGTTTAATTCACTTTTATAACTGTTACTTGCATGGAAAAGTCTTCTATTTTGTTATTCCAGTATTTGATGAGGAAAACCTATCACTTAATACGGTCACGCCCAATCAGTGGCGTAATTTTTTATTTTTGCGGTAGAGTACGAGACTACTTATCTAAGATTTGATTGTTTTATATTGTGTTGGTGTCATATTTATGTCTTTGTAATTATTTAGTCGTTCTTTTAGCAACAATAATTATATCTCTATTCTTTTTACGGTTTGTTTTCTTTTGTTTCTAGAGATTTTAGTGCCTGCAGAAAATTATCTACCTAACCTACCAGGTGGTGCCTTTATAAAGTATTGCTTTAGTGCGAGAGCTTGCGTTCTACTAGTTTGTAAAAACAACCACGACCCCTCTGCGACTAGTAAAACTAACTGGCCAGGTTTTCATTACTGCCCTTCCCAACTACCTTTTATCTGAAAACTACCGTAACAGACTAACCTCCACAAAAACTTGTTTCAAAGTTACCGTAGAGTTGGGTGATTTGAAATTGTCTGGTTGACTTAACACAGCGCGAAAACTAGTGTTGCTATCTATACCTAATTGCCAATCTTTGAAAAAAATTCTAAAAACCTCTACAATGATGAACTAATGTGTTTAGTTGCAAAAATTCTATGCGGGTGTTTTGTTTGACGTCTAAAAATATTGAATAAGAGGTAAGAAAACCACGGCTTTGGATGTTATATATACATTGAGGTCGTCCTGAGGTATTTTAAACAGAAAATTACATATTTATTTTTAATTATACAATAGTTTATAGTCTTCGCAGGGGATTTGTTAATTTTATTTTTTAAAATAAAAAAATTATATACCCACTGGTATATAAGCATTGGCGGAGGTTTCAAGTATTAAAGTAAATTGTCTCAAACTGACAAATCACCCATAGTATAGTTTTACTTGCTAATTAAACTGATTTTTGCTAACATATTTAAGCCACCCAACAGATTTCAAACAGGGTGACTTGAAAAACATGATTTTTATTTTTTTCTTTTCTATGAAAAATATTGTATAAAATCATATTTTTTGTTCTTGAATATACAGCATGTCCGTTAGTACGCGGATCTTTGATGTTGTCTTTAAAAATTATATTTATTCAAGATTAGTTTTGACCATTCTTTTTAGGTTTAACAGCGGTTACAATTTATTGAACATTTTAAATAGACATACATATTTTTTTTATTTTTTATTCAAATCTACGTGAAAAACTATGGGGACTTTATGTATACGAGTCTTACACAAAAAGTTATACTTTTTGAGATATCGACTTTTAAACAATTTCTTTGGTCAATATAGGTTTTCAGATATTTAAAACATCAAACTCAAATTTTATGCACACTTTGGGTGGTACCAACCTTAACTGTCCATGTTTTAAAAGTTGACATTGGTTATACATGGTATGAAACAAATTTTGGGATCAAAAATGATTAATAACTTAATAAAATCAAATCGAACACCCTATCTATTTTTCTATTCTTTGATGTAGAATCAAATTTTCTACAACTTTGTGATTGGTGTCTGTCTACCAAAACTCAATCAATAGCCATGAAATTTGTTTTTTAATGAAAAATATACGTTTCATCAAAACATTTATTCAATATTATAAAGTAGATCCTCAAACATTGCTGCACAGATTCTTTTAAATAACCGAACGGAATATCTGAATAAGGAAATGTCAAATATGATAAAAATTCCTGGTAAACCTGTCAGCGTTTAAAATCTGTTTTTTTCAGATATTGATATAGTGCTGTACGCAATTAGGATGGAGTTTGTCGTACTCTAATGGTAAGATTTTTAGCTGCTGATAACGATAACTTTGGCTAATAGCGTATTCTCTTCAGAACAAACATGTTTCCTAATAATTTACTCATAATTGGCAATTGTTTTTTTTTAATCTCAGTTCGGAGATATTGAGATGTTTTTGGGATGGTTGCCTTAGCGCTCCCGGGCGACTGAAATGCGGCCCCTGATTGTTGGTAACTCTGCAACAACAAAATAAACCTAAACGTAGAGAAATTAATTATTGTGATTAATTATTAACATCAATTAGTTTAATAATTGTTGAGATTACAACAACTAGTAATTTCTTGTTTGCCAAGTTTGCCAGTTTTTTTTATGTTGCCTAACGGTTTTACGAGTGCTTTCTAAGGGGAACGGTCGGAGTAAATATATGAGGATTTGGATATGCAAATCGGGAATGCCGCAATTCCTAACGGTGACTACAAAACAGTAATAGACTTTACGCTAGAGCCAGGCCCTTACGGTTAGTCGAATGTATAATAATTTAAGTCTAGTAAAATTATCTTTTCGGTTAAGTTGTTTACACAACGTACTCAGATTAGAGTTGGTTACGGACGTCTTGCAAGGGGAAACCCTTACGGTCAAACATATTTAAAGGGGTATTTCTTTATGGGTGTGTTTGAAGAGCAAACGTCGCGCAAAAAGAAACTCTCGCAATCTGAATGTTTTAACGGGATGTTATTTCTCAACTTTATTTGCGACAGAGTACTAGGTTTCTTACGGTCTCAAGGCGCTAAAATAACGATAAAAACGAGGACTACTGTATTTGTTTACGGGGGTGTCAAACTTTGTTTGCAACAGAGCACTAGGTCTTTTACGGTCTCAAAACGCTAAAATAACAATAAAAACTGTGACTAATTTATTTTTTTACGGAGGTGTCAAAGGGCAAACGTTGCGCAAAAAGGAACTCTTGCGGTTTGAACGTTTCAACGGGGTGTTATTTCTCAACTTTGTTTGCGACAGAGCACTAGGTCTCTTACAGTCTCAAGGCGCTAAAATAACAATGAAGACGGCAATTCAAATAGAATTCGGTTTAAAACGGAGGACCGTTTTAGCTTGTGAAAGTGGGGCCATTGACGGTACTATCTCTTTGTATTGGCCGGTGTAATTTCTTGTAAAAAAGTATCTTTGTTTCATAAATCTTTACTAAAATTTCCCAATTATATTTGACTGTATTTTTACAAATTAATTAAATCTGATTAATTAGTAACAGAAATAAAAAATCTAGCCAAAGAAAATTTAGTTGCCGACGTATACCGTTAGATGCTAGCGTTAGATGAAAAACCACGCTAAAACATAGTTAAAAAAATTTGTTATTGAGATTGATAAAAATTTTAGAGAGAGTAACGTCATGTGTTTAAACAAAATAAACGCAATGAAATTTTGACATGTTTTAAAGTAACGAATAAAGTAAACGCGAGTGCCAAGCATAATTTAAACAATAAAAAAATTAAAATTAGTGCACCGATAAAATTTTAATTAATTAATTAAATAGAAAAATTTTTATTAAGTTTGAAAAGTGTGTGCTATGAATTAGCAGTTGTAGCCGAGTTTGATATTGGAGTCCACGATCCGGAACAAAAATTTTAACTTTCCAATCTAAAAGAAAACAGAAACAGACGAAGGATTGAAGCAATATTAAATACGATACCTGCACCCTTGACCAGGTTAGGGGTCAGTAATTAGTTTTAGTAGTTTTGTAAATAATTGCGTTCGAGCATAACCACCGTTTGTTGAAAAGCGGTTGAGGTTGAAATATTCAAGCACGTCTTTGCAAAAGTAAAAATGCGACGTTGCACGCTTGTAAGATTAAGCAAATATTTCTTTGGTTATAATTATTGAATTTTATAGCTGTAAATAAAATAATATTTGTTTTTAATCGTTTAATTTAAATCAATATCAACACATTCGGTGTTGAGAAGTTGTGAAGTAAAGACGTGTGTATAAAGTGAGTGAAAATAATTTAGTGAATTGTAATTAAAAATAATAAGGAATAACGATAGAGATAGGGAAGGTGAAAATTTCATTAAAGTGAAAGTGTAAGCGGTCGGAGATAACGCGCGGCGTATAATAATAGGCAATAGTTCTAAAAGAAGCAGATAACAATGTGTTAAGTGTGATAGGTAGTGATAGGAGATATATGTACATAATATGAACGTAAGTGATAAAGGAACGTATTTATAGTTTATTTTGACTTAATTTAATACATTCGTGAATCTTTATTTAATTGGGGACGGGTTGAACAGTTATTTAAAAGAATAAAATTGAACAATTATAGTTAAAACTGGGGATCGTTAGAAATAGGAATTAATAATTCGTGTGTACAAGCGGAATTACTAAAAATGTCAGAATCGGAAGGATCATTGTCGGAAACAAAAAAGAAGAACGGAAGAAGAGCTGTTCAAAGTCTTTAGGAAAAGTAAAAAGTGGGAAGATCACCTGAGAAAGCCGACGAAAGGAGGGAGGAAAAAGTAGAGTTGAGAAAAGCACGGGAAGAACTGAAGATGATGAAGAAATAAGAAACATATGGAAAGAAATGCTGAAGGAAATAAAAGAAATCAAATTAAATCAGGTAAAAACTAATGAGGAAATTAAAGAGATGAAAGAAGAAATGAAAAAATTACTGAAAGGCTGGAACAAAATGTAAGACTTTGGAAGAAAAATGCGAAAGTTTAGAGAGAAGAGTAGAATTTCTAGAGAAGGAAGACAAGAAGAAAAATTTGGTGATTAAGGGAGTGGAGATAAGAGGAGGAAGAAAAGAAATAAAAAAGAAATAGAAGATATGATAAAAGAGACGTTAGGAATCGAAAAGAAAATTGAGGAAGCTACGGAAATAAGAAAAGGTATAGTGATAATTAAAATGGAAAATATTGAAGACAAGAGAGAAATTCTAAGGAATAAAGGTAAAATGAAAGGCACGAAAATATATATAGATGAAGATTTGACAAAGAAAGAGAGGGAAATTCAAACAATCATAAGGATGGAGGCAAAGAAATTGGAAAAAGAAGGAAACATAGTGAAAATTGCATACAAAAAATTTGGGTTGGAGGAGAAGAAAGAAGATGGATAGAGAAGGAGAGACAGATAAGAAAATGGTTACCAAAAAACTAATCAAAGATATAGGGGGAAGAGGAAATGGGAAAAGGAGGGGTTAAGAAAAATGGGAGAAAATTAAAGAAAAAATAAAATACTTTTTGGAACATTGCGGGTATAAAAAATAAGGGGGGAGAATTTTGGAAATATATAAAGGATTTTAAAATGGTGGGCATGGTGGAAACTTGGATGGAGGAAAAAGATTGGGAGGTTTGAAGGACAAAATGCCAAATGAATTTGTATGGGAAATTCAATATGCGGAAAGAAAGGAAAAAGGGGAAGAGCGAAAGGAGGAATAATTATAGGAGTAAAAAGGAGTGGAAAATAGAAGAGGAGGGAAAAGTAGAGAAAATTAAAGGGATGATGAATACGCGAGTAAAAACAGAAAATGGAGAGAAGTATAACATACTGACGATTTATGGAAGAGAGATGGAGGAAACTAAAATGATCATTGAAAAGTATATAAAAGAAAGAGAGGAAGGCAAGCTGATTATAGGGGGAGATTTTAATGCCAGAATAGGGGAAGAAGGAGGAATAATGATAAATGGAAGAGTTAAAAATAGGAGATCCATGGACAAAAAATAAATGGACAAGGAAGAAGATTATTAGAGCTATGTGAAGAAAGAGGTTGGATAATTATGAACGGAAATATGGAAGAGGGTGGAAAAGGAGAATATACATACATAAGTGAAAGGGGGCAGTCTGTAATCGACTATGTATTATTAAATGAAAAATGTAAGGAGGACGTGGAATTGCTAAGAATTGGAGATGAAGTGGAATCAGACCACCAACCATTGGAAGTGATCATGTTGGAAGAGGAAGAAGAGAATCAAGATGAAAAAATAAAGAATGGGGAGAAAAGAAAATATGGACAGAAGAGACAGTAAAAAAATATAAAGAGAAAATGGAAGAAGAAATGGAAATATCAGGAGAGATGGAAGAAGATATTGAGAGAATACTAATAAAAATGAAGGAGGCGACGGAAAAGAGAAAGTACAGAAAAATAAAAAAGAATTAGGAAACAAGAAAGAATGGTGGAACAAAGAGTGTGATAAGGGGAAAAGAGAAGTGAGGAAAGGAAGACGAAATTGGAAAACAGGAAAGATAGAGATAGAACAATACAAAAGTAAAAGCAAATTTCAAAGAAATATGTGAAAGAAGAAAGAAAGAATATAAAACACAGATGGGGAAAAGGATAGAACAAATAAAAAATGAGGGACAAGCATGGGAATTTATTAACCAAAGAAGGGGAAACAAAAAGGATGGAAATAAAAATAGAAGGAAACGAATGGGAAGAATACTGCAAGAAAATGTTAAAAGGAACGGAAGAAAAGTAACAAGCAAAGAGATGGAGAGGACAAAAATAAGGCATAGAGAAGGCGGGATAGAAAAAGAGGAGATGGAGAGAGCAATAGAAAAAGTGAAAATAGGGAAAGCAGAAGGGACGGATGGAACGCAAGGAGAACAATGGAAATACACTGGAGAAAAAATGAGAGAACAGCTAAGAAGGATATACGAAAGAATATGGAAAGGAGAAGGAATACCCGAAAATGGAAGGAGGCAATAATATGCCCAATATACAAAGGAGGGGATACAAAACAAGTGAAAATTACAGAGGGATAAACCTAACGAATGTGGGATACAAGATATATGCTGAAATTATAAGAGCAAGATTAGAAAAACAATTAGACGAGAAGAAAATTATCCCAGACTGGCAAAACGGATTTCGAAAAGGAAGAGGGACGATAGATAATATTTACATACTAAAACACCTAGTTAATCAAGAAATAGAAAAGAAAAGAGGAAAGGTATTTGCTATATTTTTGGACATTAAGGCAGCGTTCGACAACGTGGAAAGGGAACGATTATGGAAAATTATGGGAGAAGTGGGGATAGACAAGGATGTGAAAGACGCAATAGAGGAAATATATGAGGAGACAAAATGTAGAACGAGAGTGGGAATGAAATTGGGAAGAGAGTTTTGGACGGAAAGAGGGCTAAAGCAGGGATGTCCATTAAGCCCTAGCCTATTTTCAATATATATTAGAGATTTAGAAGAAGAAATGAAGAAAAATCAGGTAGGAGGAATTGTAATTGGAAGAAAAAGGTATGGGTGCTGGCGTATGCGGACGATATTGTCGCATTAGCGTCAAAGGAAGAAGAGATGAGAGGGGTGATTAAAGTTTTGAAAAGCTACCTGGAGAAAAAAAATTAGAAGCAAATGTTGAGAAAACGAAAATAATAGAATTTAAGAAGAGAAAAGGAAGACCAAAGGAAAATAAATGGTGGTGGGGGAGGAAGAGATAGAGAGAGTAGATAAGTATAGATATTTAGGGTACACTATTAGATATGACAATAAGGATGGGGATCACATAAAAGTGTTGAGACAGAAAGGAAATAAAATAGTCGGGCAAGTATGGGGATAGGAGAAAAACATTTGGAAAGGATGTAAGAAAAAGAATATGGATTTTTGAGAGGCTAGTAAGAAGTGTGATGTTGTATGGGGCGGAGATTTGGGGATGGAAGGAATGGGATGAACTGGAGAAGATTCAGGAAAAATATGGTAAGTGGACGTTAGGACTTGAGAAAGAGACACCGGGTTATATAGTCGAAGAAGAACTAAAACTAGAAAAAATAAGGATACAAACAGGAAAGAGAGCTTTAAGGTATGAAGAAAAAATGGTGAACAGAAAAGATAACGAGATACTCTTTGAATGCTGGAAAGAAGTGGATGGGCAGAAAAGGCGATATGGAGAAGAAGAAAGAAGAAAATATTATGAACGATGCGGGTATGCGAGAGAAGAGATCAAGAGGTTAAGACAAGAAGGAAGGCTTATGGAGGAGGAGATAATAGCAAGGGATAAGGACGTACAAATACAAGAAAGAAGAGTAAGAATAAAAGAAGGTAAATATAACGAGAAGTATAGACAAATTACAACAGAAGAAGTGCCGAAGTACATTACAGACGGTAGAAGCCTAAAAGAAAAAAGAATTATAGCAAGATTTAGAGCCGGTAATGAAGAGTATGGAAACAAGTATTGGAGGGGTGAGGAGGAGAGAATGTGCAGGCTGTGTGGAGAGGAATGGGAGGATATAACACACATGAAAGACGGGTGCGCAGAGCTGAGACGTGAGGAAACAGAATGGAAGACGCTGCTAGGGGAGAAGGGAGAGGGGATACAATGGATGAGGGAACTGTTGGAGAGAAGGAAATGGATAGATGATAGGAAAAAGAAATTTGAAGTTAAGTTGATTTGTAAATAAAATAAAATACCGATTCTTTTGTTATTTAAAAAAAACAAAATAAATATATATTGATTGATTTAGTAGCTTTTAAAGAAATGCAAAAAAAAGTTATTATTTTTAGTAACCAAATTTGCAGAGAGTTATTATTTTCAAATTAAAGATCACTGCTTACATGCTGAAACATTTACTCGGTGAAACAAAAACCCTGAGATCTAGAGTCAAATTATTTTTGGATGATGAAGGTAATTTGATAATAATTAAACAAAATAAAATAAATAAAAATATCGCTTCATCTCAATACTTTGGTGGCGTATCTCTAAATTTACAATTTTAGTAGTTTTTTTTAGTTGAAAAGTTCTTTTTATGCTGCGTATTTTTTTATTGGTTAGTGCATCACAAGTTTGTAGACTTGTTACGCTTTCACAATTCGGTAGCGTTGTTATCAGCTAAAAACTACGTCATTGCCAAATGCCTCCATATTAGGTATGTTCGCCGCAAACCTAATTTAAAAAAATTGATCATGTAGAGTGCGTGTTGTTCAAATTGAGGGTAGTGAAATTGACATCAAAACAAAAGAATAAAGGTAGGCGCCACTGATTGGTAGAAGGTTAAAAATATAAAACGCACGACAATTTATAAAAAGCGAATTATAAATCTAATAGTGTAATTTATAAGTAAATATTTTTAGTTGTGTAGATAAATAATGCCTAAGGCGCAAATTTGAAGTGACGGATTTATAAAGCCCCTGTAATGAATGAAAATCAAAATTGAGATTATTATTATGTTAAATAAAAACCAAACATGTTTTAAACATTTATCACAAATCAAGGCCGCTACTGCGATAACCGTAACAAAATAAAACTGCGCTGAATGTAAAATTTTATAACTATGAAATACTACAAGTTTTTCCGTGTAGTATCAGCAGACGAGTATATTTTAAACAATGGCGTTACGTTTAACACACAACCAAACTCATCTACTTTCCAAACACGTCATATTTCTAATGACCCATCAGTTTGTGATTCGATGGTTGCTTTTACAAGATTTGCACCTCATAAGTAAAGATGATTTCTTCACCAGGAAACTCACAACACTTTTTTAACACGGTTTTTAAAACTTTGTGAATTACTTCCACGGTGACTAAATTTTGTTATACAGATAAAAAACCTACTATTTTTGGAAGTAGACACGGCACAATTATTCCAAACCAAAAATAATTGAATCAACTCATAACAAGTACTGCCATCTAATAACACTTCAGCATGGTTTGCGTTTGTCTTGCGTAGTGATTTGTGATAATATTTTTTTGGTTTTACGATTTTAATACTAATTTTTAAGTCAAAATCCTTCTTGTGGTTATTCAACTAGGAGTACATGCATGTGTCGATGGCCAAATCATAGTCGACACCGTTGGGAAGTGTAAAATCGGCTTAATTTGTGTTATCAAATTAACTGATTCTTCCCCGGCTTGGGGTCTTTGCTAGATGCGTAGAAGAATTTTCTTTTTTTTTGCTGCTTTAAGTTGACGCTTAGAGTGTTGCGCTTTCAAAGAAAATTGTATGGGTATCTTAACGCAATTTTGAAATACGGATGCAGTTACCGAAGAGCTCTCAAAAGTTAAGAAGAACAGTCTGCAATATTTTTGAACGTCTGAACGTTCTCACCACGTTTGAGAACTCCGGTTGGATGGTGAATTTGGGTTGATAATAATTAAGCAAACTACTAAAACAGTAAATCATGGTTAGTTATCTGTACATTTATTTTGTTGGCAATAAACCGAATCACCAAGGTTAGTTTCTACGACAGGACCCATACCTGCAACGCTACTGCAGATATCTGGTACACCATCTCTGGGATTTGTTGTCGCCTTCCGAGTCCACCTTAAAATCATCTCTGGCTACTACTGTCTTTTTTATCGCTTACCGTGTCGTTTCAAAAAGGATACCACGAAACTGCCGAAACCAATGCGAGCCGACCGTTTCTTCTTTTTAGATAAGTGAAACAATTTTGTGCATGTCTCACTTTATAAAATTGTTTATGTATACGCGTTTTTGTCTGTAGTTCGACGCCGAACTACCTCTATAACTAGTTTGCGCTTTTGTACCATTGTTATGTAATTTTTGAAGATCTTTTGGAAAGTAGTTCAATTAACTTGCGCTTTGTTATAATAATCAGTGATCGACGTCAAACGCCTAATGCGGTATAAACTTATCTTATTCATAAATGTTTAATTCACTTTTATATCTGTTACTTGCATGGAAAAGTCTTCTATTTTGTTATTCCAGAATTTGATGAGCAAAACCTATCACTTAATACGGTCACGCCCAATCAGTGGCGTAATTATTTATTTTTGCGGTAGATTACGAGACTACTTATCTAAGATTTGATTGTTTTATATTGTGTCGGTGTTATATTTATGTCTTTGTAATTATCTAGTCGTTCTTTTAGCAACAATAATTATATCTCTATTTTTTTTACGGTTTTTTTTCTCTTATTTCTAGAGATTTTAGTGCCTGCAGGACATTATCTACCCAACCTACCAGGTGGTGCCTTTATAAAGTATTGCTTTAGTGCGAGAGCTTGCGTTCTACTAGTTTGTAAAAACAACCACGACCCCTCTGCGACTAGTAAAGCTAACTGGCCAGGTTTTCATTACTGCCCTTCCTAACTGCCTTTTATCTGAAAACTACCGTAACAGACTAACCTCCACAAAAACTTGTTTCAAAGTTACCGTAGAGTTGGGTGATTTGAAATTGTCTGGTTGACTTAACACAGCGCGAAAACTAGTGTTGCTATCTATACCTAATTGCCAATCTTTGAAAAAAATTCTAAAAACCTCTACAATGATGAACTAATGTGTTTAGTTGCAAAAAATTCTATGCGGGTGTTTTGTTTGACGTCTAAAAAATATTGAATAAGAGGTAAAAAAACCACGGCTTTGGATGTTATATATACATTGAGGTCGTCCTGAGGTATTTTAAACAGAAAATTACATATTTATTTTTAATTATACAATAGTTTATAGTCTTCGCAGGGGATTTGTTAATTTTATTTTTTAAAATAAAAATTATATACCCACTGGTATATAAGCATTGGCGGAGGTTTCAAGTATTAAAGTAAATTGTCTCAAACTGACAAATCACCCATAGTATAGTTTTACTTGCTAATTCAACTGATTTTTGCTAACATATTTAAGCCACCCAACAGATTTCAAACAGGGTGACTTGAAAAACATGATTTTTATTTTTTTCTTTTCTATGAAAAATATTGTATAAAATCATATTTTTGTTTTTGAATATACAGCATGTCCGTTAGTACGCGGATCTTTGATGTTGTCTTTAAAAATTATATTTATTCAAGATTAGTTTTGACCATTCTTTTAGGTTTAACAGCGGTTACAATTTATTGAACATTTTAAATAGACATACATATTTTTTTTATTTTTTATTCAAATCTACGTGAAAAACTATGGGGACTTTATGTATACGAGTTTTACACAAAAAGTTATACTTTTTGAGATATCGACTTTTAAACAATTTCTTTGGTCAATATCAGTTTTCAGATATTTAAAATATCAAACTCAAATTTTATTCACACTTTGGGTGGTACCAACCTTAACTGTCCAAGTTTTAAAAGTTGACATTGGTTATACATGGTATGAAACAAATTTTGTGATAAAAAATTATTAATAACTTAATAAAATTAAATCGAACACCCTATCTATTTTTCGCTTCTTCGATGTAGAATCAAATTTTCTACAACTTTGTGATTGGTGTCTGTCTATCAAAACTCAATCAATAGCCGTGACATTTGTTTTTTTATCAAAAATATACGTTTCATCAAAACATTTACTCAAAATTATAAAGTAGATCCTCAAACATTGCGGCACATATTCTTTTAAATAACCAAACGGAATATCTGAATAAGAAAATGTTAAATATGAGAAAAATTCCTGGTAAACGTGTCAGCGTTTAAAATCTGTTTTTTTCAGATATTGATATAGTGCTGTTCGCGATAAGGATGGAGTTTGTCGTACTCTAATGGTAAGATTTTCAACTGCTGATAACGATAACTTTGGCTAATAGCATATTCTCTTCAGAACAAACATGTTTCCTAATAATTTTCTCATAATTGGCAATTCTAGTTTTTTTTAATCTCAGCTCGTAGATATTGAGATGTTTTTGGTTTGTGAGATTAAGAAAATTTTTTTTTATAATTTTGCAATTCACACTTACCCACCAAAATTCAAATTAAACTTAACTCAAGGTCTCAGGGTTTTAATTTCACCGAGTAAATTTAGTATGGGGGTAGTTTAACTTTTAAAATTTCCGACGAAAAAAACCGGAGGAAAAAAAGGCACCAAGTGATGAGTTGTGTTAAAAATGACGCAAGGGTTAATTACTTAATTATAATAATAATAAAAATAATAATAAGGTAGACAACAAGTGTACTAAAAAGGAAACGTAATAATATATAATTTGTATGTATTTTATCTTTAATTATAATTAAAAACGTGTGTGTAAGTATAGCGAGAATGAAGACGTAAACTACCTAGTTAATTATGTACACTTCCGTTTTATAAAAAACAGAAATTTTAAAAACTTTTGCTGTAGTTTCTCAAGATTACTATTATGAAAATTATGGTATGGTATCCAGATTGTAGAACAGTAATTTTAGGAATCTAATAGTGTATCACACGTGTATTAATTATTAATGGTAAAACGTAATCAATAATTTATAAAATCAATGCGTTGATCGGTATTTTGTTCAAATTTGTATTCAACTTTTTGTCTTACAAAATAAAATATTATACTTTAGCACTTATACCATAACAACTATTATGGCCGGTTCCACTAACCCCACTTAAACTTAAACTACGCTTAGAAACAATCGTTGATGTGGTTTTAACAATCGTATCTAAGTTTTTAAGCATTGCTAAGTTTAAGTCTTCTTGGTGGAACCGGGTTATACACACTTCAGTTTAAAATTATTTACATTTATATCCAAGTTTTTGATTCCTCGGTTTTTTCCTATCCGCATTTTTCCGCGTTTTCTACTGTCGGTTTTTTTGGTTAAAATTTTTTTGGGATGATTTCTTTTGCAGCTTTTTATACCCCCGCTTTTTATTCCCCAGTTTTTTTCCAAGATTCATATCTAGCGGATGCTAGTAGTTTTTATCCCATAGAACAATCCTGGATGGCCCACCGAAAACAAGACACACCGTTTTTTGTAGCTATCTTACACTAAAAAAAAACTTTCGGATAGGTCGATTTTTGCTCGGAGAAGGCATCTTTTAAAGACGAAGTTGACCCTGAAATATTAACAGTGTGGCTTCGGCAGCTCCAATGTCAAAAATCATAAATGGCATGATGGGTCGATAGGTACCTCATATGAACGTGATGTAAAAATTGTTTTATCTTTAATCAATAATCTTAATAATCAGAACATGTGTGTGGTTTTAAATTTATACGGAGTCTCCCAAAACTCACGGAATTCCTGTTCGAAAATCGATAAAACTGATGGAGGCAAGCAAAAATATAAAAGAACAAAAGCACAATCTATTGGTGTACCATACTTAATAACAAATTGCTTATTTTATTTTTTTTTTTCAATCAAGTTTGTAACTTTATAGCAGCATTCCTATGTTGGTGAGACTAAATTCTATGTCACTGAATTGACAAACTTACTCTAAAATGTCAAAAATATAGAAACATTTTTTTCTCCACCTATTTGTTCAAAAGCTACGGCCCATTGTTGTGACATCTTTAACAAAAAAATTCTTATTTTGATTTTTTTTAATCAATTATGTTACCTTATACCAACGTTCTTATGTTGGGGGGCACTAAATGCCATGTTACTGATTTGGTGAATATAGTCTAAAATGTCAAATAAAAAACTAATGAACAAAATTTTCTAGTTAAATAATTTATAATTTTTGGAAACAAGAAAAAAAATTTTTTACTAAATTCTTACTTCTCTCAATCAGTTCTATCAATTTCTGAATTTTGTGACTATTTTTTTGACGGAATCTGATCAAAGTTTTTTTTCCATAGTATTTTTACCACAAGTGGCCCCAGGGTATTTCAGGCTGTACGCCACGAAATATTACAGCCAAACTCTTCAATAAAATTGGAAAATATATCTGGGATAAATAGAGACCTATCGGAGAAACATTTTAAAACTACTTTCGAAATATACAGGTGTCCCAAAATACACAAAACGTGTAAAAGTTGTGTTTTTTCTTATGGAATACCTTGTATATTATTATTGTTTTTATTAAAAATGGATTTTATAGAGGTTTACCTTACTTAAACCTAATGGTTTTTGAGATATTTAGTATTTTTTGAAAAAGTAGCTACAGTTTACCGATTCATATCTCAGCAACTATTTTCTTTTTTTAAATAAATTTGCACTGGAGTATATCAATTGATCAAATTTTATGTAGAACTTGTGAAAAATCCACTATCGTATACAGGATGTGTACAAAATAAAATTATATAATGACATGTTTTGAACCGCAAAACTTGCTTAATTTAAATGGAACACCCTGTATTTTATATCAACAGTGAATATAAAATATAATTTCCTCTCGACAATACTATAGTGTACTATAGCTTAATATTTATGTTTTCATAAAAATGTGAAAATTTATATTCAATGTAAAACTTTGGCAACCTACGGTTAAAATTATAATACTAGACCACCTACAAAGCGGAACAGATTATTTGGACGTGGCCACTTCAACGCCGCCATCTCAACAACGCCGATTTTACGCAAGCTTACCTCTACGACAGTTCAGCTCAACCCAAGCTCATCTTTATTTTGTTGGCTAGTGTAATTACAATATAAATGCAATAATTCATCGACTATTTACTTTAATTAAATTAAAAACAAATATGTTTCTACTTTGCATCTTATACATAAAATTAAAAGTTCTTTTAAAATCAAAAATTGTATCGCCCTAGTTTCTTCAGTACTTTCGACGAATTAGAGTGAGTAGCTTTGAATTATAAATTACCGAAAAACAATAATTATATAAAATTACTTTTTGACAATATTTTCAAAAATATTTATTACGCAAAAGAGTTGTAAAAGAATAGCTTTTCCATTATTTATTTGAACAATTTTTTCTTATGTTCATTTTGCTAAAATTCCTATACAGTGTGTTTTACAGCACCTAAAGATTTATTTAAATTGCAGCGTAATTCATTGAGTGAAAGTGTCACTTTAAAGAAATGAGTTTTGAATTTTTAAAGTGCTTTGAAAAATACTGCTTATACAGATCTTTTTTCAAACAAAAGTTGGTTTTATTCTATTAGTCTAATTAGAGAGCTACAATAATCACGTGTCTTAGTTAACAATACATTCAGTGCTAATAAAACAAGAAAAAAATTTTGTAAAGTATATTAAAAAAAACTTTTATTTAAATACATCAGTTGCAATATAAACAAATGATAGAAACTGTGACGATATTATTTCGCAAATAATTGATTTATAGACTAATTTCTCCCTACAGTATAGACAGCCGTGTTTACACTCATGCGTTTGAATATGAATGTTGGTGTAGAAAAATCTTTTGGAAATTTTAATTATTTAAAATTGCCGGTTTCGATGGTTTATCTTCATTTGCTTGCAAAGGTTATACCTCATTTCCTATTTGCTGATTGCGCAAAAGGTGTACATGGAAAATGTTGTCTAAAAAATTGAACAGACATGTGCTTTTTAATATCGATTGAATTAAAATTACCCCATTCAAATTAGGGAATAAGTCTTCGACTACTGTTCCTGTGTAAGTACCTTTTTACTTTCCTTTGTTTTAATAAAATATTTGCTATCACGGGTTTAATTAATTGCAGGCACCTTTTTTTGTGGGTTTTCCCTTTGGCTTCTTCTGCTTGTCACTGCAGACGTACTTTGTTTTAATTGTACAATAGATCTTTAATTCTGGTTATGCTGGCAAGGATTATAATCCAAAAATTATAAAATATCGAAGTGGGTCTGGTATTATCACCAACGTTAAAATTTCAACCTACATTGGGACTTCTAATCAGGACACCGCCCAAGATAAGCCTGTTATCTGGTTCTTTGTAAGCAGCCCAGTAACTGTTATCAACGGAGTCCATTTTGGTTTTTCTTTTTTTGATTGGATAATAAAATATTAGATTTGGTTACGAAAGCGGTTACATCTGCCGATTAACTGTCGAACACCAAAGACTTTTTATTTATACAAGCTAAGTTAATTCTTTTATGCATGTCATTCATAATTTTGGTCGTGTTCTATGTATAAGTACTGCGGCCGTGAGTTTAGCAACGTACCTTTTTGGCGCTGTATAGATAATTTTGTGAACTAGAAATATCTTTCCAAGTACCTGATTAATTTTGTGCGCTTTGAAACTATTTAAATAATTTGCCAAGGTCCGTAATTGTTGTCAAGTACATTCCGAACCATATTTGCCACGTGAACTCGGTAAATCGCTTAAATGGAATAATTGGTGCTACGATTGTCAAAAGTTTATAATACGCTAACCTATTTGGGGCGTTTGTGCTTCAAATTATTTGCCTTAACTCGCTCTTGTGAATTATTATTAGTCTCTAGTCGCTATAATAATATACATATTTCTATCCACGTAGGGTTTGTTTCTGTGTCTACAAGTTTCTAGAGGCTCTAGATATCTCTTATACGTAGTCCTAGGTGGTGTCTTATAAATTCTTTGTGCAATGTAGAAGCCTTCATTTTGAACGATCCTCAATCAGCCCACAACCACTTGCAACTAAGAAGAGCTGCCGGTCAGGTCTTCTAGCACTGCTTTATACAGGGTGTTGAAAAAAGAAGGTGTAAAATATTTCAGAAAGTAATAGTATAAACCAAAATAAACAGAAAAGTCTTAATAAACATGGGTCCGCAAAGTAACGGTTACGGAGATATGGAATATTTTATGTTTTTTAGCACCTTTTGTTATTTAGATGGGTAGGAAAGGCGGAACCTGTTTTCTGGTCTCTCAAGATCGCCTGATCTGAACCCTCTAGATTTCTTGTTTGGGATATTTAAAGACATTAGTGTATGGTACTCATTAAATAACTTGTAGACGCAGCTTTGGAATATTAAATGTCAAGAAATCCAAACCAAGGAGGGTGTTTTGAAAGAGTTTTTGAACATTTTCTGTAATTTTGTTTTGTTTTGAAACTTCCTTTGTCGTTTATTTCTAATAAAATAAAATGTTTGAAAACGAATAGTGGTCCATATCTCCCAACGTTACTTTGAAATGTTTATTAAAACTTTTCTGCTTATTTTGGTTCATACTATTACCTCTTGAAATATTTTATACACTTTATTTAACACCCTGTATAGATAGTTTTTTTTGGAGTTTGTTTACAAATAATCCATAACAGAACGTTGTTAAGTTTTAATAAATTAAAAAAAAATGCTTTTGAATATAAGTTTTAAACGGCTTTGTTTTTATTATACGAAATAAAATCGCGTTCAGATGGGCTTCGGGATAAACTTGCGACGACAAGCTAGCAAACATATGAGCTTGTTACAGGATTTATGTGTATTACTCACATGATCTATTTGTTTTCTCCGAGTCCCGATAGATGGCAGCTCCATTGTTCTACCGCTTTATTTGACGCCATGTTCTTATTTAATAGGGTAACCGGACGTTTTTGTTTATTTTGTCCGCAGTCTTCGTGGTGGTCGATTGACTATTTTTGCTCTCTGTTATATAAAACGTGCAGGTGTTTTTAATCCGACATTTTTTGTTACACCTGCAGTAATCGGATATTTAATTTAAATTTTAATGCTTCGTTAAATCTATCATTAGTACGCTTGATATATAATGGTGACAATTTTCTATTTTTTTCGGTCGATTACAGTAAGTTACTTTTCAACACACCTGTAGCGGCATCCTTGCCTATATTTCTTTTTTTTTGTTTTAGACTTACTCTGGGGCTTAAAATTACCATGCTTTGCAGTAAGAAATAATTTAGAATAACTGGAGGAGCTGTATATAATTCTATTGGGACCGTTGGCGTCGCATCTACGTTGTTGGGGGTTTAAAGGTCAATTATTTACCCAGTACAAGAATTTGGTTTTTGGAACGTTATTTGTTTGAGCGGAGACAAATTCTACAGCTTGTTGTGCCTAAAGCGTTAAATCGCGTTTGTTGGCTGCTTCAATAACAATAACAATTTATCTCTAGGTACTGTAATTTAAGTCAACTTTTATTTTACGCGCATTGGTTTGTTTGTGAATTTCGCGCTAGCATTGCAAATTAAGATACGCATGCTACGTTATGTATATTAGGTCGCGTTAGCAACGCTAATGAATCTTACGCACTAAGTGCTTGCCGTGCCAATTACCTTGAGTGCGCTACCGTGATAACGCAATTTGGTCTAAGTCGTGTTTCCTACGCTACAAAAAAAAATAATTACTCAAATTGAATCTGTGATATTCTCATTGTTATTTCTTTTACTGGCCCCCTACAATAATGTTATATCTTATGTTTACGTGTGGGTAGATTTAATTGGTGTACTAAATTGATAACTGTCGGGTATCTCTGGTTCAACCCAATAGCTTTGTCCTTAATTTTTGAACCTGTGGCGGTCTTGTCAAAACTACTTGTAATTAAAAATAATTAAATACAACCGCCTTTCGTGTAGTTTAACTCTCTTTCTAATCCACGACGTTCTCTGACGGACAATCTTAGTCGGGTGTATACGAAAGCGTCGTCTTAATTTATATCGATGTTCTAATTAAAATAACTTTTTTTTTTTTTTGTTTGTAACCAGCTGGCGTCGAGATGAGCTCGCGTTAAAACGACCGCGTCGAAATAAGGCCTACGAAAATGGTTGTTGGTTTTTACAGGACGGTACACCAGCACATACTTTCAGAGTTGTTGAAAAATTTGTATTAGTCAGATTTTCATAAATATGTTTTGTCACTTACGCAATTCATTTTACATTAATCAAATGTTTTTAGTAATGATTATTGGTTCGTCCTTCGAGTTGATTAATTGATCTTGATGTTCTGCCAAGTAGGTGGAATTGCCCTCTTGGACCCTTTTAATTGGAAGGTTTTTAAAGACAGGAAAACCAGTACTGGTTTAAAAATTTGGCGACGTTTCGCACCCTGATGTGGTTTGCGGGTGCTTGCTTCGGGCCAGTGCCAGATTAGTTTTTCCCTTAGATTACATATAACGGTGTTGTGTTTAAATGTTGCTGTGAAGGCGTCCCTAGCACAATTTTATCAACAGTTTTTTTTTATATTTTTTTATATAAACATACCATATAAAAAAATAACTGTTGATAAAATTGTGCTAGGGGACGCCTTCACAACAACATTTAAACACAACACCGTTATATGTAATCCAAGGGAAAAACTAATCTGGCACTGGCTAGAGCAAACCATCATGCAAGCCCAATAAACCAGTACTGGTTTTCCTGTCTTTAAAAACCTTCAATTAAAAGGGTCCAAGATTAATCCACTACTGAGAACATAATTTTAATAATAGTGTTAAGTCAGTTTTCGATGTTCTACAACGAACTTTCTCATCTGAAAAGTATCAAAAATATATCGGGTGATTGTAAAGCTTGTAGTTTACAAAATAACAAAAAAGAAGCAACAGCTCTAGCGGTACAACCTAGAAAGAAAAATAAAGGGAATTCGGCTCGATGTAGCGCACTAAATTAGTGGACGATAAAAATATTTATAGTAGTTAGAGCAGCAGCGTTCGGCTTTGTCGGAGAGTTGCGTTGATTCCTGAATAACTATAAGAAATTAGAGTGCTGGTCTATCAAAGCGCCACCTGCTAGATATTGAAAGAAATAAAGCCGACCAACAGGAGATCAACAAGTTTTACTTAAAATCTAATATACTAAGAAAATGCCAACAGTTAAAGTAAGGACATGTGTGGTTTGGTGCATATCGCTATCTAAACAACAGCTTCAATGCCTTAAACGCACGAGTGTCGATAAAGCCAAGGAAAAAAACTTGTACAGAAGCATTACACGCAACGAAAGAACACCTGATGCTGCATTTCGCTCTTATTATGAGCTCATCAGAGATGTATACTTAAGTGCGGTATACAACTGTACAAGACTTGGCTTTATCGACACTCGTGCGTTTAAGGTGAACTGTTGCTTATACGATATATAAACGCACACATGTCCTACTAACTGTTGGCATTTTCTTAGTTTATACTAATCATACGTGTCAATGTTCTTACACGAGATGTCGTCAGACACACATTTTGCTTATATTCATTACTCCACGAGGTTTAAAAGACCAACCGCTGTCTTGTACGGTTGTATACCGCACTTAAGTATACACCTCTGATGAGCTCATAATAAGAGCGAAATGCAGCATCAGGTGTTCTTTCGTTGCGTGTAATGCTTCTGTACAAGTTTTTTCTTGGCTTTATCGACACTCGTGCGTTTAAGGCATTGAAGCTGTTGCTTAGATAGCGATATGCACGTAAACGCACACATGTCCTACTTTTAACTGTTGGCATTTTCTTAGTTTATACTAATCATACGTGTCAATGTTCTTTACACGAGATGTCGTCAGACACACATTTTGCTAATATACTAAATTGAACACAAACCAGAGAGAAAGAGACAAACAATTCAGTATAACAAATCTTAAAATATTAGGAGAATGTGACAAAAATAGAAAGACTGTCGCATATAGTTACGTGCGTTAGCAGCAGCCTCGGTTACAATAGATAAGGCTCTTAATTAATGTGTCAAATTTCACGCAAGCTTTGGTTACGCTCGAGTTAAAGTTATCATTCTAATTGAGAATTGGCTGTTATTAGGGCTTTGCGTAAACCTATCAGTAGTTATAGGATAGGGCTTCTGGCCCACTTTTGGCGCAAAATTTGAATTTCGGTTGTCGTCGGCAATGTTCGGCAAGCTTCGTGAGTAAGTCAAGATGGCGTCGTTGATACTTAGTCGTTGTCGGAGGCGTATGCGTTTGTTCGTGCGCAGTCGGTCGTCGTCGGTTATGTTCGGCAAGAGTCGTGAGTAAAGGCAAGATGAAGCCAAGAATACGATTTCGGATTGTTGGTCGCTGTCGTCAATGTTTGTGTTCTTGAGTAGGTCAAGATAACGGAATGGGTGCGGCCATGTTCGGAAGCTTTTGGTTGTTGGCTATCTTTGGAAGCTTTTGATCAAGTTCGCGTTTGGTTTTTGTCGGCAATATCCGTGAGTAGGTCAATGTTCGGAAATCTTCACAGTCGAATTTATATAGATACAGGTCTGTTTATACAAGTACAGGTCTGTTTATAAAGGTCTGTTTATACAGGTACAGATCTGTTTATACAGGTACAGGTCTGTTTATATAGTTACAGGTTTGTTTTATACAGGGTCTGTTTATACAGGTCTGTTTATACAGGTCTGTTTATACAAAGTTTGTTTATACAGGTCTGTTTATACAGGTACCGGTCTGTTTATACAGGTACAGGTATGTTTATATAGGTCTATTTGCCGAACATAGCCGCTTGCAAAAACTTTCGAACGTTGATCTACTCACAAACATTGCCGACAAAAACCCAACGCAAACATGATCGAAAGCTTCCAAAGATGGCCGATGACCAAAAGTTTTCGATCATGGCCAACAACCGGGAGCTTCCGAACATAGCCGACTGCACCTATACCGCTATCTTAACTTACTCAAGAACACGAACATTAACGACAGCGACCAACGATCCGGAATCCTATTCTTGGCACCATCTTGTCTTTACTCACGACCCTAAATAACCACAACACCACTGCCCCCCCCCTTCCACGACACCACCAACGACGACATCTTGACTAACTCCCAAAGCTTGCCGAACATTGCCGACAACAACCAAAATTTAAATTTCGCCCCAAAAGTGGGCTAGAAGCCCCATCATATAACTACTCATATCATTTACACACGGCGAGTTACGCTAAATCTAAACAACAAAACAAAGAGTAAGTACCTCCCGCAAACCGAAAAGGCCTTTTGTGTCCGCGACAACCGCTATAAATTAAACGCCCCAGCCTTAATTGAATTGATTGAAAACAAATTTCCGGTTGAGGAGAGCGCACCAAATAAAAGTTATCTAAATATTAACTATTGAGCCGTTTTATGTCATATGTACTTGAGCTTCATACGCATTATTATTATGAATAAGTGGTTTAAATACTAAAACTTAGCCGTAATCGTCGACTGTAGTTCCGGAAATAAAGGTATTCTGCTACCGACGGTATTGACAGTTCGGGAAAGTTAGATAATCCTAGAGATTTCTCTTAGGAGTGCTGTGCGGAGAAAAACAGCAAACAAGTGACTCTCTCGCTAAAAGTATGCAACATAGTCATCCTCTGTAGTCGTGGTATTCACCGTTGGTCTGCGGTTTGATTAATGCGAAACCGTGGTGTTGCCTTGAGAGTTATCACAGTATCGTACACAACGAGCACATAATGCCGGACGCAATATGCTAAAAGCATATGCAGCAATCAGAATTAAAACAAATAGGAATAAAACTAAAATACTCACGATGAATGTAGCCAGATTAAACGTAAACGCCAATTTGTATTGAAATTGTAAAACCCACATTAAATAGTTTTTGGTAAAAATTTCACTTCAGAAAAAATGCTAGAGACACCCGCGTGCATCAAACAAGAAAGGAAAAATGTCCGCTGTCCGTCTAAAAAACTTTCAGTCTAATTCAATTTCCACTAATAGAAAATTAGCAACATGGGCGCCAAATACGACTTTTCGTTGCACCATACTACTTGCGACACACGTTCTAACTCACAACATTCGTCCTAAATACGGGAAATAAAACCGTAACATGATATACCGTTTAATTTAGAATTAAGGAGAGAATTTAAAAATGCGAAAAATTTCGTGTTTTTTTTTTTAATTTTTGTATAAACTAAAAGAAATATTCTAGTTCTACAAAAATCGTAAATACGTTCCCTCAAATACGAAACCAGTAATAAGTTATTAGTCCTAACAGAAACAAATTAATTGATCGTTATTATGTTCAAAAAGATTTTCATATATTTCAATCTTTAACAAAGATAAAACTTTTAACTTCTTTCGTTAAATTAAATAACATAATAGTTCACTTTAGATTTCAATGTATAAGTAGAAACAAAAACATCTTAAAAATAAAAAATTCTTTCTGCACCTTTCGAAAAACAACAGAGTTGTATTGAGAAAAAGCATCATAAATCTGTCAAGCAACTTTGTTGTATATCCCCATCTGAAGCTTGAAAAGAGGTATTAGTGGTTTTACGGCAGATTTGCATTCGCGAACTTGATAGCAATGCGTTTTCGCGTCCCTCGGGACATTCTACAATGTTAGATACACACGTTTGGCAAACTCTCGCATAGATTTATATCCCTTAGTTAAAATAGAACATTGTACGCGACATCAAAAAAAAAAAAATACTCTTTAATTATCGCAGTTGTGCTACTCTTAAAAGGACATAGAAAATTCTGAACGTTAAAATTTAAACAAGAATAAATAAGAGCTTTTAAAAAAGAAAATTTACACAGAAAGTAATCACCTTTGCAAGAAAGTTGTTAAGGAAGAACGTATTTTTTTTAAACTTTTCTTGTAGAGCTTCTTTAACTCGTTTTTATTTACCCTTTGTATTCGGTCTTACGCGTTACTTAAAGGGAAATATTTTTAAATGGTAATTTAAAGGACACTTTTAAAATCGGAGTGTTTTTTATTTATCCTACTTAGTTAAAGATAAGTAGCGTAAAGTTTCTTAATTTTTGTAGTGGAATATTTTAAAATTGAGTCGGAAATAATTTAAAATACGAACATCTTTAAGTAGCTTTGGGATTAGGAAAAGGTAAGCAATTTGGTTGATCCTGACTGTATAACACAATTTTTGTTTTATTTATCAGTAATTTTGAATGTGTTTCAAATACTTAAAGCTTCTACCAAAGAAATGAAATTTAAGGAACAATAGATTATCCAAATTTTTACACATGTTTGTAAAGTAGGTTTTTATGGCCGCTTTGGTTGTTGATGGCCGAGGCTCAAAAAAGTCCAAAAAAAAACCTTTTTGCACTTCCTATATTTAATTATTCACTTTACACCCGCTTCCGCAAGCGTAAAACGACTCTTTTTTGCTTGATTTACTTTTGTGCCCGCATTTTTTTACTTTTAGGCCCGCTTTTACTTTTTGGCCCGCATATATCGTTAATACCGAATAGATCCGAGAATTTACGATTAATCATTGACAAAATAAGAATAAACGGTACGAAATTATGCATGAGAAATGACATGAGAATTACTACAAATTATTCTTAAAAAATCAAATTTTAATTAAATTGTAGAATCTGAATATAAAGCAAAATTTTCTTGTAGAACTGGAGTAAATACAATAAAAGCACATTTTCAGTTGCTTTTTTAAGTCGACATCATTTTAAAAAGTAATCGTATGTATTTTCATATATTTTGTTGGATTTAGCAAGTAACAAATCCGGAACCACGTTATCTGCTACCTCTTTAATACCGGGAGGAGTTTTAGAAAGTTCTTTATTATCAGTTTCCATGTCCACTGATTTTGGAAGATTTGTAATTTAAATTTTTAATGAGGTTTAGGAATGCCGGTAAAGAAGAACATTTTATTCTTAATTCTTGTAAGCTACCCTAGAGGTCGCCACCAATTTACGTTCGTTTTTAATTTTTTTTTAATTAATTTTTGTTATTAAAACCTTTAAAATAACAACAACTAATCTTATTAGTACTATTAATTTAAGGTTTTATTGTATATAAATTAAGTAATTAAATCTGTTTTGACTTAGTATTACTAAGAAGTGCAAAACAATTTGTATGCACCACAGGTGTAAAGTACTTTTAAGCTGGGGCTTAAAAGTGTTACTTTACACCCTTGGTACATAAATAACTATTACAGCCGCTGTACCTACAACGTTTTTTAGGCGCTTACTCTAAAATAACGTACGAATCTTAAAATAATGAAACAATTTGATATTGTTAAGAATTTTTATTCAGTTTTTTTTCAAATTATATTCTATTTTTTGTTGATACAATACAGGTACAGAATGGCAATAATATGCACTTTAGCAGTTATTCATCTCAGACAACGGATACTAAAACAATTTAGTGAATTAAATTTGACCGGTTCATATTAGTAATTCATTCTAAAATAAATATTTTCTGCGTTTGTTGTGCGTTTCAAATTTCGTCTTATTAAAATATCAACAAACATCGCTTTATTACTAATTAATAATCGTTTTAATTGTTGTGGGTAATAATGAGAACGATCATAATTGCACCCTTCAACACTGCAAGGCTGGCAAGCGCCGCGACGCTTTATTTGTTGCCACAGAAATCGCTATTTACAGCTAGTCTACAATAAACTATCTTCTTCTTCTTATAGTGTCTTGTCTGCTTTCAGACGTTGGCGATTGTCATACAGATATCGTGGAATATTTTTCGTTCGGCGGCTGCTCGAAACAGACCTTTAACTAGCAGGCCTGTCTACTGTCTAAAATTGCGTAGCCAAGACACTTTCTTTCTTCCGATTTATCTTCTTCCTTTTATGTTTTCCTGTATAATGAGGCGAAATAATTGGTATTTCGGTCTTCAAATGATATGTCCAAAATAATCAGTTTTTTTTCTCTTTATTGTATTTAGCAGTGTTTTTTCTGTGTGCATTAATTATCCTAAGTACTTGCTCATTGAAGGTGTATGAAACCCATGATATTCTCAGTAAGCGAGGGTAACACCACATTTCAAATGTTTTCAAACTATTCAAGTTTGAGATTTTTAGCTTTCATGTTTTGCAACTGTAGAGCGAAACCGACCATACGTAACCATTGAGGATCTTTTTGCAAAGAACAATTGACAGATTTTTGTTGCACAAGACCGGTTTCTATACGTGGTCGTATTTCTTCATTAGAGTCTTAACCAGTTACTGAGATATTTAAATGATCGACCTGTTCTATATTTTTGTTGTCCAGTAGTAACTGATTAGGATCTTCATTTATTTTTTTTTACTAACATCTACTTAGTTTTGGCAATGTTAGTTTTAAAGTCTCTACGACGGTTTGTTTCGTTAACCAAGTTGATTAGGGTTTGTAGATCTTCCACCGATCTTTACATCTTTTTGTCTGCCATATAGAGTTTCTGCGAATTTTTTTTCGGAGTGCATGTTAAATAAGGTTTGGTGACATCCTTGTCTCACTCTTCGCATAATAGGGATTTTATTGGTGGACACGTTGTCTACTTTAATAGTAGTTACTTAATTACAATATAAGTGTTTGTAACAGTTGTTGTTTACAAATAACAAAAAAACGACGGCTCTAGCGGAACAACCTAAAAAAAACAACTAAAGGAAATTCGGCTCGATGTAGCGCACTAAGTTCGTGGAGGATAAAGTATTTATAGTAGTTAGATTAACAGTGTCCGGCTTTGTCGTAGAGTAGGGGGTCCTTAAAGAATCTTAAGAAATTAGTCTGCTGTCTAATAAGGCGTCACCTGCTAGATAAAAGTAAGAAATAAAACCGACCAACAAGAGATCAACAGGTTTTACTTAAAATCTAATACCATAAATTAAACACAAACCAGAGAGAAAGACAGACAATTCACTACACCAAACAAATCTTGAAGCACTAGGAGAATGTGGCAGAAATAAAGAGACTGTCGTCTATAGTTACGTGCGTTAGCAGAAGCCTCGCTTAAATAAAACTCGCAATTAATGTGTCGGATTTCAGGTAAGCTTTAGTTACACTCAAGTTAAAATTATCATTCTAATTGAGGATTGGCTACTAAGAAGGCTCTGCGTACACATATCACTTACACACGGAAATTTAAACTAAATTTAAACTAGGATTAAAGGGTGAGTACTTCCAGCAAACCCAAAAAGCTTTTGTTTTCACTTCAATCGCTCTAAGTAAAGCGCCCAAGCTCTTATTGATTACAACGTACACCAATAAAAATTTACTTTAATATTCAGAGATCAAGACGTTCTATGTCATATGTACTAGAGCATAACGCGTTTTCACTGAATAAATTGCTTAAATAAATAAAACTTAGCTGTAATCTGTAGAATGTAGTTCCGAGGATATAGGTTTTCTGATAGCGACGGTATCGACAGTTTGGAAAGTTAAGTAGCCTTAGGATTCCTCTTAGGGGAGGTGTGCGAAGAAGAACAGAAGGCGATAGGCTTCCTCGATGAAGTTATGAAGCATAACCAATTCCTGTAAACGTAGTATCCACCGGTTGTTTGTAGCTTAGCTAATGCGAAACCGTGGTGTTGTTTATAATTATTAGAAAAGGTATTTAACCAACTTCTTTAGCACCCTCAAGAGTTATCCAGGTATAACACATAACGAGAACATAAGGTCAACGCGACGTGGGTAAATTTAGTCGGATTTAAACTTAAACACTAATTTGAATTGGAAATCTTAAATCACACATTAATAATTTTTGTAGAAATTTCAAGATGTACACTACAAATCACCGGTTCGTACAAAAAAAAAAGAAAATGTCTGCTGTTCGTCTAAGAAATTTAGTCGGATTTTATTTTCCACCAATAGAAAATTAGCAAAATACGTGCCAAATACGACTTTTGTGGTATCATATTACTCGCGACACACGTTTTAAGACGGTTCTCGACATACGTCCTAAATTCGAAAAATAGAACCGTAACATTTTTAAGTTGTCTGAGATTATAGCTATTTATTCCTGTTGATTCTAGATAATTAAAAAACAGGTCATGTTGAACTCGGTCAAATGCTTTCTCAAAATCTATAAAACACACGTAGATATTATTTAGAAATTGAAGAAAAGCACGCATGCGAAAAAGTGCTTCTCGAGTCTTAGGCAGCAAGAGCAGAAAGTCGGTGTAAATAAAAAAACGTTTATTATTTATTCACGCATGTATATCGCGTACCCAAAAAGCTAGATTTAAGTTCATTGTTTTGATAACTATTTGTTTATCATAAAAGCATTGTTTTAAAATAAATTGGCTAATTCAAACATTCTTATCATTGTGCGAACGAACGCAAGCTTTGAGATAGTTAAACCATTTAAACGTAAACATACGTTATTTTTTAGTTTACAATTCATAAATAGAAAAAATACTTGTTCTATTTAAAAATGGTACGTGTTTTTGGAGCACTCTGTACAATCCAAACTATTATTAAAATGTGGTCTCAAATAATCTTGATATATGATTTCTTACATTATTTGTCTTTTTAATGCTACAGAATAATTTGTTGGAAGTGTCCCACCCTGTATAATATTGATGACAGGCGTCTAATTTGGTTTAAATAAAGAAACAAATAAAAACCTATGTTGACAGAACGGCATCAACGGAAATGTTTGGGTTCTATTATTATAAAAACTAATAGGATAAATAGCGCGTACAGATGAAAAATACTGCTATTTAACAAAATGTACCAGTATACAAACTTGAAAAAGAAATTATGAAATTTCTGTTACGGCAGTGCACAAAAATATATACAACACTGCGCTACCAAAACAATTTTTAAATACGAACAATAAGGTTTTAGCAAATTAAACATTACATTTTCGCAATCCCCGAATCATTTCCAACGAAAAACAACTAACAAAAGAACCGACGATTAATTTTTCTGCGTTTTTGCTTATGAAAACGTATAGAACAAATTTTAAACCGTCGACAACTACGCTTGAATTTACAAGAAAGCTATTATAAACAAACAGATGCACTAGTGCAATTTTCTATAATTTACACTAGGGTTTAAATAGATATTGTCTATCATCGTATGTTTAATTGATTCTGGTTAAAGAATTGCTCATTTCGATCACTGGGCCTCGGATGAGTTTTGTATCGTTATTTTTCGTCACTACCTCCCCGTGCCGGGAGTAGAACATTTTCGTGCCTGCTGCTTTCCTTGGATGTGGTAGTCTTCGGAATCAAACCCTGATTCCTCGTTACCCGTTACAACCATGGTAGGCGAATAATCTACCATTTAAAGTTGATAAGGCAAACATTTGAAAAATCTATTGCAGGTGCTTGACCATGCGATCCGCATAAAGTTATTCAGATTCGTCGTGCGATTTATGTAAAGACGACGACGCGACGTCGCAAAACGCCGGCCGCCGCTTATTGGTTTTGATTTAATAAAAGCGCTCTTACCGTCTCCGGTCGGAGTTCTCTAAGTAACTATCTAATCAGTGGCGTAATCCTTGAGACAAGCATATGACTACTATCAGGATCAACTAGCGATCAATAGTAGAAAAATCGCGACAAATTATAGCGGCGTCACGCACACATGCGCCTTCCCTTTTTGTACTGCGTATTTTTCTTTTAACCGTTTGACCGAAAATTTCATCCTTTTGCTATAACCTAACAAATGTACAGAATACTATTCACGATCGAAAAAATTAAACGTCGCGTTGCGCCAGAGAAGAGACGACACGAAATTGTGTAATCTCGCATCTCGCTGTGATCATTTTGATTTGTTCACAAAAACAAGCATCACATCAAATTGATGTGAGACGCGTTGAGCGTTGATTTTGTTTTAAAATCGCACAATTATCAATAGATCAGTTCCGAACCATTCGTGTAAGTGTATAGATTAAAAAATCCAATAAAAGTCAAATCTAGTTCGGAATGTAAGGAGCCCTATCATTTCGTTTAAAACATATGTAATCCCACGCTTTAGGTTGGACGAGTCGTTTTAAAACTTTGCAAAGACCGCGATCGCGCTAGTAGAACTTAGTTTGTCCAAAAGAAAACTCAAGGTTAGGGTAACGCGGGAAAGCTTGTATTCATAATCCCGTTATCGTAAAAAAAATTTTTATCAATCACGACCCCCTTCCGTAAAAAAACTTAGTTGCGCTAACGTTCTCACTAATTAGAATATACAGGGTGTCCCTTTCAAGAAGCTCACCATTGGGATATTCTAAACGATGGGAGATACAGCATCGGTTAAATTAGAGAAAAGTCGCACATTTTAAACACTTTTCAGAATTAAAAATTAAAGTAAGATATTCCCACTCATTCTCAATTTATGACAAAAAAACTAAAAATTGTCATTTTCTCTTTCTGTTATAACTTTTTACTTATCTAACAATTTTAATGAAACTTACTAGATGTACACTTTTGACCAGTTGCTTTTTAATAAGACTATCAAAAATTTTGTAGGTTTACTCAAAAGTCAATTTTTAAACGGTTACTTTTGTTTTCTTATGAGCGCTATATTAGATAGTTGATTTTTATTAATAAATAATAAGTTTTTGTCATAACTTGAGAATGAGTGGGAATATCTTACTTTTCTTTAATTCTTAAAAGTGATTAAAATGTGCGATTTTTTCTAATTTAACCGATGCTGTATCTCCCACCGCTTAGAATATCTCAATGGTGAACTTCTTAATAGTGACCACCCTGTATATGGCTACTTTAGAAAAAAACCCGTAATTATTTCCGCCGTTTATTCACGAGGAACTGCAGCAAAGTTATAAATCGGATGGACAGACGGATAGACCGTCGGAGAAAAGGTCTGAAGACCGGATTGACAAACGAACGGAGGGATGGACGGACAAACGGACAAGCAGATGGACGGACAAACGGACGGACTAAAAGGTAGAAAGGCGGAATAACAAACGCAAGGCTAACCGCAGCAAAGCTGTTAACCGAAGCAAGAGCGGATCGCCAGACGAATGACGGAGAACGGACTGACGAACGTACGGACGAATAAACGGACAAACGAATGAGCTGATGGACGAACAAACGGACGGACAAAAGGACGAAATGACGGACGAAAGGCCAACTGCAGCAAAGCTGTAAACCGACAGACAAACTTTCTCGTCATTATTCACATAATATTTTTTACCCTACAACAAAAAAAAAACAAAACACACAAAAAAACATACAAATTTTGTGTTAATTATTAGAAATGTTTATATTAAAAACAGGATGGTTTAAAGTGTGTTACGGTTTATTTGTAAACAAACTTAAAAATATAACAGTGTTCAAAGACATTGCCGACAACTCCTCTTAGTCGGGAGTAGTCGTGGGCTTACAGAGAAACGTTACACTGCACGAAGAATTGCACCTAGGATTGCGTATAAGAAATATTCTAGAGTCCCTAGGAACTCGTAGACACAGAAATAAACCGTATGTTGATAGAAATATGTACATTATTATAGCGATCAGACTTCGATCAACACACATAAAAATACATAGACACACAAACAGAAAAATAAAGACTCACGAGAGCGAGTAAAAACACGAGTGATAATTTAAGGCACAAACGCCCCAAATAGGTTAGCGTATTATGAACTTTTACAGTCGTAGCACTGATTATTCCATGCAAGCGATTCCCCGAGTTTACGTGGCAAATATTATTCGGAATGTACTTGACAACAATTACGGAGAGTACCGGACCTTAGCCAATTATTTAAATAATTTGAAAGCGCACAAAATTAATCAGGTACTTGAAAAGATCTTTCTAGTTTACAAAATTGTCTATACAGCCCCAAAAAGGTACGTTGCTAAACTCAAGGCCGCGGTACGTATACATAACACGCGATAAAATTTTAGAATGACATGCATACAAAAATTACTTAGCTTGTATGAATAGGAAGTCTTCGGTGTTTGACAGTTAATTGGCAGATTTGACAGATTTATCCAAATCTAGTAATTTATTATCCAATGAAGACAAAAAAAAACCAAAATAGACTCCGTTGATAACAGTTGCTGGGTTGCTCACGAAGAACCAGATAATAAGTTTATTTAGAATAGTGTCGTTGACCTGAAAGAGGTTCCAAGGTAGGTTGAAATTCCAACCAGACCCATTTTGTTATTTTATAATTTTCGGATTATTATCCTTGCCAACTTAATATAATTAATGATCCATTGATTAATTAATCTCTAGTATAAAACGAAGTACATCTGAAGTGACCAGCAGAAGAAACCAAAGAAAGAACAAAAAAAGGTGTCTGCAATTGGTAGAACCCGTGATATCAAATATTTTATTAAAACAAGGAAAGTCAAAAGGTATTTACATAGGAACAGTAGTCAAAGACTTATTCCCTAAGTTGAATGAGATGATTTTACTTCAATTGATACCACAAAGCACATGTCTAATTGTTTAATTTTTAGACAACATTTTCCAGGTACACCTTTTCACGACGGTCAGCAAATAGGAAATAAGGTATATCTTTTGCGAGCAAATAAAGATAAATTGTCGGAACTGGCAATTTCAAATAACTAAAATCCCCAGAAGATTTTTTAATACAAAAATTAATATTCAAACGCATGAGTGTAAACACGACTGTCTATACGGTAGGGAGAAATTGGTCTATAAATTAATTATTTGCAAAATAATACCGTCACCGGTAGAATTAGGAAATAAAATACTTTGCTTGTATAAATTTGATAACTGAACTTCTTCTAAAATTGTTAAACAGATGAATTTTTATTTTCAGTTAATTGCAAGAGGTACCCCTCAAGTTGATTTATCTCTTGTTGCATTTTCAGTATTTAAAATTTTACGTGCAGTGGAATTTTATTTGGGATGAAATCGTCAAGGTAACCCTCTACTATAGTTGCCGACTTCTACCCGTCAGCATTTTTAAAAACAAAAACAGCTGCAAAACAAAAAAAAATTTGCGTCTAACCCCGAAAGCATGAATTTTTTGGCCTAGATCTGCAAACGAGTCCTTTTGCCTTCTTGTAGAGCCATTAAAGTCGTTTATTACAGATGTGTATAATAATAAATTGTTTTACTTTGAAACACAGAACAAAACTTACAACATCCACAACACAACACTAAAGTCTATTTAGAGTCTCCCCATCGAAATTTAATCAATGCTTGTACCCATAACCAACTAGTGGTCGTGATTTTTGTACCTTATTGTTAATTTAATTTGCAATAAAACTTACATTTTGCAATAACAGACGCTGTTAATTAATAAACATATTTAATCAATTCAGGATTATTATTGATTTCATTTACTTTATGTGTAATTTTTTTAAAGATGGTGTTTTTAACATGTTGTCATAGGAGGGAATTATATGACGTAAAATCGACTAATTTGTCTATCATAAAATTCTGCCAAGAAATTTAGTTGGGTAATGGGCCCCATTTTGTTAATGACTAGTTCATCATCGTTGAGCCAAAATTACTTTGCATTACCTAACAGCATTTATAGCTTTTAGAAATTAGTTTGTTAGATTTGTCAATTTTGCCGGACAGTTACCTTTGACTGTAAAAAAACATGGCCCAATAATCCTGCGTTGGCTAAGACCACACCACCCTTCAGTTTTCTGTAGATACTGGCTCTTCTCAATAACATTGCAAACTATCGTATTTAAAAACTATTGACAAAAGGATAGTGGTTTCCTTTCAAGGAAATTGTTTTCATCCATTTCATCAATCCAAACAGCAGTTTTCGTAACGTGTTGAAAACAATTTGCAAATTCCGTTGCATTGTAAATATCTAATTCAGTGTGCTTTTTCTTTGGCGGCGCCTCTACTGGTGGTTAAACTTACTGGATTTTGTTTTTTCACTTAGAAATGTCAAGGTCTTTCTCAAAGTATTCGAGAGAAAAGACGCTTCCTATGCGATAAAAAAATCAAGACGGATGATAAGACCCGTCATTTCCATAAATCGCAATAAAACTCTCGACATGATTGATTTTGAGCCTGTGAGTTAATTTTAAAGTGTTATGTTTATGTCTGTGGAACCAAACATACTTACTGTAAGTAATTTAAATTTTATTTCTGATACCAAAGCGGCTGCAACCATTAGCTAATTAGCTACTACTAATGTTATTGCTAATGTATAAGAAGTTAGACTTGTACATAAATATTGGCGGTTTCAACTATTAAAATTTAATCAGAGCAACACCAGCACCACGGAGGAGCTACATTGCTATTGAAAACCCAACAAGCAGTTACCCAAGATAAAATCAAGTCGTTGTCGATTCTTAGTACAGTATCATAATGGCAAGTCCTTTAAGTTAAAGTATGTCAAAATTACTCAAGAAGAAATCTCACCCCAAGAAAATATTTCCGGTGATTGGTTGAACGGATTAAAAGTTTGCCAAACTTAAAACGTAAAAATACAACAAATTAGGAAAACATACGCTACACAGTTTGAATTTAAACCTAAAGATTGTATCAACTCACTACTTTCTTAAAAAAGAAATTAATACCAAATGACAAAGAAAACTTCATGACGTACTCACCCTTTTTTTTGAGCACCCGTTACATTATTTTCTACATAAAAATAATGAAAATATAAGTAAATGTAAAAAGAAAGAAATTTTAGATTGCAGTAAAATAAAAACTTACATTTTGGTCTAAAAACAGACCACACTTTGTAAAGACGAGCAACATTAGCACAAAATTGGATACAAGGAAATCTGCGAAACTATCTCTGTTGGCATTAAGAAAATTGAATTTTTCTCAGAGAAAGCATTACCAGCTCCCGTTCTACCTTTACAGGTGCTTGAATCTTATTCGTACACTAGATTTAACAAGATACGGATCACCTTTTTGTCTTTACTTCAGATTTCAGGTATTCGGATAATTAATTATTGCAAAACAAAATTTTTTCAATGCAATAAAAGCTGTACGTGACGACGCTTGAAATAAAATCGAGTACGTAAAAAAATTATATTTAGACAAGTCTTACATAAGTGACACTTAAAATTTGATTGCAAGATGTTTTATTTATTTTGATTGGCGTTCAATTGGTGTATGTGCATTATAGAACGTATAGAGAGAGAGCGTAACTTTAGATTGAGAGCACCTAACTACTATAATTGGTTCAACTACTGAACAGAAGTCAAGATGCCTTTTGATCGGGGTTAGAAAGGCTTCTCGTGACAAACACAGACACTACAAAATCCTTTCATGGACGTCTCTATAGTTATAATAAACGAGCCGAAGTGGTAATAAAGTGCGAACTTGAGCGTATTGGAAATCGTCATGTCTTGCATACGTAATACTCAGAAACTTATAAACAATAGCTGAAGGAGGTTTAGAATATTTTTATCAATTTTTGATAACAAAAAGTGACTTGATTATTATCCTAACTTTTTTTATTCTGATTGATTAATCTTTAATGCGTAAAGACAGTCAAGAATATATTAGTGATTAGTACAAATTACTATGTGTATTATTTTAAGTATTGTTTAGTTCAAAATAAAAAAAAAACGCTTTTTTATTACATATTTGTTTTTCTTTTTAGGGGTACCTACAATTTTTTATTTGTTACTAAATCGTAATCGAACTGCCACTTGACGTTGAAAAGTCATTTTATCGGCCTAGTAGTGTTAAATTGACAGCAGACCAGTTACGAATTTTATTTGTAACTTATTCTATTTCTAAAAATACAATATTAAGCAATAAACTTTATTTTTTCCAATTGTTAACTTGTTCAAGTGACAGAATAAGTTTTACATGTTAGTAGCATTATGTATACATTAGAAATAGTTATTTACGTGACACGTGCGTAAACAGATTCTTTGGGAATGAGTACCGGTTTGGCACGAATCCCTAAATATTGTTTACGCACAAGTTGCGTATCCTATTTTTTGCACGATATTTTTCTAAATTCGCACTTTCAGATTTTTGATATTATAACATTCAAACAACAAAATTTAATTAGTGAGCAGTGGCTACAACGCAAATACACATAATGCATACATTTGTCATCCAGTCTGAGTTAACCTATTTAATTGTCAAACTTTTATTTGAAGATTTGAATTATTTTTCGGCATTTACAAAAAATACAAGGTGCGTAAATTGCATTTTAAATAAAAAATGTAAATACATCAACAATTTGCGTGTAGTTCTATCTACATAAAAGTGACAAATAGTACACAAGCTGTCGTTCGTCATTTCAAATTTTCAATTATCAATCTGAATCTGAAAGAATTTTTGCTATATTAGCGATGTAAAGTGATTTCTCGTAACTGAAATTGTGTGCTTATGCAAATTATTTTCTAGCAAAATGCTTTATTAACCCAGTGTTTTTGCTACGTTTTTGAAACACTAGTACGTAATTCTATTGTTTCGGTAGGCGTATTGACGTACTTACCTGGTAGTTTTACATGCACTGAGTGCAAAAATTGTATTTATTCGTTATATATGTTGAAAATCATGGCTAACATAGGAAATTTAGGTTTTAACCTTTAAAAAATAATATAAAGCTGACTCACTGGTTGTATTGACCACTGAGAACAACATATCATAGTATATCTCTGCGCGTCCTGTTTTTTATGACATCACAAGATGGCGGGTTGCGGAATGGCATATTTTCGATAATATAAGTCCGCTTTAAACAAAATTACTCTTTTAAATAACTGTTGCAAGTTTTTTATGACGTCACAAGACGGCGGCTTTGAATTGATACTAAAAATGGAATGTCTCCGATGCGATTTCAATAAAATTACTTTTTTGAGCGGTAATTTAAATATGTGCATAAATAACAGCGTTATAACTGCTTAGAATCGAACGACTCATCGTGTGTTTAACTCAAGTAGCGTAAACAAAATGCGCTACCAAAAATGGCGATTGTTTCGCAACATGTTGTGGAAGAACCGGTACCAAGATAAATCGTCTTCACAACTGTTTCGCAACTGTTACGTCGGCTGAATGCACCCTATAAATTTTAATTTAAGTAAAACCTCTATTTTCGACCACCTCTTAAAAGCGGCCACCTCTAAAACCGGCCAAGTTTTCCAAGTCAAACACCAATTATACGGAAATATCAGTGTTAATGACTCTCTTCATAGCGACCACCTCTCGATAACGGCCACAGCCATTTATTTGTAAACTTTATTGGAAAAATACATGTAATTCTACCTCGCATTTTTAGCCATTCTTAAGTAAAGCCACTAGTAGACAACAGCGTTCAAGTTGTGCATAATATATAATTGTTTCATTGTGTGAGGCTTAAGTAATTACCGGTGTTTAAGAACGGATTTAAAGAATTTGTTCGATTGACAATAGACAGTACAGAGAAAGTCCAATTAAAAGACTTATTAAGCTCACTCCAAAAATCGTATTTTGCGTACATAGTTTGAGTTAGTATGTTCAACAATGCTGTTGCATATAGACGTACAGATAGATAACAATGTAATATTGCATCAGCACATTTATAGTTATTTTTTAATGCAGATATACAGTACCCTATAGCAAACTGTATTATGTTCCATACTTAAAAGATTTTAATAAACAACGCATAGAAATAATTTTTTTTCTCCCAATGACGTCCACTCCATATACCGGTCAGTTTTTCAGCAAATTTCAGTGACCGCTATTTAGAGGTTTTACTGAATATTATAAATTTAGGTTACATACTGCAATGGTCTAAATTTATGGAGTAAATAAGACAATTATGGTAACCAACAGCGTAGGGCTAAGTTGATAGCAACCTAGTTGCTAGAAAAAGAAATCACATTAGAAAAAAGTAGTAAATGTAATTTTATAAGAAAAGTAAAAGAATATGAGTATGACAACTAGAAACATAGCTAAAAAAAATGTACAAAACTCTGAACAAAAATGGAAGAATATAATGAAGATATTAGCGAAAATAGAAACATAGAAGAAATGGAAACCGAAAAGAAAGAGGAAATTTCTGAACGCAATCAGATGGACATGAATAAATTCATAGATGTTTTTATGCAAAGAATGGGTAGCAAATTTGACGATATGAAAAAAATTTGATGACATAGAGAGGAAAAATGAAGAAAATTGTAATAGAATTTAGAATGATAATTAACAACTTAGGAAAGATTTAAAAGCAACCAAACATTAGATAAAGGTATGAGTAAATTTAAAATTGTCACGGAGCACAGATTGGACAACATGGAGATGATCATTGAACGCAAAGATGCAGAAAATAAAAATCGAATAGAAAATTTTGAGATAAGAATTAATAAAATACAGTTAGACATAAAGAAAAGCTAAAAGGGTGAATTAATCAAGAATATAACAAATTATAGAATAAAATTGTAGACATAAAAGAACAAATAAATGAAAAACCTAGTATTACCACAAATAAAGTTTTAATCGCAGTAATGAAAGGAGAATGACCTTTAAAAATGTAGACAGACCTAGAGAAGTTCAAGACTTAGAGGCATTAATAAAAAGAGTTAAGAATATTCTTAAAAGAGCTGCCGATAAATATAAAATGAAAATAATAACAAAATACAGTAAAATTAAAGTTGAACAAGAAACCAATTTAATGAAGGAAACCGAGATTAAACAAGGTACGGAAAACTTGAAAATAATGCAAGCAGGAAGGGAGACGTATATCAATAAAGAACTGTACAAAGACAATGTGCAAGTGTTCGAAGAAAAAACAAATGATTTAGAAATAATCTACAAAATAGGAGAAATGAGAAGATATGAGTGTATGAGAAACAAGTGTAACACATTGCATGAGGGAGTTCAAAACATTATAAGAAAAATAAAACTTGTTAAGTGGAAAAAGTGCAAAAACCAAGTAGGAAGGGTTAAGGTCATAGAGACACCGAAATAGGGCAAGTAAAATAATGAAAACAAGAATTACCGTTAAACAAGCCTGAAAAGAAGGCATAAATGCGCTACCAAAAATGGCGACCGTTTCGCAACATGTTGTAGAAGTATCGGTACCAAAATAAAACGTCTTCACAACTGTTACGTCGGCTGAATGCACCCTATAAATTTTAATTTAACTAAAACCTCTATTTTCGACCACCTCTTAAAAGCGGCCACCTTTAAAACCGGCCAAGTTTTTCAACTCAAAACCAATTATACGGAAATATCCATATTAATGACTCTCCTCATATCGACCACCTCTCGATAACGGCCACAGCCAATTATTTGTAAACTTTCTTGGAAAAATACAAGTAATTCTACTTCCCATTTTTGGCCATTCTTAAGTAAATTCCCTAGTAGACAACAGCTTAGCGTTCAAGTTGTGCATAATATATAATTGTTTCATTGTGTGAGGTTTAAGTAATTACCGGTATTTAAAAACGGATTTAAAGAATTTGTTCGATTGACAATAGACAGTACAGAGAAAGTGCAATTAAAAGACTCATTAGGCTCACCCCAAAATCGTATTTTGGGTACATAGTTTGAGTTAGTATGTTCAACAATGCTGTTGCATATAGACGTACAGAAAAATAACAATGTAATATTGCATCAGCATATTTATAGTTATTTTTAATGGAGATATACAGTGCCCTATAGCAAACTGTATTATGTTCCATAGTTAAAACTTTAATAAACAACGCATAGAAATAATTTTTTATCTTCCCAATGACGGCCACTCCATATACCGGTCAGTTTTTCAGCAAATTTAAGTGACCGCTATTTAGAGGTTTTACTGAATATTATAAACTTAGGTTACATACTGCAATTGTTTAAATTTATGGGGTAAATAAGACAATTATGGTAACCAACAGCGTAGGGCTAAGTTTATAGCAACCTAGTACCTAGAAAAAGAAATCACATTAGAAAAAAAAGTAGTAAATGTAATTTTATAAGAAAAGTAAAATGAATATGAGTATGACAACTAGAAACATAGCTAAGAAAAATGTACAAAACTCTGTACAAAAAATGGAAGAATATAATGAAGATATTAGCGAAAATAGAAACATAGAAGAAATGGAAACCGAAAAGAAAAAGGAAATTTCTGAACGCAATCAGATGGACATGAATAAATTTATAGATGTTTTTATGCAAAGAATGGGTATCAAATTGGACGATATGAAAAAAAAAATTTGATGACATAGAGAAGAAAAATGAAGAAAATTTTAATAGAATTTAGAATGATAATCAACAACTTAGGAAAGATTTAAAAGCAACCAAAGATTAGATAAAGGTATGAGTAAATTTAAAATTATCACGGAGCACAGATTGGACAACATGGAGATGATCATTGAACGCAAAGATGCAGAAAATAAAAATCGAATAGAAAATTTTGAGGTAAGAATTAATACAAATACAGTTAGACGTAAAGGAAAGCTAGAAGGGCGAATTAATTAAGAATATAACAAATTATACAATAAAATTGTAGACATAGAAGAACAAATAAATGAAAAACCTAGTATTACCACAAATAAAGTTTTAATCGCGGTAATGAAAGGAGAATGACCTTCAAAAATGTAGACAGACTCTAGAGAAGTTCAAGACTTAGAGGCATTAATAAAAAGAGTTAATAATATTTTTAAAAGAGCTGCCGATAAATATGAAATGAAAATAATAACAAAAGACAGTAAAATTAAAGTTGAACAAGAAACCAATTTAATAAAGGAAACCGAGATTAAACAAGGTACGGAAAACTTGAAAATGATGCAAGCAGGAAAGGAGACGTATATAAATAAAGAACTGCACAAGGACAATGTGCAGGTGTTCGAAGGAAAAACAAATGATTTAGAAATGATCTACAAAATAGGAAAAATGAGAAGATACAAGTGTATGAGAAGCAAGTGTAACAAATTGCATGAGGAAATTCAAAACATTATAAGAAAAATAAAACTTGTTAAGTGGAAAAGTGCAAAAAACCATGTAGGAAGGGATAGGGTCATAGAGACATCGAAATAGGGCAAGTAAAATAATGAAAACAAGATTTACCGTTAAACAAACCTGAAAAGAAGGCATAAATGCGCTACCAAAAATGGCGACCGTTTTGCAACATGTTGTGGAAGTACCGGTACCAAAATAAAACATCTTCACAACTGTTTCGCAACTGTTACGTCGACTGAATGCACCTTATAAATATTAATTTAACTAAAACCTCTATTTTCGACCACCTCTTAAAAGCGGCCACCTCTAAAACCGGCCAAGTTTTCCAAGTCAAAAACCAATTATACGAAAATATCCATATTAATGACTCTCCTCATAGCGACCACCCCTCGATAACGGCCACAGCCATTTACTTGTAAACTTTCTTGGAAAACTACATGTCATTCTACTTCCCATTTTTGGCCATTCTTAAGTAAAGTCACTAGTAGACAACAGCTTAGCGTTTAAGTTGTGCATAATATAGAATTGTTTCATTGTGTGAGGCTTAAGTAATTACCGGTATTTAAGAACGGATTTAAAGAATTTGTTCGATCAACAATGGACAGTACAGAGAAAGTCCAATTAAAAGACTCATTAAGCTCACTCCAAAAATCGTATTTTGCGTACATAGTTTGAGTTAGTATGTTCAACAATGCTGTTTATAGACGTACAGATAAATAACAATGTAATATTGCTTCAGCACATTTATAGCTATTTTTTAATGCAAATATACAGTACCCTACAGCAAACTGTATTATGTTCCATAGTTAAAAGGTTTTAATAAACAACGCTTAGAAATAATTTTTTTTTCCTCCCAATGACGGCCACTCCATATACCGGTCAGTTTTTCAGCAAATTTAAGTGACCGCTATTTAGAAGTTTTACTGAATATTATAAATTTATCTATCCGAATTGGTCAACTAGTAGAGAAATGGGCTCGGAGAAACAACCGGGGACAAACAACGGAGAAAAACGTGAAAAACTTCTCAGTTACCTACTCGCTTTTTGGTTAACTTTAGTTCACTAGTACAACTACACTAGAGTCGCTTTAGCGCCGCGTCGCGTCGATTGGGGATTGCCCCTTGGTGGCAAGCTTGAGTCGCTTCGCGACTTGTACGCTGACTTTGTTAAAGACACGGTTTGCTTTGCTTGCCAAATTGTGAAAATCAGACTCTGGCTTTTCTTACCCAAGAAATTGTTTCAATACAAATTTGATAAAGACACGGCTCGTTTCGGTCACCAAATTGTAAAGATCAAACTCAAATGGCTTCGCGGCTCGTACGCTGTCTTTTCTTTCTCAAAAAATAGTTTCAATGTAAATTTAATAAAAAACACTACTCGCTTTGCTCTTCAATTTGTGAAGATAGCTTACCTTACTCAAAAAAAAATGTTTTAAATGCAATTCTTCGCGGCTCTTAAGCTGTTATTTCTTACAAAAAAAATAATGTACACGAAACTGAAGTGCAGTTGGCGATAGCCAACATGTAGGGTTGCTTGCGGTTTTAGTGAATAGGCGCAGAAAAGCGCGGGATCAGTATAATTTCAAAACTCTACTCGGCACTTCTCAACACTATAAATTTATTTTCACATTTTATTTTTTCGAGTACAAGTAAAAATTGAATGGTTAATTCTTCTAATTACAACCCACAATTTCTGGACATAATCAAATCTTAGCCGACAACAAGCAAAGTAATCCCAGAAAATACGAACGGGCAAAGAAACTGTAATAATTAGAGAAACCCAATGAAACGACTATTCTCTACGCGGTGATCCATCACTTGCGTTTAGAATTTCTTTCGCAGTTTCTTTTTTTTTACAAAATACGACTGTTCTCGTTGCCAGGCCAACACAAAAAAAAGAACGGTAAATGAGCGCAATTGGATTCTTGTTCTATTAAACTCGCAGTGTAAGTAGACAGCACCGTAATAAGTAACGTAACACGTATGCAGAAAAATTTTAACGTTAGAAAAGTAAAAGCTAGTAAACGTGAATTTTTATTGTAACACTTTATTAAGCATGCCCTAAGGCTTTGTTCTTGGCCCCCTATTATTCAATATCTTTATCAATAACGTCGCACCTATTCTCGATTATCATTGCCTACTGTATGCAGATGACATGAAGATCGTTCAAGTTATACGTAATATGTCTGATGCTCTTATGCTTCAGAAAAGGCTTCATCTTTTGATAAATGGTGTCGGTTTAACCACTTAGATCTGAACGTTTCTAAATGTCACATCGTTTTTTATACCAGAGCAAAGTCCCCCAATTCTTTTTAACTATTCTTTTTTCGACGTCTCCATTACTCGCTCTAGCGCTTTTAAAGATCTGGGTGTCACTTTTGAATTGTCTCTGTCCTTTAGTTCGCACATTCGATCTATTGTTTCATCTTCACTTAAAACTCTTGGTTTTATTATTGGAAAGTCTAGAGATCTTTTAAGCGCTGACTTACCTCTCTTGCTGTACAAAACCCTCATTCGAACTCGACTGGAGTATGCCTCGGTAGTCTGGAACCCTACATATCAGGCTCATATCCACGCTCTGGAGAACATTCAACGCAAATTCTTAAAATTTCTAGGTTTTCACGTTGGTGAAATTTACCCTCCTAGAAGTTTCCTGCGATCTGATCTGTTGGCTAGATTCAGCCTTTCCGATTTAAGTAGTCGTCGCGCCATTTTTTCTCTTCTCTTTCTATACAAACTTATTCATTACCTTGTCGATTGTCCTGAATTGTTGGCAAAATTATCTTTTTCCGTTCCTCGACCTGGGTCTCGTTTTCCTACCACTTTCTACTTACTCACTCCCCGTACGCGTGTGTTGGAGTCATATCCTCTTTTCTCTGTATGCAGCAGCAGTGCTCTACGTAAATTTGATATTTTTCATACGTCCATATCCGAGATAAAATTATTCTGTAGCGACTCCCTAGTTGGTTGATCGATTAACATTATTTACCTCGTTTAACGTTATCGTTACTGTATTTAAATAAATAAATAAATAAATAAATAACGTACTAACTCTAATTCATCGTAAAAAACGAAAAAAAGAGTGGTTTTGGAAACCGTCGCATAACTCCCCATCCCATCAACATTGCGGAGTAGAAGTTACAGATATACATTTTCTCTATAACATAGTTCGTACAATTATTATTTTTAATGGTATTGCTAAAGGTTACGCAAGTACATATATTTAAAAAAAAATTTTATAATAAAAATATTTTTTGAATATTATCTACATGAACAGAAAAATGCTGTGACTTCAGGCAACATTGTTATTCAAAAGTGCGTTGTGATTCCATAGTAGTAATACGTTTAGTAATAATCTAATTGTTCGAACCTAAAGTACAGTTTAAATACCAATATGTTAATTAAGCAATGAAATAAGAAGATATCCGTCACATATCGTTGATATTCGGGAGCTGATTAAAATTAGAAACGGAACAGTGTATTACAAACCAAAGGTGAATTTAAAATTAAACAATTAAAAATAAAAAATGATGAAAACGCATGGCGTATAAAAAGAATGTTTATAAGTCAAATTACATATATAAATGAAATTCAACTAGCATGGGAACAAAACAATATCGAAGCAAAAAACTTTTTGTTTGGTTCATTATAACTAACTCTAATCCGCCAGTAAAAAATTATTTATTAAACTTTTTATTTTTTTTTATTTATAAAATGTGGAGCAAAAATCAATGTTTTTGTATTATGTATATTTCAACATCAGCCAAATACCCAATCATGTACGATTGATATGTAAAATATATATTTTAATACTAAATTTTCAATACAAATTTAACACACTTTGTTCTCTTACAGCTGTTAATGTACCCCTTCTAATAATTGCTTTTTTCTATATCTCCATTTTACTTTTTAAACTTAACGTTCTTTTTTATTACAATTCAAAACCAAAACATTAGAACTTAATTAAAAGTTACACTTAAAATGGCGAAGCGAAAATAGTTCTTAACGAAAGAATTCATTAACTATATATAAAGCTCGCAAACTCCTCTCTATCAAATGTAAATTCCAAGTAAACTTAAATATATTATTTAGGTGTGAAGCAACGATCTCGGTAAGAAATGAATAAATAACGAACAAGCACAAATTGCCTACGTAACTTTATTTTGTTTTCTTTTTATTTTAAATTATGTAAGTTTGATTTATCGCACCCGAACTATTACACAAATCTACTATATTGAATTGGAAATTTGAATGTTTCCTAAAATTTGTATAATGTAGGGTTTAGGAAGTTTCAACAAGGCTTAAGTGCTTTAAGGTGTAAAGCAGCTCTATCACCAACAATAACACCAAAAACAGAACTGTCAATTAACGGATTATAAGGTAGATAAAGTTTAAGGTAGTGCAGAAATTCCAAAATACGTCACAACTTTTCTTGACACGATAATTTTTCTAAAAAAACTATTTTCTAAGGTAGATAATAAATAAAAAGGGAAAGAACTTGGATTGACAATGAATTCGCATACTTGTACGATGTATCTATTCCCATTTTTCAAATATATACCACATGACTGTAAATTGTCCTTTTTTCCGCGTTCTCCACGTTGCGACTCTTAAGAACCAGACTCTCATACACCCTAAGGACGCGAGACGTGCTGTAACCAACGGCAACGAAGGGTAATCTACATAGATACAAGAGGGTAGCTCTCGCAACTAGAAGTTACCCAAAGTGACAAAGACCTGTACAAAAGCCACTAAACGGGAAAAAAAGGAAAAACGTTTTCCTTCCGTTTGTTTTATTTGACGGTAAACCGAATTGAAAACATCGTCACGTTTCGTTTTGTTTTTAATTGTTTTAAACGATTATTTTTCTATGTCATCATAAAAGAAAGTTGCGCACGATGAAAAATGATAATAAAAAAGGACTTTATTAAATAATACTGAAGTTTCCTAATTCACCCTTATATTTAAGGAGGAAATTTTCTTTTGCTTGAGCTTTTCCTAAATAAACTTTTAATGTAGTTAGATAACTTTTAAGGAATATTTTAAATTAGAATCATAAGACCCCCGACTAACGTAAATAGAATTATATATATATATATATATATATATATATATATATATATATTTTTTTTTCAAATATATGAGACTATTTTCTTTAATCCGCATCATTTAATTTATTATAAAATATTTTTTCCTAAATGAACAAAACTTTATGCTTTACTTCTTAATTTAATACGGATGAATACGATGCTGGGGATAAAAACTTACGGTTCCCCTTTTTAAAAAGAAATTGAATCTAAACGAACGTACCGATAATTAAATTAAAACGTTACTACTTTTGTGTGTATTAATGTAAAACAAACTCAGCTTTTAATGCACGTTGAAATGTTGTTTGCTTTGCATTATGCAAAGAAGCGCGTAGAATTTCTTTATTTTGTAATTTGGAGGGAGAGGTTAACTGGAGTATTTGTTTTAAAATTGACAGCTTTGTTTTCTCCTTCCTGCCGTCTACCACTTATGGTTCTACAATCATACACTTACTGTGTATCCGGCCTGATCTTGATGTCCAGTATACCTTATGTTCTTTGCAAGTTCATTCGCTGACTGCTAGGCGACTTGACTTCTTGTTATACCCAAGGTGGTCCTGGCCTAATTTAAGGCGTTGAGGCTCCCTGCCTGGCTAGCTTGTCAGCTTTGATGTTTCCTACAATGCCCGAATGGCTAGACGTCTAGACAAGAGTTACCTTGCTTTGGCCAGACAAGGTATTGGGCGTGTTAAAACATTCAAAAACCAGTTTTTGGCATAAACAAGCTTTCAGTATTGCTTGACTGTCGGACATAATATAGATGCGCCTACGGTGGTAGTTCTTGCACTTTTAATAATGGCAAGAACTTCTGCCTGAAAAACAGTCGCTAGGTTGCCCAGGGGGTGGGCAGAACTTAAACCTTTTAGGTAAAGTTGTCTCCAAAATACTCACCTCAGTAAGTTGTAATCGCCATTACAACTTACTTAGTTAAGTATTCTCCCCACCTCTACCTAGAAGAGCTTTTATAGAGTACACATAATATTAAATCTTATATTATATATTTCCAATTCGGCTCCCGTGCCTAAACTATGGCCATCCGTGTACCAGATTGTACCGTCTTTAAGAATTTTTTTTTTGAAGTCTATAAAGTCATTCCGGTGTAAAAAGGCCACTTGAAAGAATGCCTGTCAATGCGCTTGGTCACCATATGTTCAGATCTCATTTGAAGTAAGGGTCCTCCAATGTAGGCCAAACGTCATATGTAAGGAGAGTCAGCTTTGATACTGGTTGATGATAACTAAAATTTGTATGCTGCCAGCCTTGCTACTCTTTTAATAAATATGTGCAAATGGGTAAGGCCTAGCATTGTTTTAAGTGCTGCAGTGGGCGTAGTTTTTAGAGCCCCTGTTATACTTAGACAAACAAGTTTTTAGACCTTGTTTAGTCTTAGGACTATTCTCTTCTGTATGACCTTTGGCCATCATACACTAACCGCGTAGGTGATGGCGGGCCTAACCAGTTTTGTGTACAATCGGTGTACCATCCTTGGTCTGAGCCCCATTGTCTGCCGTACATACGTTTGATTACCGTTAAGATAATCTCCGATTTTCGTATGACTTTTGCTATATATTAGTTTTAGATAAGCTTGGAGTTAAAGATTACCCCTAGTATTTTATTTCTTTAGATATAGTTGGTTCACGCCCTCCTCTAATTTTTTTTGCATTCAAACGGCACTATGGTGGTCTTTTGAAAGATACTTTTACCCTTTCCTTCACACACTATCTGTTTGCCACGTTTAGTGCATGTTGCATTCGTTCGATGATCTTGACTGAAAACTTGCCTTGCACTAGAATGGCAAGGTCGTCTACACACTCCAGAGAGAGGCAGCTTTCTATTCTAAGCTTAGTTAGCAATATACCTGTGACTAGGTTTTACAACTGATGGAAAAGTATTTCTACCTGAGAACAACTTTCTGCCACCCTGATTTTTAACATTAAAACTTTAAAAACGTTGTAAATACCATCTTTTGTAGTATCATGCAGTCAATCCACCTACAGCTAAATTTTTCCAAACCACGTCTTTTTAGGACCGCGGTTATAGAGTTAAAAGGTGTATTATCAAAAACGCCCTTTATATCTAAGGACGCCTCCAACATAATCTGTTTATTATCTAGAACATTCTTAGCCCTACTAGTTAGGGTACTAAGAGCTGTCTTTGTAGATCTTCCTGAACGGTATCAATGGTACTCTCGGGATAGAGGACTGGTCACTAGAATTTATTTCCTAATACGCCTGTTTATAGTCCTCTCTATTGCCTTTAGTACAAATAACATTAGATTAATGGGTCAATAAGTCTTTGCTTGGGAGTAGTCTGCTTTGCCAGTCTTTTGGATAAAGACCATCCTGGTGAGACGCAAATATTGTAGGACTAAACTAATTTTAAATGCTTTACATAACCTATGCCACAAAATGTTGGTTCTCTTCTGTAGCATGATGGGTATGATCCCATCCGAGCCCAATGACTTATAGGGCTAAAAAAAGTTTACAGCCTATTTGATTTTTTCAAAAGTTACCACTTTGTTGGCCGTTTGCCAGTCTGCCTTTAACCCTTTGTTGCCAGTCTTGTCTGACCGTTGTCTGGCTTATTTTAATGGTTTTCTTTTGTTGGTTTTTTTTCCTGGGAAATAAGTCCGAAAAAGTTCACTTAAAGTCTTTTTCTCGTTTGTTGTGTATTCGCCGTCTTTGCGTCGAATTGTTTCAAGTGCACCTTGTGGGTTTTTTGGTAAGATCTTGTACACCCTGTCCATTCAATGCCTTCTTCACGAGGATCTTTGAGCTTTCCTAAGTGCGTTGTTGTACTCAGTTACAGAAGCCCTATAAGCCTCCTACATTTCTGCGCTTTTGCCTTATTAAAAAGTTTTGTAAAATGCTTGGAAACTTTGCTAGTAGTGTGTCTCACAGTCATTGTAGGCTGCTGCTATAGCATCTGCAGTTTGCTCTGCCATAATTTACCACTCAATATTTTTGCTTGCCGTACCTAGTGTGACGGCAAAGTTCTAGTCTAATTTGTCTTTCTAGATTTCCTAATTCGTCCGTTTAGGGTTGCGGTAAGTCTCAGTTTTATAGTGTATCCCCATGATTTCAAATCTAATGTGTCTGTGATTAGAAATGCTCAGTTCAACATACACAAACCATTTCCTAACAAAATTACTAGTACCTATCGTTATATCTAATACTTTCTTTCTATTACTAGTTATAAAGGTTGGTTTGTTACTAATGTTTAATATGTCTAATTTAGTTGCCATAAGAAATTGTGCTAATGACTTACCTCTTAGATTGGTGTCTAAGCTCCCTTAGATAGAGTAGTGGACATGGGAGTCACATCCAATGATAAGCTATTTTTTTTGTTTCCCGCAGTTGTCCATCAGTTTTTTAATTTCCACGTTAAAGCAACTACTTTCGTAGTAAAGATGGACCGATCCGAGGACAAGCTCCCTCAGTCCATTAGCACTATTCCACTATGTCTTGTGAACAGAAGTTAGCTAGTGACAGTACTTTTACATGTTTTTTGACAAGTATACAGGTCTTGTGTCTCTCGACTCTCTGTCAATATCACCCAGGTTCATGGTTTAACCCCTGCATACCCAGGGTTCCTTGAATGAAAACTTTACAGAGGGCAGCAAAACCCGCCCTACTGTACTGCAGGTTTACTTAAATTACTCTCACCATCCTTACCTACTTTCCTGAAAGTTAGCTTTCGAAGTCCGAATCGCACCTTCATTCGCCTCTCATCCAAAGTATGGCAGTCAATCTCGTTTACGGAGAAGGCTAGTATCATTCCATATTCTTCTCTTTCCTACTGAGAAGGCGCCAACCTCCCACTTAAATGCAGGGTTTTGGACTCTAAACCGGGTCTTGACTACATCCACATTCAGCGTTCCTGGACCCATACCACTACCTCTTGGAATTTGATTACAGTCAAACCTACACCTTTTCATATGCATCCAAGGTGTTTCACTGTCTCTGCGAGCCATATCCTAGAGTGCTTGTTTGCTCAGTTAATCCTTACAACCCTTGCCGAGAACCAAGCACCTTCAAACTGTAGCGGATTTGCAGTTTCAAAAAGAGCGGCGTTTACAGCAGCCTTCAGTTTCTCTTGTATCAAATCTAATTAAACCTAATTCAATTGGACATCAAAATGGCGTCTGTTAATCACCGCTATATTTGTGTTCTTTTAAGCACTGCTGAAGGACACAGTTTGATTTTTGAGAATTGGGCGTCTGAGAGAAGCCCTTTTAATTAGCTAGTGGCCTCACCCTCTTTTCCCTTATTTGTTTCAGTTTTTCGGAAGTGTCTTAGTTTAATTTCCGTCCACGTATCTTTTTTTTTGTTTCTCTCCTTAACTTTTTTCTATCAGCCCCAGATAGTCTATTTTTGTTATTGGGCAAGTCCTTGGTTTTCCCTGCCGTTAGTAGTTTTGGAGCTAGTCTGACTACGTTTAGCGACTAAGAAGTTGTCTCCGTAGCACATTCAGTCTTCATTAGTGTGTTAGTGTTTATTGCGTTCATCTCTATTTTGGTCTCACGAGTGTTAGAGAAAGAAAAGTTACCATGACAGGAGCCGCAACTGACATCAAAGGTTATGTTACAACAAACAGAATTAAATTTAGTGCTTGAAATGGCTTTAGTCAGAGAAAATAACTCTAGGGTTAAAACAATCTATTATCTTAATATACTGGGTCTCCAACCAAAAATGGTCCAAAATGATTCTTTGAAGTTTTTTTATATAGGGCTTCGGCTGAGTTTTCATAATAAAAATTAATTAGTCATTTTTGTAGATTGAATTATATGTTGATGTGTATATTTTTGTTAAAATTTTTATGTGAATCAATGCCCCCTGGCGGCTTATTAAATTTGAGTGCAACTTTCGCTCGCAAAAATGTTCTTGAACGCGACAATTAAAACGACTTTGGCTTGTGTAGATGTATAAGGTTTGATAATATTCACGATCTAGGTGCACGACGTGAATTTGACAAACTAGCCCCAATAAGAGATGTTTTACATCAATTCGTCAAAACAATGTCAACTCTAATTTTGAGGGATATAGAAAGGTTAATCATAGGAGATGAGATAGAATTAGACCAGCAGCCCCTGGAAGTGAATATAGTGGAAAAAGAATTTGAAATGTAGGAAAAATAAGAGTGGAAGAAAATTAATATATAGAAGTGTACAATGGGAGAATGGAAAAAGAACAGAAGATAGTGCAAGGGTTGGAGGATGACTTGCAAAATTTAGTAAATCAAATGTAACAAGCAACAGAAAAGAAATGATACAGGGTGAACAAAATGCGAGAGGAGTGAAGAAAGGATGGTAAAATAGTAAATGTGAAAGACCAAAAAGAGAAATGAGAAAGGGAAAGAAAAGGAGGAAGAAAGAAAAATAGATATAGAAGGATACAACTCGTTAAGAGAGGAATGCAGAGAAATATGCAAAAAAAAGAGGAATATAAGAGAGAAATGAAAGAAAAGATAAAAAATAGAAAATGAAAGTTTGAGCAAAAAATTTAATTAACAAAAAATGAAGAGAAGAAATGGAAGCATGGAAATAAGTAAAGGGAAATTGTAGGATTGTTGTATGAGACTATTAGAGGGAGGAAAGGAAAACAGGATTACCATATAAAAACAAAAGAGAAAGAAGAACTAGAAAGAGTTAAAAAAAAGAGCTGGTTAAAGTAATTAATAAATAAGGATAGAAAAACAAAAGGTACAGATAGCACGCAGGGAGATGGAATACATAGGAAAGAAAATGACAGAAAAAGTAAGAGGTATAATGAGCAGCTGAAAGGAGAGGATTTCCCAGAAAATAAATATATGTCCGATTTACAAAGTAACAAAAAGGAAAGAAATAAGAAGTTATAGGGGTGTAAGTATAACCAACGTAGGAAATAAAACATATGGGGAGATAATAATATCGATATTGAAAAAAGAGATGGAGCGAAAAAAAGTTTTAACGGATTAGCACGCGGGTTTTAAAAAAAAAAAGCGGTAAATAAAATATATATTTTAAAGCTAATAGTTAAAAGAAAAATAAAAAGTAAGAGGGGGAAACTGTATGGGATGTTTTTAGATATAAGGTTAGCGTTAGATAATCTAAACAAGAAATTTTTGTGGGAAACTATGAAGGAAAGTGATGGTGGATGGTATTAAAGAGATATATGAGGAAACAAAGTGCAAAGTTAGGGCGAAAGGAAGATTGAAAGAATCTTTTTGGACTCGGAAGTGTTTAAGATATGGATATCTTTTCAGTCCGAGTTTGTTCGCACTATATATATTGGGGATTTAGATGACGAATTGAAGAAGGGTGGTGATGGGAAGTAAGAAATATGGAAGTTGGCATATGCGGACGATATTGTTGTGCTAGCAAAGGATAAAAAAATATAAAAGGTAAGATGAGGTCATTAAATTTATATTTGGAAAAAAGAAGTTACAGTTAAGTAAAAAAACGAAGATAATGATTTTTTTGAAAAGAAGAGAAAGAGGAAAAGAAGAGCAATAGTGGTGGAGTAAAAAGAATTAGAAGGTGCGGATAAGTAAAGATATTTAGGCTATAGAATTAGGTACGACAATAGGGACGAAGAGCAAGTAAAAGAATTGGCAAAGAAGGGGCACATGATACTGAACAGACGTGGGGGTGGAAAAAAATATTTGGAGAAGGCATTGAAAAGAAAAGGCGGCTATTTGAAAACTGGTAGAAAGTGTAATGATGTATGGAGCGGAGGTGTTGGGATGAAAGGCGTCGGAGATTTTGAAGAGAGTGCAGGAGAGGTATTGGAGATTGTCAATGGGGCTAGATAATGAGACAACGGGGTACATAGTAGAGGAGAAAATTAAATAGGAAAAATAAAAAAGTAGCGGGGAAGATAGCAATGATATATTAATGAGAGCTGAAAAGTAGAAGAAATACGAAATCTTGTGCGAGTGTTAGAGGCAGATAAGAAATTTGAGGATAAAATATGGAGAACAAGAGAGGAAGTTTTAGTGTAAGAGAGTAGGGTATGCAGGGGAGGAGATGGAACAATGTAGAAGAGAAAAGAAGAGAATAGAAGGGGAAATAGTAAGTAGAAGAAAGGATATATAAATTCAAGAAAAGAACGAAAACAAAGAAAACAAAAACAAATTATGGGATTATCTTCCTTGCCGTTAGCATTTCTTATGCCCAGTGTGCTTTTTGCATTCCGCGCGTTTTTTCATGCGGATGTAAATTAACCGTGTCAATTACGATGGGGTTAAGACGGCAACCACATATTTTGAATAAATCTGTAAAATGTTGTATTTACTTTAGGTCTACGTCTGTATGACGATTATAAATTTCTAGAGGTATTCTTCTTTTTAAATATTAGCTGTAAGTACCTATCTTTAGTCACTGACCAGCATGCGTTATCTTACCCGCTATTTTGATACGTCAATAGAACCTGAAGAATTTTTATCCGAGGAAACAAATATGGTGATATCTCCTCGTAAGTTTGTGATGTCTTCTCGTAATTATGGTTCAGTTCAGCAACATTATTAAAACATCGTCTTCTAAACATTAAACTGATTTTTTCGACAAATACTTTTGATTTTGTATCCACCGATTATTACCTTGAGAAAAGCTATCAGAATTTTTAAAGTTGCTTTCAAATCCGGAAGGTGTATAAACACTGGTTTTGAAGCCACTTGCGGTCGATAAAACAAACAGTTAAGTGTCACTTTGTATTACCTTTCTTTTTTTTCATGGTGAATTTGTTAAAGGGGTATTAAAAACGCATTATTGTCTAATTGGGATATGTTAATTATTTATCAAAATTGAATTTTTCGTGTGGGAAATTATTTACCTTAAATGTTTTGTTACGTGCTTGCAAGTCGGGGATCGTCGATATTGTTGTTTGTTAATCTTATCGTAATTAGTGTAGTTTATCTTATAATTTGCGGTTTATGCAGGCACATCACTAGTTTTTTTGTATGATAAGAGCGATGTAAATTTATAGTTAAATATAAACCAGTAGGGTAACGCTTAATGGGGTCGATTGATCTTCTGTGATAATACTGTAATTATTTTTTGTTTTTAATTTAAGATTTTTTTTATTAGTTACCCTCTTGTTTTATTTTAATTTGTGTGTAGATAACGATCTCTATAATTATAAGTTCTTGTTTTACACGTTTGTTTGTTCTTTCATGGGTTTTTATTGTGTAAGAGTAATTACTAGGATTAGGATTGCGTAAGTAGCGTCTACCACAGCCACAGAATTATATTTAAATGCTATAAAAAAAAGAAGAAAACAAAAAGAAAGCAAAAAACATGATAACAAATTATCAGATAACACAAGTGATAACATAAACAAAAACAATAATGATAAACTAGATTAAGAAGCTAAAAAAAATTGTTAAGAACATAGAGGTAACCAGAGAAAACAAATAAGTTTAAGGAAACGTATAAAGAAATGTAGAAGACATACAACAATCAATGTTAATGTTTACAAACAACATGAAGATGAAGGATCAAATGTTGGACAATTTAAAGTAAATACTTGTTATATTACAAGTAGGTATATAAAACTAGGAATACAAGAACGAATAAAAAACCAAAAAAAATCCAAGATAACGAAATAAGATAAATTATAAGCAAACGTGGTACAACGTGATATAAAAGTAATTATTAAAAAAGGAATTAAGGAAGAAATACGTGAAAAATAAAATGTAACTATGAAATGTTGCATCAATAGTGATAAATGACAGAGATTTAAGGAAAATTAGAAAACTATTACGTTAATTAAAAAAATTGAAAAAATGAGTAATAAAACTAAACACAAACATTTAATTTAGGCCAATGTTGAAAAATTTAATTTAAAATTTAATAGACAGTATTTAATAAATGCAAACAATTACAGAGTGCAATTCATTTGATTGTCATTTAAACACATTTATTGGTTGTTTGTATAAATTTGCAAAACAATTTAAATTTAATACAAATATTAATTTGCGACGTGAATATTTAGAATTAGCAATGTGTTTTGGTTTTGATTATGTGCTACAGTTAAACTATTATTATGTTCAAACTTGAGCTTAATAAGAAATTGTATGTGACATTTGTAAAATCTGATTCTTGGCAAAATTAATTTGTGTTCTCCATCGAACACGTTTGGTGTAGTTTCTTGGAAACTGTCACAATCACAAGAGTTTTTTCTGTTTCTTTTAATTTGTGTGTGAACTAGAACATTTAACATCATTTAAGCACAACAACGTTTTGTGAAAACTTTAGGACTTTAGGTAAAAATCTCAATGAATGACAATGCGGGGATTGAATATACTAGTTGTGATGCTAGTAATCAAATCAAATTAAGCTTTATTCGTCTTTAATAAATTAACAAATTAATTCGTAGTAAATTTTAAAATTAACTAAAAACTAAAAAACTAAACCCATACTAATATAACTCACTCCTTTTCTCTATTCACACCACATTCCTCTGTTAGATGTTTTTTATTATAAGCCTCTGCTTTTCTTCCATCCATCTTCTTGCGTTTTCATCCATTTTATACCTTCTCCATTTTCTCCTAACAGAACTTCCCTTCTCACTTCCTCACTTCTTAATTTTCTACACTCATCTACCATGTGCTCTACATGCTCCCAATTTTCCCTACACGTCCTTGACATTCTTTCTTCATCTTTTTTCCAACAATTATTTTCATTTTCCTCATTTCCTAATCTATACCTTGCTGCCATACGTTTTCTTTTATATTAATTCCTCCTTTAATATATTTTAGTATCTCTTCCACCATTACAAATTTGTACTTTGTATTATACTTTGTTTCTTTTATTTTCATCTCTTTTTGGTTGTTTTGGTCTCTTTGTGTTATCTCTTCTTTCTGCCTTCTCTTTTCGTCTCTCAATCTTCGTTACCTCTTCTGTCGCATAACACCCTCTTCTATAATATGCTTTTCTCTCTTCTTGTTTATGTTTTGTTTTTGCAATTCAACCTCTTTCCAACTTTCATATAAAATTTCATTTTATTTTTTTTTCTATTAAATATCATGGTGTTTTCCTCGCCAATCCTAGCGTTTATCTCCAAAATCGTTCCGGTATCCTCTCCACTTCTTCCCATTCTTTCGATCCCCTAATCTCTGCTCCGTACATCACCACACTCTTTACTATTTTCTCAAATAACTTCTTTCTTCTCTCCATTTGTTTACCGAATAATTTTCTCTTATACCCCATGTTTGTCTTATTATATTACTTTCATTTTCTTTAATTCTCTAATATGATCTCTGTCTTTATTATCATACATTATGTACCCTAAGTATTTGTAATTATTTATTCTTTCTACCTCTTCTTTTCCACCCACCATTTTTCCTTTCTTTATCCTCCTTTTTTCTTCTTAAATATCATCATTTTGTTATTTATACATTTACGTCTTTTTCTTTAAATACCTTCTCAACTTTTTTATTGATTTTTTGTCTCTTTTTCTTTACTTGTAAAATTACTATGTCATCTGCATATGCAAGCTTTATCACATTTTTTCTTCCAATTTTTATTCCTCTCATTTCATCTTTTCTCATTTTTTCGTCTAGATCTTTATGATATATTGAATAAAGCATCGTGCTTATCGGGCAACCCTGTTTTAATCCTTGTTTTGTCCAAAATTCCTTTCCTAACTTCTTTTTTTTACGTTTACCCCACTTTGTGTCTCTTTATAAATCTCTTGCGCTGATTCTATTATGTTTTCTCTTATTTCATTCTTCCACATCATTTCCCATAGTGTCCTACCAAATGCCGCTTTTATATCTACGAATAATGCATATACCTTTCCTCCTTTTCTTCATATCTCTATTTTATTAATTGTTTTACTATTTATATATTATCAATTGTTCCTCTTTCCTTTCTTAACCCTGCCTGCCAATCTAGAATTTTTTTCTTTTTTTAGCTCTTACTATTTTTGTCTATATCATATACCTATTTGTTAAACTAACCCTTTGTAGTTTTACATTTCCTGTCTATCCCCTTCTTTGTATATTAGGCAAACAATTGCTTCCTTCTATTTTTCTGGAAAGTCTTCTTCCTGCCATATTTTTTCGAGTACTTTTCTTATTGTCTTTCTCATCTTTTTTCCTCTGTATTTTCATTCTTCCCTCTGCGTTTCATCTTTGCATTCTGCTTTTCCAATTTTACTTTTTAAGGCTTTGTCCAGGTTTTATTTTTAATTGCTCCTTTCTTTTTTGATTTTTTCTCGTATTTTTTACTTTCTACTATGATTTAAACTACTTTTTCTTGTAGTACAGTTTAAGTGTGTTTTTCTCATTTTTTCTATCTGGTTCTTTTTTATTTTCCTTTTATCTTGTTTGATTTACAAGTTTTAATGCCTGCCCTTTAATTCTGATTTCTTTTATTTTTTCTTCCATGAGTTGTCGATATTCTATTTTCCTCTTTTCACATCTATTTTTTTATTTTGCTCTTATTTTCTTATATTATTCTGTATTTATTTTCTCATTTTTCGTTTTTCTCATTTCTGTTTTTGCTCTTTCGTATTCCCTGTTTTATCATGCTGATTTTATTTCCCTTTTGTTTTTTGTTTTTTGAATCTTTGTTTTTCCGTTGTCATCTTCATTTTTCTATAATTTTTTCAACTCTTCTTTGACTTCTTCAGCTGCTTCCTGCTCTTCCTCCATTTTATTTATATACTGTTCTATACTTTTTCATTTCAGGTTTTTCTCTCCGTATTCTATAAACTTCTTCTTCTTCTTCCCTCTCCTTTCCTATCAAGTTTGCTTCTATTAGTTGATGATTTGAATCTACTTCGTCTCCTATTTTTATATGCTTTATTTATTTCTTATTTGATTCGTTGAGTATAACATAGTCAATTACCGATCCTTCTCTCCATCTTTTATGTTAGTTTTTATTCTCCTCCTTCTTACATATTCCTATTCAGAATCGTCTATCCTCTCACTTCACATAGTTCCAATAATTTTCTACCTTGTCCGTTTATTTTTTATCTTTCGATTTTTTTTCTTTGTTCTCCACTTATTATTATCCCTCCATCCTCTCCTCTTCTTGCGTTAAAGTCTCTCTCTATAGTAAGTTTCTTTTTTTCTTTTCCTCAATTGTCTTCTCTAGTACTTATCTTATCTTTTCTTTTCATTTTTTTTCATATATCATAATTATTTTGTATATTTTTCTTGCTCTATCCTTATTCTTGTGCTCATAATATCTTTTCCTCACTTATGTTTCCTATCTCTTCTTTTTTAATTCCTTTCTCATTTTGATGATTATTCCCCCTTTGCCCTCTCTACTACTCTAATTACTTCTTTCTTATTTTTGCTAATACCACCTTGTCATCTACTAAACTCATACTTTTACTTTTCCGATAATTGAAGCTTATTAATATTATTCTATCAATCCCTTACGTAAACAAAAATTTAAATAACAAAACTTTTGAAATAACTTAATTACCAAGAAAACAAAACAACGTGCTAAAAAAGTGTAGAATATCACGGATAAATGCACCTTAAAGAAGAAGAAATTTGAAAAATGGTTGTTCTATTTCCGGTCTTGGTCACCCCTCGACCAGTTGCAAATCTGTAAGTATTTACTATTACATCCTGAACCACCTATATGACAATCCTTTTGATCCCTTGTTAAACTGAAGAGGCTTTTTAAGATCAAGACGGTTTGGTTTTGGTGATTGGTATTAAACGTTTGTTCGATTTTTTTGTTAAATTTAAAAACTGTCTATATTTTTTAAACCACCACGAATCTTAAACGTATCAATGAAGTATCTAAAAAACAAGGTTTTGAAAACTATTAAATCTTACGATATCATGCAATAATCAACCCCCATAAGATCAAACTTTTGCAATTCCAACAAAACATGAAAGAATAATCAATAATTATTGGTTTTGGAATGATTGCCTCCCACGATAGGATAAACGTAAGCTGGAATGAAACTATATCCATTTATGATTGCTTGATGCAACTAACCGTTTCCGGTTAATCAAGTAAATATATCCATTTTTTGATGAAAATTATCGTGAACCTATGCACTTAAAGTACGTTTTCTCAAAAAAGGTCAGATAAAGATAAAACTACGTAACTTTAAATTTTGAAAGTTATACTGCATCTAAAAATTTTACACGTTACTAAGTACTTTAACAATACTCTCATTGCAACCGGTTATAGCAAACAAATCAAAAAAGTTGTTAAACGTCACTCTCATCCTTGCCCTCAAGTTTAAAAAAAAAATTTCTACTAGTTTAGTAATAATTTCAGTTCGATTAAGCAAATTTTGCCGTGGCCGAGCATCATTTCGATACTGGTCACAAAATAAATTTTAATAATTCTGCTTTAATAGCCAAATATTTTTTTCTTTTACAATAGAAAAATTAGGGACAGTATAAAAATCATTAAGCATCCCAACAATTTTAATCGCGACTGCACCCTGATAAGGCCCCTTACAATAGGTGGGAACACGTTGGCAACTATGATTACCATTTCGACACTGTCTAATCCCCAAAAAGCGTTTTAATTTTAACACAAACCCTTTTGGTCTAAGTAAAAGAAAATTTAATTTTGAATAATGCAAGTTTTATTGAAAATGATCAATTAAAGATTATTAATGAAAATAATGCAAAATTGACATTCGGTGTAGAATAAGTGTTATCAGAATTATTTTCTGTGAAAAAAAATGGCTTTGTGTGTAAATTAATATAAGATTAACGCAATCGTTAAAAATAAAAACCAGTGCACTCGACGCAAATGGATGAAGAGAAGCAACTACAACATCGCATCGATGAGATGACACGCATTTTACTTATGTTCATTTCTCCACAAGAGTTTAAAAAACCAAACGCCTGTAGGCCAAAAGTCTGGAGACAGTCGTTTTTTAGCAAAACTATAAAAAATATTAAAAAGTAAATTAGCTGATTCTTAACGGTAAAAAAATTTTTGTTTTGTAAATTTCTTAATAGTTCAATCAATTTTGCAAACATCAAAATTCTATTAAGACTAATAATGTTTAGAGTAATAGAAGTGAAAACGGTTTTTTTTCTAAAGTTGATAGAAGCAGTATCGGAGCGTCTCGGCAAACCAAACCGAAGCTGGGATATCTATTTACGTAAGGTAGGCCAACCTCCAATCCTGCCATCACTTTGCCGCTTTAATCGTAAGAGGGTATACCTGCTTTGGATTGTTTCGCCAGGACGCTCGGATAGTGCTCCAGGTGAATTTTATTAATTTTATTCTACTATGACTATTAGTGTAAATAATGTACAAACTATAATGTAAGAGTTTAACATATACTAAACAATTTACAAACTGCCTTCAGTGTACACCATCTATTCCAACTCTGTCATTGCAACAGTCGTACACAAATCCAGAACAACTGAGAATTTATTTAAAGTTGTTAAATGATAATCCAGTATGCTGACACATGTTTAATTTAAGTATGATAGATAGAGTAATAAGATACAAAAAACAATTTTAAAATACATTTTTTTTTAATTTAATGAAAGAACAGGTCAAGTGGGTGAATCATTAATAAACATATAATAAATTAACAACATACAATAAGTATGAAACGTAAACCATTGCATATAAAAACAAAGTCAAATTGACAACGTAAAACTAACACTAGGCAACAATAACGTTAAAAACTCAGATAACTAATGTTTCAATCTCTTTTGTTTATAATGATACCACGTACACTTAACATTTTTTGCGTCTGATCTTCCCTACTAATGTTTTTTCAGTTTATTGACATGTTGAGTGTTTCTTGACTTTGTGTTTTTAAGAAACAGATTATATTGTAATGTTTATTTTTAATCCAGACTTATTTTTATTAAATCTTTACCCAAAAATATATGAAACTAAATTATGCAATATTGACATCGTTGTGAAGTTAGTCCTAGATTTAGAAAAGTTTAAATTTGATTAAAAAATACAATTTTTCCATATAAATTTAAATTTTGGTCTAATTATGTTAATTCATTTACAAATGTAATTTATTGTTGAAGTTGTCATAGAAGTTTAGATACAAATATTTTTAAGCACTAAATATGCTTGAACATATTACGTCTTTCGAATTCGTTGATGGAAGATTTGACAAACTTGTACCGCTTATTTTTTAAATTTTTTATTTACCCGTGTTACGGAGTGATTAAACTAATAATTTAAACAAAAAATTAGGGCACATACGTACTTATCTCATGCGCGTCTATAATTTGTGGATTGGAAATTCGACAAACTTGTACGGCTTATTTTTCCAATTTTTTATAAAAACGTGTTAAAAGATAATTAAACTAATGTCTTAAAAAGAAAATTAGGGCACATACGTTCTGTTTTCGAAAAAAAAATTCAACAAGAAATATACTTATCTCATGCGCGTCTATAATTTGTGGATTGGAAATTCGACAAACTTGTACGGCTTATTTTCCCATTTTTTTTATTCAAACGTGTTAAAGGATAATTAAACTAATAATTTAAAAGAAAAAATTTCTGCACATACGTCCTATTTTCGAAAAAAAGAATTCAACAAGAAATATACTTATCTCATGCCCGTCTATAATTTGTGGATTGCAAATTCGACAAACTTGTACGGCTTATTTACCTAATTTTTTATTGAAACGTGTTAAGGAATGATTTAACTAATAATTTCAACAAACAAATTAGGGCACATTCGTCTCGTTATCAGACAAGAAATATACTTTAACTCATGCGGGTCTAAAATTTGTGGACCCATGTGAATCCATCCACAAAAATGGGTCTGATGTTTTTGACGTCCAACACAATAATCAAAGATTGGAAATGCAAAAACTATTCATAAAATTATGAAATGTATTAAATATGTAGTATTTGTTGCTAAATTTACACAAAAATTAATCAACGCCAATATGTGAAAAATTACTTTTTAGTGCAAGTTGTTGATACGAGCCATGCTCACTTTAAAGTGAAATAATTCAATTTTAAAAAAACACTACATTTTTTTTGCGATATGTCATTTACTGTAGTTTTCTTTATTTGCAGTTAAATTTTTACAAAAATTAATCCACGCCATGTTAAAAAACACTTTTTACTTGCTATGCCTAAGCTGAATTTGTTTAAAATTTTGTTTATTTATTTAAATAACAACAAATACTACACATTTAATTTATTTTGTAATTTTTTATAGTTTTTTTATTTCCAATATTTAATTATTGTGTTGGACATCAAAAACATAAGACACATTTCTGTGAATGGATTCACATGGGTCCACAAATTTTAGACCCGCATGAGTTAAAGTATATTTCTTGTCCGATAACGAGACGAATGTGCCCTAATTTGTTTGTTTAAATTATTAGTTAAATCATTCCTTAACACGTTTTAATAAAAAATTAGGTAAATAAGCCGTACAAGTTTGCCGAATTTGCAATCCACAAATTATAGACGGGCATGAGATAAGTATATTTCTTGTTGAATTCTTTTTTTGAAAATAGCACGTATGTGCAGAAATTTTTTCTTTTAAATTATTGGTTTAATTATCCTTTAACACGTTTGAATAAAAAATTGGGAAAATAAGCCGTAGAAGTTTGTAGAATTTGCAATCTACAAATTAGAGACGCGCATGAGATAAGTATATTTCTTGTTGAATTTTTTTTCGAAAACAGAACGTATGTGCCCTAATTTTCTTTTTAAGATATTAGTCTAATTATCTTTTAACACGTTTTTATAACAGAATTGGAAAATAAGCCGTACAAATTTGTCGAATTTCCAATCCACAAATTATAGACGCGCATGAGATAAGTATATTTCTTGTTAAATTTTTTTTTCGAAAACAGGACGTATGTGCTCTAATTTTTTTTATTCTATTAGTTTAATTATCTTTTAACACGTTTTTATAATAAAATTGGAAAAATAAGCCGTACAAGTTTGTCGAATTTCCAATCCACAAATTATAGACGCGCATGAGATAAGTATATTTCTTGTAGAATTTTTTTTTTTGAAAACAGGACGTATGTGCCCTAATTTTCTTTTTTAAGATATTAGTTTAATTATCTTTTAACACGTTTTTATAAAAAATTGGAAAAATAAGCCGTACAAGTTGATCGAATTTGCAATCCACAAATTATAGACGCGCATGAGATAAGTATATTTCTTGTTAAATTTTTTTTTCGAAAGAACGTATGTGCCCTAATTTTTTTTTTTATAAGATATTAGTTTAATTATCTTTAACACGTTTGAATAAAAAATTGGGAAAATAAACCGTAGAAGTTTGTGGGTAATAACTTCACATGGGTCCACAAATTATAGACCCGCTTGGGTTACAGTATATTTCTTGTGTAACGGTTGCAGTTCACAAATACTTAGAACTAAAATAAAAACACGGCTCTAGCAATGCAACCTAGAAAAAATGAACACAATAATATTGGGCTCGAAGTAGCGCACCAAATGCGTGGAAGATCCTGTATTTATAAGCGTTAACACAGCAGTGTCCGGCTGAGTTAGTGAGATGGGAAAGGTCCTTGTGAGAACTAAAAGAAATAACTTCTGCGTAACGAAACGCCACTTGCTAGGTAAAGGAGAAAAATAAAACCGATCAACAGAAATTCACTAGGTTTTACTTAAAGCAAATACAATTTAAACAAAAAATATTCATAGAATCTGGGAGAAAGGAGAGATTCTGTCGCATGAAACTTGCGTACATTAGCAATAACTAACTATTTATAGTTCGCGTTCAAGTATGTCGCAATTCAGTTAAGTTTTTGGTTTATTAACCCCAAAATAAAAGTAGCGTACCAATTTAAGGTTGGTGATTAAGGAAACTCGACTTACACACGATATTTACACACGGTGACTTAAAAACTAGTAATTACACTCGTTCTAATACGGAATGTAGCTCCCGCCAATTCAAAAAACCTTTTGTTTTAGCTTACCCCACAATTAATGACAACGCCTTAACTCTGAAGGAGTTAGTGCCAACAACACCGAGCGTTGGTGGATGGAGACTACCCCGAATAACAATTCGCTTAAACACTAGGAATACTACCGCTTGATGTCACGTGTATTTAAGTTTTGAACGCATGCAAAATGAATAGGTTCCTTAAAACAATAACTTAGCTGTATACTGACGCATGTAGTTTTGATAAGGAAGGTCTTTGCTAACGACAGTTAGTTGACAGCTACTCGAACATCAGCAGAATTGTCCTGAAAGGGAGGAGACGACACAGTTCTTGGAGCAGATTGTTGCCTTTGTAATAGCAGGTACGTCGCGTGCGTGACCTACAACCGCTGAAGTATGATCGGCCGTGTAACTTTGAGGTTAACGACGGCGTAATAACCGGCACGCTTTGTGTAACAAACGATTCCCAATTTCTTGTTCCAGCGCCCCCAGGAATTATCCAGAGAGTACGATACGAGTAGAGAATAAGGTCAAGACACATGCTAAAGCATACGTTGTAATTAGCAATTAACACAACCACTAAACTAACTAAAGAAATAGCAAAAAAAAACACTTACGGCCTAATCGGTCGGATTTGTATTTCCTTACTAATTTATCGTGCAATTATTGAAGCCACATTGAAATTTTATATGTAGTTTTTAGCTTCGTGAAGTACCGTCAATCGCCTAAAAGGAAGAGAGAGTCCCAAGATGTCGGCTTGTCGTTTTGATTAATAATTCCAAAGATACCAATCCACCAATAGGAAAATTTGTTGCATGCGCGGTGAATTTGATTCTTGTCGCAATGCGCAACTTGAGTATTTTGGACCGTAACACTTGTTTAATTTTTTTCGAAAACAGGACGTATGTGACCTAATTCTTTTATTAAAATTAATAGTTTAATCTTCCCATAACACGTTTCAATAAAAATTCGGAAAATAAGTCGTACAAGTTTGTCAAATTTTCCATCCACGAACTTGATACACGTAATATGTTCAAGCATATTTGGTGCTTAAAAATATTTGTATCTAAACTTCTATGACAGCTGCATCAATAAATTGCATTTGTATATAAATTAACATAATTAGACGAAAACTTAAATACATATAAGAAAACAATTTTTTTTAATAAAATTTAAAGTTTTCAAAATCAAGGGCTGAGAGTTATGACTAACTTCACACCGGTAATATTATCTAAATATTTAAATCGGAAATAATTGTTACAAAAATTGTTATTGTTTTAATGGCCTCAATTGTGGCCTAATGTAAATGTCCTAGCTTCCATTTTGACAAAGTTTGGCTTAAGTGGTGGGGGGATAAAATGTACCCTAAAGTGGTATTTTTGCGGTTTTACGGTCATATTTTGAGCAGAACTCACAATATCAAAAATATTGCTTTGTTAAAAGTAGTACGATATCAAATTTTGCATTGAATGTGACTGAACGTATATTTTTTGCTTTAACCGTTTCTAAGCAAATGCGCATCAAAGTTAAAAAAAAATAACACCAAAAGAATAGTTAGACATTAATAATTGGTGTTCACAAAGAACTGTTACAATTGTAAAACACATACAGTTACTAAGCAGTTTTTGAGCTCATTGTAAAGAAAATTTAAAATTCTATCAAATATATCTTTGTAGTTTTTTGGAATCTTTCTTCGTTTTAGCACAAACACAAAAATATTCTGATAATTGCGGCAAAGTGGTAACCGTTTTGATCTACAAGAACTGATACAGTGTAAGATACCAACAATTGATTATTATAAATTTGCCGCCGAGATATGAATTATTTTACAACATAAATTTCAATGTCTTCAGAATCGTCGTGCGCAACTTAGTATTACCCCCGTGCAGCTTTGGCCCACTCTTCAGTTAGTGATAACGTCTCCTTTATAAGTAAAAACGCGATGGCTACAAGACAATGGTCCTTTAATGTTTATTTGATGTTTCTTTATAATTCTTTAAAAATACCGAGTTTTTTAGCAACCGTACGAATCTTGTCCGAATAGCCACACTAAATCTTTACTATGTACATTCTTCTCACTTCAATAACTGCGATACTACTCTGCTCGGGTGATTGAATTCCGTCTCGTTCAGACATAGGTCTCAGTATATTTTTATTTAACCGTATTTTTAAAAGCCATCTCCACTACTGAGTAGCATTCGGCACGGGTGATGGCAAAGCCTTGAAACCCACTTATAAAATCATCGTCATTAATTCGTTTTCTTACAGCTATCACATACTTATCACTGAACTTCTACAATGCAGCTGATTCACTCGGTAGCACTGGCAAAGGAGGTGACTAGATTCCTTCACTTACTTTAATTACAGCCGCAGTCTGACTACCACCGAAACAGAGAGTACAACTTATCGTGTATAGACCGCTCTCATACAAAGCGTCATCGTACTCGGGTGACTATAGTTTCTCCGGTGTGCCCTACGACGGACTTCCGTCACTTAAAGCCGTGGTTTTAAACTCCGTTTCTTATTTCTTAGGGAGCGAGACCGGCTATAAGCTACTCTAACTTACAAGATTAATTGTGATCTAAAATAACCGCTGCTGATGCATAATATGACTGACCTGTTTCAGTAATTCAATAGCACAGTCTGCTAAAACAATCTCCGCACCACCAACACCGCAACACCAACCTATTCAACCTTAAAAAGGGGTCGGAAAAAACCATGTGTAAATACCGATCCACCAAACGTACGCAACAACCATCAAATCAAGGGCAAGCGTACGAAATTAAATAGTTTTCACAGTGTATATTATCACCGCGTGTAAATAATTACTGTAAAATTTGTTCTACAGAACTTGTAAATACGACAGTATATGTATATTATTTTGAACTCTGGACATTATTCTCCGACTGAAGATAAACCCGCAGATAATTATAAAATTTTGTACCCTCTTTTTATTCCCACAATTGGGCATCAAAGGTGGACGTTTATAACAATAAAAGAAGATATTACTATTACGGGGATAATTTTAACCTCACTAAAAAAATAATTTTTAGCAACAATTCCAATACAGAAAATTAGTCAGAGTAAATAGATAACTTTAATAACATAAACATGCTACATAGGTTCCATATTAATTTAAGTTATATATGAGGAACATGAGAATCATAGCCTTGATAGTTTCCATGTCTGTAAAACAAACGTTTATCATCATCAGGCACAAGAATATCATTCAACCATCCAGTTGAAATTTCAAATTAAAGTGGAATCTTTTTAAATTTCTTAAAACCATTTTATTTAACGTTCATATTGATTGTTATTAATTTAACTAAGTCAAGAATGAATATCTCAATCAATAACTCAAAAATCATTTTTAATAGAATGACAAAATCTACATTATTAGTTTCTGGTCGCCGCGCTACTAATAGAAATTAGAATTATTAGTTTAAAATTACATTATAGTTTTGTAAAAGTCACGTCACATAAAATACATTATTTTTATCAGTCAGAAAATGTTCGCAAAAAGGTGCAAACCCAGCAAAGCGTTGTCAGAATTGGCCGTTACGACAGACTTATTCGGAATGTTAATAAGTTATCTGGTACTACGCAGCAATAAATGATATACTTTGTTATTCGAAAATTGAACTACAACATATATATCGTTTAATTTTTTTATATTTATGTAAACATGTATATCTTATTCATACGCATTACGTATTTGCTGCAAAACGTGCGTTTGATATTTGAAGAATGCGATATTTTATATTCAAAGCCAAATCATACTTTTACTAGATATTCAAAGCAGTTTTCGTAATTCTTGAACATATAATAAAAACATCCAATATTGAATGTATTGTTATGAAAAAAAAACAACCAAAACTATAATCAATTGCGGCTTTGGCAAGGAATTAAAAAATGTAAGTACAAAGTTAGGTAATAGAAAAAGTCAAAGCTAAGGAAGAGAAGGTAAAACACATTTCTCATGGGCAAAAGTTTTTATAATAGGGTTCCTTCTATCAAAGAATGCGAAACAAAAAGACTTTATTTATCATTTATTTATTTAATTCCCTTACGTTTTGGCAATTAAATTTGTGTTATCTTCTTCAGGACGTCTTGTAACGGTTTAGGTTTACAAATGAACAGAGTCAACAGATGTAGCTAGAGTTTAAAAGTATTGGTCGGTGTATCGTAGCAGATTCGGAGAAATAAATTTTTAGATAGAACAGCAGCGTTCCGGCCTCAGTATAAAGTGGAGGAGGAAGATTTGTTGTGAGGTTGAAGAAATAAACCGCTGTCCTAACAAGGCGCCACTTGTTAAATAAAAGAGTATAAAATCGACCAACAGGAGATCAAAAGGTTTTACTTCATCCTATTACGAAATACAACATTTAGAACAAATTCACAACAGTAATAAACCGTAAAAAGAAAAGCAGCCCAAAAGTGCTATAATAGCGAGAGAATAAGAGAGAGAGAGAGAGAGAGAGAGAAAGATCTTCTGATGTCGTCAGGTATAAATAAGAAATAGTAGCACTTAATAATAAACAAATTACACAAAAAGCACAGTATATACAGAAAAGCCACAAAGGCACAGTGTGTAGTGTCAATATTTAAATTAAGTGCTAAATTATTGGAACACACAGTTCACAACACGGCAATTAGTATATCAAATATGCAACCTGACACTTAAACTTACAACTAGCTTGTATTCGCTATGTATATATCGGCGTAAGTACCTCCCGCAAACTCAAAAGACCTTTTGACTTCGCGTAACAGAATCAATTTAAAGTGAACAAGCCCGTATTAAGCGGATTTCAAATATTGAGGTTATTGAGCGTACCACCGAATACTAGTCTACTTAAATATTATATGTTAACGCCGTTATATTTCGTATGTTGTAACGGTTGTAGTTCACAAATAATAAAAATAAAAAGAATGTGACGGCTCTAGCGATACAACCTAGAAAAAAAGAAACAATACTAATTAGGTCAAAATAGCGCACTAAATTCATGGAAAATCTCTTATTTGTAAGAGTTAGCACAGCAGTGTCCGGCTTAGTTGGTGAGTTGGGAAGGTCCTTGCGGAAACTGAAAGAAATAAACTGTTGCGTAACGAGACGCTTCCTACTGGGTAATAGAAAAAAATAAAACCGACCAACAAGAATTCAATAGGTTTTACTTAAAGTCTAATACGCTAAAACGAATAGAAACAAATAGACATGTAAATATAGCAAATACAACTTAAAACACTAGCAGAATATGTGAGAAGTAAGAGATTCTGTTGCATAAAACTTACGGGCGTTAGCAACAACAAATTAATTAAAGCTCAAAATTAAATATGTCTAAATGCAATTAATCTTTTGTTTGTTACACCCCAAATTAAAGTTAAGTACCAATTGAAGATTGACTTAAAAACTAGAATTAAATTTGTACTAGTACGGTAAGTAGCTCCCACCAACTTAAAAGGTCTTTTGTTTCAACTTAACCCACTTTAACTAAAGCGCCCAAGCTGATATGGAGCTAGTAAAACAAAACCAAACGTCGGTGGATAGAGTCTACCACGAATAAAAATTTGCTTATATACTAGAGATTCAAACCGGTTAATGTCACATGTACGTGAGTTTTATACGGATGCAAAGTGAATAAGTTCCTTAAACAATAAACTTAGCTGTGTACTAAGGCATGCAGTTTCGATAGGAAAGGTTCTTGCTAACATCAGCAGTTGACAGCTATTAGAAGATGGGTAGCCAGAGGATTTCCTTTAAGAGAACTAGACGACAAAGCTCGGAAAGTAGATATGTTCCTTTCAAGTAACAGGCACGTTGCATGAACGACTCCTTCAGCTGGTTCAGTTCATCGGCCGTTGGCAGCCTTGATGTAGGCGAAACCGTGGTAGTCGTCATGTTTTTATAGCAAAAGATTTTTAATTAATTGTTCCAGTTTTTTCAAAAATTATCTAGATAATAATACACAAGTAGAGTATGAGGTCGAGACACGTGTTAAAGCATACGTTGTAATTAGAATTAATACAACCACGAGACAAACAAAAGAAATAAAAAAAGAAATCACTTACGGCAAATGCGGTAGGATTTATATTTACACACCAATTTAACTTGGATTTATTAAAGCCACATTAATATTTTACGTGTAAATTTTTAGCTTCACAAAGCACGCCGAAAACCGCCCAATAGAAGGAAAATCACAAGATGCCCGCTTGCTGTCTCAATAAATTTTGTGAATAATTGATCCACCATTGGAAAAAATTGTAGCGTACGTTGTAAATTTGACTTTCGTCGTAACGTGCAACTCACGACAACCGTTACTCAAAAACTTGCGACCTACGTTCGGGTTCTAGCAATTTGAACCGTACGGTATTTTAGCTTTATAGAAGAAAATGCTGTCTCGATCGGCCATCCGAATATAACTGAACTCCAGGAAGTAACCAAGAAGAAGGAACAAAAACTGGTAGGTTCAAAGAAATAAAGTTTAACCAATTATTATTGGTAAATTGTTAAAATCTCAAATATTCAAGAAGTTTTATTTAAAGACTTCCCGAAACTACCAGTTTTAGCAAAGCAAAAATAGTTAGAAGAAGGCTAGGGAATAATAATCAAAACCCAAAAATTCACAGAATCCGTGCTAGATATGAATTTCCTTGTAACGTATTAATCGCGACATACGTTTTTTGATTTATATTTCGTGCTAACATATTGCTCACGACATACGTTTGGTGTACCAAATAAACCCGTACCAGTCATTAAAGTACAAGAATTTATTGATTACTAATGCTCACAACAACAATTAAATTACATCAGAATTGTAGCTTCTACAGTGGGAGTCATTATTGAAACAAACACGTCTTTCGGGATTGAACCGTGTCGAAAAGGTAACCGTATTAGGGCGAGAAACTTAAAACAAACAAAAAAAAGTATAAGGTAGACAATTAAAAACATTATATTTTCTTTTTGTTTGTTTTAAGTTTCTGGCCTAATGTACCCTACAATAAGGGACAAAACGTTGGCAACTACGGTTACCTTTTTGTTGCTGTTTAATCCCGGAAGACGTTTTTGTATCAATAATTAAAAGACAATTTATAAAACAATCATAAAGATTATATACAACTTATTATTTTTTTTTTTAGTGTTGGTTACTTTGTCTGATTTTTTTGTTTCTCATTCCTATTCTCCTTAAGAAAGCATTTGCTAGAAGAACCTATTATTAAAAATTAAAAAGAAAGTAATTTAACATAGTTCTTATCCAAGGATTGATTAGGCTGAATTATTTAATTTAAAAACCCTAAGATCTTTTTCGCCTGGCAGTGCAAGTGGCCCGGATGGACTAAGCTCTGCTCACCTCAAGGACTTGACCTTACGCTAAACTAACTAAGCAGGAGATGACTTATTAAATGCTCTCACTTAAATGATTAATCTAATGATGGCTGGTAATGTCCCTATCTCTATTGTTCCGTTCCTATTTGGAGCAAACCTTACGGCTCTGGAAAAAAAAGGAGGAGTCCGCCTCATAGCCGCAGGGTGCACCCTAAGACAAATTTCTTCTAAGTTAGTTTGTCAGATTGCCCGCACCAGATGGGATTTGGAACCCCAAAGCGATGTGAGGCAGTGGTTCACGCCACCAGACTATTTCTGTTAAGAAATGTCCCAGGACTTACATTGAAATTGGATTTTAGAAACGCCTACAACTCCCTCATCAAGGCAATAATGTTCAAGAAAACTCCCCCCATAATGCTCCTACTAACCCACTTGGGATACAGTGCTCCAACTCACCTATTCTATGTTGGTGACATTATCCTCTCGGAGGACAGATTACTACAGGAAGATCTATGCACTTCGCCACTCTTCTGCAAAAGCATTTACCCCTTTGTCAAATCACACAAATCTAAACTGAATCAATGGTACTTGGAAGATGAGACACTTGGCGAAAAAGAAAAAGTAGTGTGGAGGATCTTCAAATAGTCATTGCAGCTTCGCAAGGACTGGGTCTCCACCTTAACCCCAAAAGTGTGAACTTCTGGTGACTGGAGAAGAATGGGTGAAAGCAATTGCTACCCTTCTCTTAGGAATCAAAATTTTAAAGATAGACAAAGCTATGCTCTTAGGAACCCCTTTGACCGACGAAGCAAACCCTCAGGCGCTGGTCAACAAAATTAAAGAAGTCTGCCGAATAATTTAGCATTTGCCCTCTCATCCTAGTCACACAGCCTTGTTTTTGTTTAAAACTTGTTTGGCCATACCAAAGTTGTATATACTGAGGTGCTGCCCGACCCTCACCTATTCTATGTTGGCGACATTATCCTCTCGGAGGACGGATTACTACAAGAAGATCCATGCACTTTGCCACTCTTCTGCAAAAGCATTTACCCCCTTGTCAAATGTCTCAAATCTAAACTGAATCAATGGTACTTGGAAGATGAGACACTTGGCGAAAAAGAAAAAGTAGTGTTCGAGGATCTTCAAATAATCATTGCAGCTGCGCAAAACTGGGTCTCCACCTTAACCCCAAAAGTGTGAACTTCTGGTGACTGGAGAAGAATGGGTGGAAGCAATCGTTACCTTTCTCTCAGGAATCAAAGTTTTAAGATGGACAAGGCTATGCTCTTAGGAACCCCTTTGACCGACGAAGCAAACCTTCAGGCGCTGGTCAACAAAATTAAAGAAGTCTGCCGAATAATTTAGCATTTGCCCTCTCGTCCTAGTCACACAGCTTTGTTTTTGTTTAAAACTTGTTTGGCCATACCAAAGTTGTATATACTGAGGTGCTGCCCGACCTTGGAAAATTTTGACGAAAGGATTCGGATTGGTCTGTCCGACCAGATGAATGTCACTTTGGAGAAAAAGACATAGCAGAAAGCATTATTCCATGTTCATAATGGAAGAATTAGCATCCGTCGTGCCAGTGATATTGCAGTCCCCGCTTTTCTGTCTTCTGTGGAGAGTACAACCCAACTAGTCAGCAGCATTTTACGTTTTGACCCTCCAAATGATATTGACAGAGTGGCAGCCTTTGACACCTGCAATCTCCTAAGCAATAATCCTTAACTCCCGACAGTCGACACACAGAAAAATTGGGAAACTCTTACTCTAGAGAACCGGACTGCGCGCTTGCTCGAGAATGCTAAATCACCTTAGGATAAAGCTCGTCTCCTAGCGTGCTTGAGGAAAGAATCGGAGGCATGGTTTAACGTTCTCTCCTCCCCGCCACTTAGAATTATGCTCGACGATAAGTCCTTAAGGATCGCAACTAGCCTCCGCCTAGGTGCCAACCTCTGTCACTCTCACACATGCCGATGCGGGACATCATCAAAAGAGCATGTTCTTTTGTAAACGTCCCCGCTATTTTGGAACTCATTTGTCTTTTTTGGACAGACGGAAAACGCCCTGATGGCTTAACAATAAATTATGCCAAGGTCCCAAGAAAAATGTCTTGTGTGATATGCCACTTGTGTGGAAACTTTGGCTGCCAGCTACCTCTCCTCAATTTCAAATACTCCCGAAACGGCAGCTGCCACAGCCGAAGCCCACAAACGTTAAACGTACGCGGCCATGCAAAGTCAATATATCCTATGTCCATTTGCAGTAGAGACTTTTGGAGTTTTTGAAGATAAAGCTCTTAATTTAGTTCGTGATCTGGGGTCTCGGCTGCAAAAAAAGACAGGGAAACCCAGATCCACAGTTCTTCTGACCCAAAGGATTAGTGTCGCGATTCAGAGAAAAATGCAGCAAGTGTATTAGCAACTATTCCCACTTCAGCCACATTTTTGGAAATATTCACATTATGTTGATTTTGGAGGTGTAGTGTTAGCTTTTAAAGAAATTTTTTAATTTTGAAGAGTTATTTTATTATATTTTAATTGTGTAGTTAATAGTGCATTATTTAGGAAATACTTAAATGTTTTATTTTTATAAAAAACTATTATTGCAAAAAAATTCAAAATGAAATACATAACATATTGATAAGAACTCAGGTTATCATCATAAAAAATGTGTAAAAGTTATTAATCAATTATTATATGTGAACATTAACCCTACATTACTAACCTTATTTTAGACTTCCGCAAATACTGAGCATTCGTATTATTTACGATCCCTTAATCAAATAGCGATAAAAAATTGTGAACGTAATTTTACTGCAAACTGTTACATGGGGAATTTTGTTGAAGTATAAAGGATTTAAAACAGTAATAAACAAAAGAACAAATATTTTTCAGCACGCTGACAGTGATGCCATTTTTTGTTTTTTTATATCTGCAGGTGGAACAAGTAGTGGATCGTGGTACAGTAGGTTCCCTTTGAACCTCATGTTTTGGAATTTCAATGATTTCACTTTTGAGAACTTTGAGTAACTTTTGCAAAATTAACATAGCTGTAGCCATGGTCTTGTAAGCTGCTCATGAAGTTATTTCATAAAATCATACCTTGATATTTATTTTATTTTATTTTATTCTTATGGTACATTACACAAATACTGTATTGTAATGTAAGTGTTATGTATGGTGTCCCAGAAGATCAGTATAAACCTGTAAAGTGTGGTGACAAAACCGTGTGCAATAGTGGATTGGTTCGTCCTGGCAAAGCATTCTCTTCAAGTTTTAAGAAAACCACTAAAACCTAAACATGCCAACTTACCTTGACATATTTAACATATTTAACATTCCATAAAACATACAAAAAGCCTACATTCGGGTTTTTCTGGAACAGCTTCTATGTCCACACATCTGGTCAAACGGAGTTATAATCACAATCATTTCTGATTTTTAGTTACAGGGCAGATAGCTGATCCTTCGTGCATCGTGGACAAAAACAAAACACTTTTATTTGGTTTAGTTTTCAACGAAACTAATGTTTTTTTTTGTCTTAACAAAAAATTGACTTTTCCACCACCCTGCGTTTCAGATGGATCAATTCAGGAGGCACACAACTAAACACCTCTAAATCTTAATAGCTGCTCCTTAATTGTTACATAATTACCAGGTTTACGTATAGGATTGTTGGCAATTTGAAATAAACTCATTCCAGATCTTTCAAATAGCCGCGAACCGGTTTACTTGCCATCTCTCGGCACAGCTTGTTGTTGCTCGGTAAATTAAACCAGAGTTCTTATAATCAAACATCTCTCTAGTGCTCAAATGGTTGTTATTTTGAGCATCTACACATATTAACAGTCCAATAAGAACGTGGTCTTGGTAACTTTGTTACCTTGAAATTCAACAGTAATCTGTGTTGGTGTGAATCAATTTTTTTAAAGACAGATTAATCAAGCAAACAATGAAAAACATCCAATGGTGTATGAGCTTCCAAATGTGGATCGAAAGGTCCTTATGGGTATAACAAGAACAAACGACGATTTTCTGAACACTTAAAGAAAAGAGTACTAATTTAGGTACTACCTAAAGATATTCAATTGTTTTAACGAAATATAGAGAAATTGAAGAGCCCGATAGAGCAGAAACGAAACCGAGTATTTGTTATATTTGTGGAAAACAGTTCTAAAAGCAGTAGAACAAAATTAATTTGTTTTAAATGTGGAAAAAATATATGTAAAAAACAGAGCAACATGACATGTTTCAACTGAAATGACAATCAACCAATAAAAATAGCTGACTTCGTTTTTATTTATGTTTGCTTTTAAATTGTTTTTCTTTATTTTGCTGTGTAGGTATGTAACTTGTTTTTGTCAAGTTGACGCTTGAAGAATATCACTTATGAATTTAATAAAAGTGGACTGTAACTTGAAAACGTTTTAAAACCATAAATTGAAATAGCGGGATGCCTGTCTGGCAAAATAAATAAATTAGATTGAGCAGATAGAAGTGGATCCCAAAATTGATTTGACTTCCATTGACTTTATAACCATTCATCGATAGATCCCACAAGAGCTGGAATTTGGTTTGGTGTAATTGTCTCACAGTCCGCTGGATTGGGTTACACAAATGTCAGAGGTGATTTATTGGGAATATTCTCTACTGAAGTTATATTTTTGCCTCCGACAAAATTTGTCTCATAGTCGGAGTAAATTACGGATGGAGTTGTGAGCGATCTGTACTGTCCTTGTCACCATGCAGCAAAATATTATTTCCCAACATTTCTTGTGCTTGCTTCTTACAGTGACTTCTACCGGGCCCCAAAAATCTAACCCAGTAAAAATAAAAAAAGTTTGGTAGGCCGCCAGTCAATAATCCGGAAGATTTCCCATTTCCTAAATTTTATTCTTTCTTAAGGTGGCCCACTAGAGAATCGTCTCTCCTTTCTTTGGTGAGCACAATTATCGTGCTCAATCATTATCAGTAACTCCGGATAAACCTAGATTGTTGGAATACTACTTGTCAATCCTTCATGTCACAGAAGGCTAAAACACGACTTTTCACGCACATAAGTCCATCAAGAAATAGAGGAAACAACAGCACTAGTTTTTTAATTTTCAATAATTTGTACTCCTCCGAAAACACCTGCTGTTGCACTTGCTAGTTTCGACGTTCTATCTTGCTTTGTCATTTCCTCAATACATGCAACAAGTACGACTTCTTCCAGTTTCACCTTCTCGGTTGGCCTATTGTTTGCTTCAAACTTCAAATAAAAGGCCTCTTGAACCAACGGTGATCATAATCAACAACAAAAGTTTCAAACCTTGTGACGTCGTCAACCACATTTTTCAGCAGTCGGCACCCAACACCAGTCACGAGAATCGCTTCCTTCTTAAATTTTGCTGACACGGTCAGCCAGAAATTATTTGAATTTGATAGCTAGAAATTAAGTCCACAATAAGACTCTCTTTAAATCCGACCAGTAAACAAACTTGTTGATGTTCACTCTGAGTTTTCTTTTAGCGTTGATGACAGTCGACTTTCCAACACAGTCGCTTGCAGTTCTAACTTAGAAATTAATAGTGCTCTGATAGGTGCTACTCGTACTTTAGATCTAACAAGTGACAACTACTCCTTCTTCCTGTTGAATTTGGAGGTAACTCATGGCAGCAAATCCTTCCTCACTAGTATCTACAAATTTGTAAATGATCCGGCTTTGTGTAGCATCTTTTTCTCTCTAAATAAATCGTTGGCTGTCGCGATCTTTTTCTTGTATTAAAACTCTGGGAAACATGTCGGTAATGTCTCAAGTGACAACATACTTAAGAATCCGAAAGTTCCATAACACGGTGGTGAGTGGACGAAAAAAAAATCAAGCCCTTTTAGTAGCATAATGTTTAACACGATGTTACTCATCTTAGCCGCAGCTTCTAACACCAGCCGAATTTTTCTTGGTTTTTGGAGATTTAACACTCCAAACTGGGAAAGGTACTAAGTGGTCTGTGTCCTTTTAAAGGTTTCCCTGCAAAACAATTTCCTGATGAAGCTTTTTTCTTGCAGTTCCTTTATCTTTTTCACAACACATTGAAAGCGTTTGTGAGCAGCTTCCTTACTGGGAAAAAATTGAACGTTATCCTTTTGCCAGAGAAGTGCAGTTTTCCATCTATCATTAACTTTCCTGGTTGTTTTATTGAGTATGCAATAGGCTCGTAGCTCTTCTTGATTCATTCCGTTCTTTTCAGACACTTAAACTCCAAAGTTTTCCGTTGTGAACGATAGTCGGATTACTTCATATAAATACTCATCAGTTCTCTAGCATAACCTTCCTGTGAAGGACGAGTAAAATTTTAGACACCGTCTATCCCAAATTACTTCTCCATCCTACTAAAACACCCTCTGAATCCATCACTATTTGTCTAGTTAAAATTAAAAAAGGGTTGTCGTTACCAACAATTAAATCTAGTACGACATTTATTAGGTCGCTTGCCTTTACTTTCTTTAGGTGCAACCACAGTTCCTTTTTCTTGGGCATGCATACAGAGTATAACTTCCTTTGACCAAAGTCAAGTTGATTTTTCCCTCATCTTGATGATGTAACTGTTTGCAACCATAAACTCTACATGGGAGTTTATTCTTGCAATTCCCCAGTGTGTGTGTTTAGACACAAGATGCAGGCTTCATATTGTTTTATTACATTCCATCGCTTGTCAACGCTCAATTTTTTTAAGTCTAGGTTTTTTTGTAATACGTGCTCAACTAGTGCACATAACTTGCATGTATTGGAAGATTCTATTTTCTTTCTTCACCCGTACAAGCATTTGCGCATTCTTATGCTCTCTTTATACGTTTTTCCCTTTTATCAATATTTTTGGCATTAGTAAGAAGACGTATTGCTAGTATGGCGGAATCGGCTTTCTTTTTAATCTAAATAACTGGAAGCTTCGTTGAAAATTCTATTGCCTATTGCCTACTGTGTAGATACTCCAAATCACAGTAGTTTTTACAGTTTTCCACTAATGATTAGACCGCTATGCTAAAGTCAATCACTGAATCAGGCTTGGTCACATCTACCTTCTTACATTTCATCACTTTTTTAGTCAGAAAAACCAACCACTTGTCCCTGCCGTCCGTACATTTTCTCCAGTGTTTCTCATAACTTGTCCAAGTTGGCACTTGTAGACATATAATATTTTACTGTGTCTTTTGCCTTTTTCTTCAAAGTTTTCATAAATCTGGAATTTCGTGAAAAATGTTGTTGTGTTCGCTGATTCTCTGACTTAAATATGCTGAAATCGGGTGGATTTCCAAAAAAAAATCGGTAACTTGTTTAATGTAAGACGTCTTCCTGGATTGCTAATGGATGAGGTTTTGTAATGCTGACATAGGATGTGTCATTGTAACCATTTTTTGCTCTGGTCTAAGTTGAGCTTGCTGATAAAATGTACATGACGGTACTGATATTAGCGGCTCAAGTTGCAGCGATGGGATCAAGACTGCTGTACTATTAAATTGTTTTGAGCAATGCCACAACTGTCAAATAGCTGTGACATAAGAGTATCAGCAACTACACTTTGACAGTTGCGTTGATTATCGTCGTCTCCCGTTGGAAGTTTGTCAACCCAAATCTGTACCTGTCTGTGGTTGTAGGCTTTTTCGGAATCCCTGTCCCTCAAATTTTGATTGGATGTGATTCTGAACTTCTATGACTTCCAAAAAGTTTAATTCTGCTTGGAGTTCCCCAAGTCTGTCCTCTGCGACATACAACTCTTTCTTCTCCCGTTCAAAAAGAGTTTGGCTGGCTGTCTCTTTAACCATCTTCATCTTGGTGTCATTTCTGCTTAACGAGATCTAGATTCCGACGTTTGCTTAACACCTGTTTTAAAGGTTTTGCTAGTTTTGCCTTTTTTTCTGCCTCAAACCGTTTACGCTAAGCTATGGACGATCTGGTCTTTACTGTAGATTCTTTTCGTGACATTCCCGGTGGAGCAGGAGATGCTCCAGTAGCGTAACGAAAAGGTGAAATTCCTTTATTGGCTCTGCAACTGATTCTGATGCTTTGATGACTTTCCATAATTAGAAATCACTATATGCACTATTTTACAGTTTCAGCACGGCCGCTGATTAAACTGTTTCAAATTCAGTACGAAGAAGACCAAATGTCAAGTTGACGCTTGAAGAATATTACTTTTAAAACTAGAAAAAGATTTAAAACCATATATTAAACTTGAATGAATAACCACTAAGATGACTGTTCGCCACAAGCTATAAGTAACAAACCACAGTAATTATTTTTCTCTAGCGTTTTTAATTGACTACTATTGTTTTTCTATATCAAATACAACTGACTAACTATTTTTTTAAAATTATCAAAACAAAATTATTTAGATGGCTCTAATAAAGCCGTACTCTGTTTCTTTTTTAATATTTGGGTATTACTTAACACTGGTGCATACAACGATAAATTCAAATGCTGCAAAGAGCCGCGGCGCGTCCATTTGTGTTAGTTTGTAATGCGCACCTACCGGAGAGATATACAAACGCTCACTAAGTAGATAAAAATGAGTCTAAAAAAAATTACATTTTTAAAAATTTTTTTTCTGACAAGCGGCATTATTAAATTTTTTCGATGAACAAAAGTTCATCTTATGAATTCACAAAGTCTGTCTGTCTGTCTGTCTGTCTGTCTGTCTGGATGTCCGTAGCTTTTTTCCTGTTGACATTTTTGATTTTGATTTTGATTTTCGGATTCCTATAGAACATCAAAATCTAAGACATTTTTGCTTCGATCATTTTTTGTCTATCTCATCGGCAAAGTGGTCAAATCGGCTCCCGAAAAAAATTTTAAAAAAATTTTATAAATTTTAAGCTAAATAAGCAGTTCTTTTGTTCATCCCGGCAATGCAAGCTTGCGCATTCCCAACTGGTTTCAATTGCTTTAGCATTTCTGCTTAGTTGTACATTTCCATGTTGGTAACATTAAAAATACATTAATGTCGAAAATGTACTAAATCAATTAAGAAAATGCGAATTAAACGATATTTTAATAAAAATTGCCAACTGTGCGTGGACGTGTTTGAGAGCTGTGCTCCGCATCACGTTGCGCTACCCACCGAGAGCTATAGTTACTATTTTTTTTGTAGAGGCTTCTTAAACTATTGTAGCTTAATTGCTTCAATTTTTTTTGAATCACAATATTCTTTTAGTTACCGATTAAGCAATAACAATAAAAATTGTTTATATCTCAAGTTCTAAATAAACAAATCACATCTTTTTTTTCAATTTACATTTTTTTAGTACGAATCGATTTCCACTATTTCTTACATAGCATTTTCAATTGTTTATAACAAAAACTCATGTTTTTCAACATAAGTGACTAAAAATTGCAAGATTGCAAGTGATAAATTATTACTAAATTTTTAAATTCATTAAAAGGATATTTTTGTAAAATAAATTTGTATCTAACTGTAAGGCTCCAAAGTGTCATTTTTAAAAAATTATTATAACAAACCTAATAATTATTTTAAAATGAGACACGTCTCATTTTGTTTAGTTTTTAGTCAACTTTAACTTCGTGTATTATTGTTGATGTTCACTAACAGATACGAAACTGAGGGAGATTAGAAAAAGTAATTTTTTTGTAGTTTTTTACTGTAATTATTAATAAATTAAAAAAATTTACAATTTTAAAATATATAATTTTGTAGAAAATTTATCACTTGAACAAAAGATTTTGTGACTTTTTTTGTTCTGATTTAATTTTGATAAAACGTTTATTTTTAAAATCGAGCTTGATTTAATGATACTGAAGTGGTTTTGACTAATATCAACGTTATTTATTATTAGAAAATGTAAAAAAACATTTAGATTAGTTAAAATTTATAGCAATTAGCACTGATTATTGCATATTAGCTTCTTATCTATACTACACTGATGAGCCTCAAAGAGGCAAAACACGTGTAAGTGCAATTATCATTAGGTACTGTTTATATTCGGTTTTCATGATATGATAATTGAAATTTTGTTCTAATCAATGGAAAAAAAAATTTAAAAAAATAAAAAGTTAGTTTAGTTTCTGATTGGTCAAAACAATGGCAAAATTTTTATGCGTCTTAAAAAAATAAATTTGTACTCAGAGTATTAACAAATTGATAGATATTACAATTAATACATTTTCAATGCCTTTGTGAACTTACAACTCTTATCGCATGAAAGCTACTGTAGATGTGTTTAGTGTTCAGTGTGCAGAAATGATCGACTAATTTAGTGCTTTTGTTTCAGGTAAGCCGCAGTGTTGCTGAACGCACAGATTCATCGAGAGATTAAGTTTCCTAGCAGAACTGTAGGAATTCATCAGTATCTTATTGGTAAGTTAAGTAACTAGTTCCCATTACCATTATATACGAGGATGCTTACGTATGCTTAAATCTATTAATCAATCTTCTGCGTATAACCGTCTATCTAAACACGATACAGGAATAAAGTTTATAGTTTGGTTGTACCGAAACGTCTATTTATTATCATCGCATCGTAGTCTTGATTAGAGAGCGTTAGATGGTGAACAAGTTTCAGTATCTGTACATCGTATAATAGCGAAATTTATTGCTGTGGGTAGAACGATTCAAACAGTGACATCTACGCCTACAATGGAAGCTTATTCCTTGATATCCCAGATCTTGTGTGTTTATTCAGCCTTGTAGGCTTAACATAAGTACTTGAGAATAAGGATTTGTATATCAGGGTGAATTATGGTGGTATTGCAACTAAGGCGCATAATTGTACAAATTTCCTATTTGTTAGTTAGTTAGTCCATTTGCTCCTCCGCTCGGCATTATTATATTATAATTAATTTATTTCGCCTTACTTACCAGGAGCACCAACAACAACCAGCGCTCGCTCAAACGAATTATTAATCAAGACTGCGAATTTATACGAAACAACTTCCCTAAATTAATTGTTTTGTTACTTTATTTTTGTCCCGGAGTTATAATTTAATTTAAATTGTTTATCAAAGAAACCGCTTTTGTAATAAAAGTAATTAAGATCTATATTTGAGCACGTTTGTTTACAAGTTAGTGTGGTTGGCTAGGTCGCTAAAATCATTTCCCAAAGGCCAATCTCATAACCTAACAACCCAACATTTCAGCAATAAAATTTAATTTCATACAACAGAAGTTTTTTTTTTGAGGAAAAAATGACGTCATAGTGGCGTTACTGTAAAATCAATAATACTTTAAAATATAAATGTTACCGAATTATTTACCAATGATACCCATGAATAACATTATTTTCTTCTCGGCCATGGAATACGTACCAATTTCTTTCATATTTTTTAAATTGTTTAAAAAAACTCTAACATACGTTAATGTAAAAATTGTTATTTTGATTGTTCTCTCCTCAATAGACTTTGGTCATACCGCTGCTTATGAAGAGGCCAAGAACTTTAAATTGACTAGGACTGGTTTCCAAGATTTTTATAATAATGATAAAAATATTATTTAAACACCAAATTGTTCAGAAGTAACTGGGGAATAAATAATCCTATATACACAATGGTCGAAAAGTTAACAGTTTTGATGATTGAAAGACAAAAGTTTTAAAAATAATAATTTAATAAATGTTTTCAAGTTTTTCAAAGATTACAGAAAATTCAAGTCACTTTGGATAAAATGATTTTGCAAAGTTGTAGATAATCTAATTATGAACAAAATGTTGTTTAGTTTTTAAAATTCTGTGTATTGAGTCGTAAGTTATCAAGGTTTGTTACGGTCATTTTATGCATATTGTACAAAATTCTTTTTTTAACTCTGTCTTGACGCCAATAATAATCAATAATAATAATTGATGTTATTTCTAACCATTTTATTAAAATCTTTTTTGATTGACCGTTAAGATAAACGTACCATTGGGCACTTCCGTTTCTATTTTGATGGCGTGGTTTTTATTGCATTTAAATAATTAATTTCGTCGTTCTCTTAAGCGTCCGCAATAAACGAGTAATTATTTTAGGTTGTCGTAATTCTAGATGCTATTTTCTACTACGATGAGGACAAATTAACGGGCATTTTTCTTATTTGACACGTTTACTGTAAGTTTAAAATCTTACCCTTCTAATACAACGTGGTGACCAACCTTTTTTTGTTTGACTCTATTTTAGATTTAAGTTCTGATGTAAATCCAAGTACGGATATAAATCCAATTACGGATAAATATCAAACAGTTAAATACGGATGTTTTCTGCTTGTAACAACATGAAACACGGTCGATGCAGAAGATCCTTTTCTTTCCGTTTTAGAAGTAAAACGTACACATTAGATATAGATCAATTATTTTTTCGAAATAATAGCTTGTCGTTTCTATTGAGCAATCGATCCTTGACTACTCTTGAAGCCCCACTACGTGGAAATTGATATATTACAAATTTTAAGGAGACTTCCAATACACGTTCGATGTTTGGACAGAATAGCAAACCATCTGTAAGCTCCCTTTAATTTGATGCGACGTGTTGACAACTGCTGCTGAAACTTTTAACGTACTGTAAGTTACTTTCGATCATTGTGCTCCGTCGAAGTTTATTTTACTTCCAATACGCCGAACGATCCACGCCCGCTCTGATAGTGTATTCGTAGTTGCGACCGATTCACCAAGATCAATTTTTGCTGTTTTTAAATTGCGTACTCATATGTTTCGAAGAGTTTCGTGCGCCCAAAGAAATGTTGGGTTTGGTTCCGTAATTATAACGATACCTGTCTGTACACAATAAAATTGATGCCGTATCGTAGTCAACTTTATTGTTTTAATTAGTGTTGCCTACCGATTAGATATAATTAGTTTTACTGATTAAATCGGATAAATTTCTGCTGTAATTACCTAATTAGTTGGCACCCTTACTTCTTCTTGTTTACGGGTACAAAATTAAAAGAAGACAAAATAAATTTTAAATTTGTTAATTATAGTTGAAAATTATTAGAACTACTTGCTTTAACTTTCATTTTACCCACGACGCCTACCGCAAATACGTGCTGTCGGGAAGTCATTCAAAGTAAATTCACTACAATATTTTGCTTTCTTTCTTCCTCGGTGAACCTAGTTGAAGGAACTGGCAATTTAATTTTTAACTTTGTACTGCAGTATTTGCACGTTACAGATTGTTGTGTCTACATACAATGCGAGTAAAAGTCCGGCATAAATTCGATAACTCGAAAAATAATTATTTTGAGAAAATTTCTTTTATTTTTATTACGAAGTTATTTTCTGAAATTTTTGGTTATACAGGGTGGTCCATAACGTAGCAGTTGACATTTTTTTAAGTGAAAACCCATATTTTTTATTTATATTTTAGAAACGGATTTTATACTGAGAGTGATGGTATAAAAGTTTTGACACCTCATATAGGAAAAATTTTTGGAAAAAAAATTATCAGTATTGGAAAATATTTGTGCTAAAGCAGGAATTAACTTATTTTAAAGAAATTCTAAATACGTTAAACCAGTTAATGTATTTTTGAATAAGTAGGGGCCTAAAATTTAGTCGCCCACAATTTTTGCCCACGCATTTAGTTTCTGGGAAAACTGTGTATGAATCTTCCGAAACTAGTGGGGAGTTTGTTGGTGCCGAATATCTGCAACTTCGCTAATTAACGGTTCCATTTAAATAAAATGACTATAATTTCATAGGATTGTGTTGCAGCATATCCACCATGACTTCTGAAAATTCCATGCGCCGATCTGAATCGTCTTCGTTTAATTCATGCAAAAGTACAAGTTTGTATGAATGCTTCATGTATTGTTGGTCGGTTTTTTTAAAGATCTGACATAGACATATTCTTAGAACTTTTGTTCTACTCTGCTTACAGTGGACTAAGTTATTGGATGTTTATTGTTAAATAAATCACATACTTTTAGTTGTGCACGCATTCTGACCCCATAACCAATCATCAAAAGAATTTCAATTCTCTCCCGTTCACTTATTGTGGTCATTATAAAAATTTTGATTATACTTCTGACACTTTACATTTTTAATAAAACAACTCAAATTTGATGTAATATTTCAATTGCTTCTTATGCAACTACAAATTTTGTCTTTCAATATTCGATAAATTTTTACAAAAATTTTTCTTATGTATAAGGTGTTAAAATTTATATATCATCACTTTCAGTATAAAATTCTCTTTTAAAATATAAATAAAAAAATATGGGTTGTCACTTAAAAAAATGTCAATTACTACGTTGCTACTTTTTGGACCACCCTGTATAATTAACAATTACAGACAAAAACGTCAAAATAACAATAAAACTTGAAGTAGTTTTGCAATTTTCTCAAGAATAATTATTTTTCGATTTATCGAACTTATGCGGGACTTTTTACTCGCACTGTATATTATGACTCATTGATTGTAAGTTTATGATATGTGCTGTAAATTACCTTCTATTTGACACAGTAATTAGCTTATTATTAAAGGTTAATTTTGAAAGTGTTGCGTTAACTCACAGATGATAATTCTAATTTGCCGTCATCTTAGAAAATGGCCTCCAAACGCATGTTGTCGTATTTTAACCGCTATTAATTATCTATCATTTGCACGTTTATTTTAAAATATACCATGTCTTTAAATTTTAAGTGTTAATTTTAATCAAACGATTTAAATTGATTCTTCATGTTAACACTACAATGTATTCACTTCTCCTCTTCTACAATATTTTTTAACTTTTACAAAATGCGTTTGTACACAAAGCAATCATTGAGTTTATTTCACACATACGCCTCTTTGCTTTTTTTTAAGGTGACACTATCTGGTAAAAACCCAAACATGCAACCTCAGGTTTATGAATTTGCAGGAACACTTTTATAACAGTTCTCATTGTAAAGACTGTAGCTTCAATAATTTTATTTTAACACAAAAAAAATTTAAAAAAAATAATACAACTAAATATTTAAGTGCAGACACATTGTTATCTAAGCTACAAGTTTTAACATAATTCATTTTTCTTAAGACCTTTAAAATGTTTGTAACTTTTTGATTCCAGTTTCAATCTTGACTCAGATTTTTCCATCACTCACAAAATTTAATAAGTTTTGTTAGAAACTTAATGATTTTGTTAGAAAAATAAAAGAAAACAATAATTTACAAGAAATTAAAAGTTTGCTAAACAAAAGAAAACAAAAATTGAGTTTGAGAAAAAAATAGTTCAAACTAAAGTCAAAGGAAATCAAAGTTCCATCGGGTTTTTTTTCGTAACTGTTTTTGTGCAATTGATATTGGTTAAAACAATAATTAATATCAAGTGGTAGTATCATATCTCAGATATTGCTTATCGTTAGTTAACAATTTTTGTCGACAGATGTGTAAGTTTTATAGAAACAGAGCATAAAGATAATCATGTCATGTTTTCAAACTTTGTAAAGGAAGTCAATTGGTTTACAAACGTCAGTTATAGTCTTCATATTTTTTGGTTAAATTAATGAAACAAATATTTAAAATGTCATGTTCAATGTTGAATTAGTTGATGGTCAAACAGTCGACATCGTAACATTGAAATAATGCAAAAGTTTTATCGTTTCTTCTGAGGGTACTTTGTGCACCACACAAAAATTAGTCAATGTGTAAACGCTGCAAAACGTTATGTGTAAATTTTAAAAATAATAGTATTCTGGAGTTGAAAATATGAAATATGCTGTAACTTTGTCTACAGATATGTAAACAGTTGCATAGCCGATTCATCAATTACATATTGCCGACGAAGCGTTGGCATAAAAACAATCACAAATTTCTTGATGTAAATTTTCGAAAAATTGTAAACAAACACCTAAAATCACTCGACAGCTGTTTCGTTCTTTTGGGACTCTTCAGAAGTAATAGACATCTAATGCTACTTGTGTTAATAAAAAAAAGTAATCTTGTTCAATAGATATGTAAGCAATTTTTTAATTGTTTATCGCCAAGTAAGGGTTGCGACAAAAACAATCTATTCTACAATAGTAACCTTACACCCGAGTTCCTGAAAAGTTTCAAAATGATAAAACAGCTGTTGAATGATTCTCGATGTTTGTTTGATATTTCGCAATCTCTTGTCAGATTTGAATTTATTTTAATGCGTTTATTTAGTTGACAATAAAAATTGAAGAATCGACATTACATATTACTTTTACATATCGCAACATTTTGTTCGATAATTATCTTACAACAATGTTTTATTTTTTTCAATACAAATTGTATTGATTGGAGACCAATAAAAATTACTCAAACTAATTGTGCTCAATTCATCGACAATAAGAAATCAGAAAATTCTTCTCATACTTGTATTTGATGAGCAGAAAATTTTTTTAACAGTATATATTCAATTACTACAAAGTTTTAAAAGATTTCACCTACGTAATGAATGATGTGTTTTAAACTAATAATAATAACAATAACAACAGTAGCAATAAATTTCTTTGTAATAGCAATTCGTTAAACTCAACTCAATCACCCGAAACAACGTGCATTGTTCTTTAAACACCTTTTCACTGTCTACCGCATTTTTCATTCAATATAGTGCCAGTAAAGTGTCAGTTGAGGAATCTTATGAAGACCGATACAAAGTAGTAAAGTAATGTAACCAAAATCATCCACCACAATGCCACAACACTTTACTATCTTGCGTAATAAATACTTCTTTACTGTGATTTGAGTTCTGTAGTAACATAAACTAATGTCTCAGTAAGTTTTACCAGTGTTATCCAAATGCTTGACCCGACAAAACTATTATTTATTTTTTTATAGTTTTACCTTAACTTTTGAATAACAAAAAAATATTTTTAATTAACACTTATGTATGGCCACAAAATTGAAATAAAAATTTAATCCAATATAGAAATTGCGTGTAAAATTATTTACAAAATGAACATTTTTTAGACTATTTTTCTATTCACAATGTTGGTAGCTGCTTTATTACAGACATTTAAAATTATACGACAAGTCATGTTCTTCCTAGGTTTTGGGTAATAAAATTACAAAAACTTCAAGCATTCGCTTTTCTCAAAAAAAAATGGATGCTTTCAGAATAATTTCAAAAATATACGACACAATTGTCTTGATGTACAGGGTGGGCTATTTTCAACATTTTTAAAGGGAAACTCCTCCATCCAATTAAGATAAACAAAAACTGATGTCTGTGTATAAGGCTTATTTTTAATGAGAAACACAATGGCGAAAACTGCATGGCGATATCAATTATTAAATATCTGCATTTTATAAAAATGTCTGTAAATTGATTCCTGTCGGAAATTTTCAATTTCTGCAACAACATTGCTTCAGAACTTTCTTACGTAGACTCCAATGCCGTTTTCAAAATAAGTATACGGGGCCACGTCAAAAAGTAATTGTACCAAACTTACTTTTTTTTAAATAGAACGCCCTGTATATTTTTATCTATTTTATTTCTCTCATAAATACCCATTTTACCGGACCTTGGCCAATTATTTAAATAAAGTAAACGCGAACAAAAATTGATCAGGTACTTTGAAAGACCTGTCTAGTTCACAAAATTATCTATGCAGCGCTAACAAGGTACGTTGCTAAACTCACGGCTATGGTACGTATACATAGGACGCGACAAAATTTATGAATGACATGCATAAAAGAATTAACTTAGCTTGTATAACTAGGAAGTCTTCGGTGTTCGACAGTTTAATAATAATAATAATAATAATAATATTCTTTTATTCGCTTTTGGTATAAATATATACATGAGCATCGTCCAAATTCTACTAAAAGTAATAATAACACAAAAATACAAAAATACAAAAATACAATACAAGCTAATAGATATAAATAATCGATATCACAGTTAAACTCATATCACTGATTATAACAAAATTGCTGAAATTCTTTAATTGAATAAAAGCGTTTAAATTTAAGAATTTTTTAGTTTTGATTTAAATGTTGGTAATGATAATTCTTTCATGTATTTCGGTAAAATATTGTACAGCTTTGAGCCCGCATAATTAGGAGATTTTTCAAACAAACTGTACTTGTGTTTATCTAAGAGTATGAGATTCTTATTCCTAGTATGGTAGTTGTGTACATCAGAGAGGACAATTAGTTTGTGTATATTTGAATGTACATAAATCAGTAACTTATATAAGTATATACAATAGAAAGTTAAAATGTTTTGACTTCTAAAGCTTTCTCTGCAGGACTGTCTGTAATTTAAATTAAATATTAATCGAATTATTCTTTTTGTATCACAAAGATTCGTTTTGATTCGATAGAGTTTCCCCATACTACTATGTTGTATGATATAATCGGATACACTGTACCGTAGTATACTTGACGTATGTATTCAGGAGCAGACAGTGACTTTTTAAATTTATCAAAAGATAGTACATGCTATTTATTTTTTACAAATTACTTCAATATGTTTATTCCACTGTAAAACCTATCTACCGTCGTGCCTAAATATTTAATGTTGTCTTTTTCATCATTTTTGTATTCTTTATTCTCAAATATTGAGTATCAGACTCTAATCTAGATGATACTTGGAAATGTAAACACTGAGTTTTTCAGCATTCACGATTAGCTTATTTTTGTTACACCAGTTAGTGAATTCTGTAACCGCTTTATTTACTTTACTATTAATTTCCAACTCAGTATTTGCTGTAATTACTATGGTGGTATCATCCGCAAACATGAAAACTTCACCATCTGAAATGTTACTGGGTAACTCGTTTACATATAGCGAAAATATAATAGGGCCCAACGTACTCCCTTGTGGTGTTCCACAATTCAACTGAAAGGGGTCAGACATACTATTATTGAACTTTACCGTATATTCCCTATTTGATAGAAACGATTTTATCCATGTGTTTAGATTGCCCCGAATGCCAAAATTAAACATTTTTGGCATACAAACTCAATATCGATGGTATCAAAAGCACTACTGAGGTCAAAAATAGTCCAATTACATAATTATGTTTCTGTAGTCTCGTGTGTACTGTTTGTATAAAGTCTATAGTCGCCGTTTCTGTCGAAGAACCTGCATTGTATGCATACTGTTTTTTCGAGATTAAATTAAATTTTTTTAAAAATTTATTAAGTTGTAAGCAAAACATTTTTTCAAATATCTTGGAAAAAATTGATAAAAGAGATAGGTCTATAGTTACAGATTTCTTCAACATCACCTTTTTGTGGACCGGTATGATTAGGGATGTTTTTAAAACGGTAGGAAATCTTCCCTTTGCGACAGACATATTTAACAGATCTGCCAGTATTGGTGATACACTATCTATACAAAGCTTTATTGTTTTTATTGACACATTATCTATTCCCGATGAGTTTTGTTGGCAAATGACATTATCACACTACGTATGTCCAACGACGATACTGGAATAAAAGCCATAGTGGCTGAGTTTAATTTTGAGAAAGTACATTCTTTTGACAATGATTTCCCGAAATGAGATGCCATCTTTATATTTGTAGATTCAGCAAAATGCTTGGCAAATATATTAGTTATTTTACTTTTTCTGAAACATACGTGTTATCTGCTAGTTTAACTTTCTCACATACTTTTTCCTTTTAAAGTTAATCGGCAGATGTAACAGCTTCCGTATCCAAATCTAATATTTTATTATCCAATGAAGAAAAAGAAAATACCAAAATGGACTCCGTTGATAACAGTTGCTGGGCTGCTCACAAGAACCAGATAAACAACTTATCTTGGGTGGTGTCCTTGACCCGAAGAAGGTTTCAAAGTAGATGAAAATTCCAGCGTTAGGGTGATATCAGACTCACTTCGGTATTTTATAAGTTTCAGATTATTAAGCTTAAAAAATTCATTTAAAAAATTTCCGAAGACATTGTGTCAACCATTTATAAGTGGGCTGATATACAGGGTGTGGCGCGAAGAGTTTTGATTAAAAGTAATAGCGGATAAAGTTATGTTAAAAATCTGAAATTACGAAGCTATAGGTTTTCAATGACGCCGAGTTCAAATATAATATTGTCCTTAATGTGGCACTTCCGGTTATGCCGGAAGTAGACGTCAACTTTGTTATTTTAAATAGAACCTAGCATTTTTTATTTTATTTTCTAATTCTACATAAAATTTTAGATCAAATTTGTGAACAATGTCCTATACCAAAAATGAAGTATTTTCGAGATATTTTGATTTTTTTAAATTTTGAAAAAATCATAGTCTACATTGAATACCGATATCTCCATTAATAACGAAGCTAGTGACGTGAAATTGTAACTAATAAACAACAAGCGCTTGCCGTTAACTCCATGTGTTCAACTCATTGATATTTCATACAGAGTGTTTAAAACTTAGCTGCCACCGTGGCCAATTAAATCATTTATAAGCTGCTTACTTTAAATAGAACACCCTGTATTTTATTACATTTTTCGTTGTATTTTTAAGCCAATTCGTTTGGTATTAGTATTCCCTATACCTAAATCCAACCAGTTTTGAGATATTTCATTATCTTTGTTAAAACATAACAACACTTGATTATTTCAACATTAGTAAAGGGTAGGCCATGGCTGTCAAAGATTTGATAGTTAGAACGTTAATGTTTATGTTGTTTTGACAGTTTTCTTTACCAGTTTGTATTTCATAGTAAATAATGGCAAATGTAGGGTTTACTAATGATGATTTCCTAAATCTTATTATTATTTACGGCGAGTGTAATAGAATTGTTGAAAGGACTTATGTTTTAACAAAGATAATGAATTATCTCAAAACTGGTTGGATTTAGGTATAGGGAATACTGATACCAAACGAATTGGCTTAAAAAATACAGCAAAAATGTAATAAATACAGGTGTTCTATTTAAAGTAAGCAACTTATAAATGATTTAAATTGGCACGGTGGCAGCTAAGTTTTAAACACTCTGTATAAAATATCAATGAGTTCGACACATGGAGTTAACGGGCAAGCGCTTGTTGTTTATTAGTTACAATTTTACGTCACTAACTTCGTTATTAATGGAGATATCGGTATTCAATGTAGACTAAGATTTATTCAAAATTTTAAAAAATCGAAATATCTCGAAAATACTTCATTTTGTTATAGGATATTGTTTACAAATTTAATCTAAAATTTCATGTAGAATCCGAAAATAAAATAAAAATACTAGGTTACATTTAAAATAACAAAGTTGACGTCTACTTCCGGTATAACCGGAAGTGCAACGATAAGGACAATATTATATTTAAACTCGGCGTCATCGAAAACCTATAGCTTCGTAATTTCAGATTTTTAACATAACTCTATCCGCCATTACTTTAATCAAAGCTCTTCGCGCCACACCCTGTATTTAAACCACAGAGGAAACCATTGAAATAGTGCATGATATCGTGTTGTACAATAGCCAAGTAAAGATGAATGAGACAGTTCAAACTGTGGGAATATTGTAAGAAATGGTACGAAATATTTGGCACAAAGAATTAGGGATGAAGAAACTGTGCGCAAGAAGGGAATTTCGCAACAATCTTTAGACTAATTTAACTGGGATCTAACAATTTTTGTGCGGCAATTTGTCACCATAGATGAGACATGGGTCCACCACTACACGTCGGAAACAAAACAGCAGGTAAAGCAGTGGGTGAAAGCCGGTGGTTCAGCGCCAAAAAAAGCGAAATCGATCTCATCTACTGGAACGGTTATGATTATGATTTGGGATGCAAAACACATCCTGTCAATTAATTGCATTGCAAACAGCAGAACAATTACACTCGAATATTTCTTCAATTTTCTTGACTATCTGCATGTCAAAATTCGCGAGAAGTGAGCTGAATTAAATAAGAAAAGAATCATCTTTAACTAGGACAACGCGCTGCACACAAGGGTGTGTTGGCAACGGGAAACTGCCGGATTTAGGGTATGATTTGTTTGGCTACCTCTTCTGTTTGTTATTTTGGCATTCTCAGAATTTTGTCTGATTCCAAATTTAAAGAAATTTGTTTCTGGGAAGTGTTTTGCATCCAATGAAATTGGAATAGAGGTAAATGAATATTTTTACAACCATCCAGACTTTCATTTCCGCGAAGGAATACTAATGTTAGAGAAGCGCTGAACGAAGTGTTTTAAAGTCAATTGAGATTAGGTTGAAAAATAATGGAAAGGTGCAAATTTTTATTGTCAGGCCAAGAACTTTTACTTTACCCTTGTACAAATACAATTTTAGCTAATGCCAAATGTTCTTGAAGCGGAAAAGAATTTTTTTGTTATTGGACAATTAATTGTAAATTTTATTGATAAAATCATTGATATAACATTTGCAACTGCATTGGATTTCCATCAACCCGCTCGTTTTGGTGTCAAAATATATCAATCAGTATTTACAACCATTGTTGCTGCTGATCGTAATTCAGGTTCTTTTAGCACTAAAAATGGTGCAATTTTTTTTTGATCACAGCGAATAGTGTGTTGGCCAGTGATGAGAAAATAGTATATTGAAAAACAAGTGTCGCAACAACACTTTTTCTCGCACGAAGACAAAGTTTGTAGACCGATCGAAGGAACGTCTGCAATTGTCGGAGTGCGATAAAAAGTAGTTGTGGCACGTGTTTTTTATACTATTTTTCTATTTCGCAAAAATTTACTTCAAATACTTCAAAAAATAAATGTTAATATTTGATCTAGTTTTTTTTTTGGTTTAAAGCAGATTTTTGTGAAATTACCACAAATTTATAACCTAACTTCATGGTTTCTAATTTTTGTGAAAGCTTGGATTTAATAATGATTTACTTTTTCGTCTTTTATTGCCAACAGTATTTTAATATAAGCTCACTAAGTTGATGAAGAATTAAATTACTCAATTTCCATTGTTTTGTCAAAATAAAATAGTTTTCATCACAGTAAAACAAGAAGACTAAATTTTTGGTTGGAACGGATTGGTACTTAATCAATATAATAGTCCACCTTCAAAGACAACACCACAAGTGTTTGACAATGTTTGATATATCATGAATGCAACTTGAGCAAATCTCAAACAAGTTGAACTTTATATAATGACTTGTCTCATCCTCGCATCATACCGAAGAAAGATATTTATATCCTTACTGTGTGCAAGCAGTTTACCAACTTATTGAAACAATTATCCTGCACATATCCAATACTGTCAATGGCTTTGCAAACACTTTTATCAAGGACGTATTTGCTTAAGACTTTTTATTAATGGATTTTGTTTTACATTTACCGTTCTATAATTTTACAAACATGTGCATGTAGAGTATACAAAAAACATTTTGTTAAAGTGGTTCCGCTACACCTCAAAAGATCTTTTCAAGAGTCGGAATGTTTACTTTTTATAGTTTTGATTTTTCTTACAGCCTTACTTAAAGAATCTAACTTTTGAACATTAAGTAAATAATATTGAAGAAGTACTGAGGTAATAGTCTGTAAAATAGATGAGCTGAACACTCTTAACATGTTATTAAACGTTATCATTGGAATGTTGCATACAGTACAAAAATGTCTTAAAAATCATTGTAAACAAATTAAAGATTTATTACAATTGTAGATTAATGTCGATTTGATATTATTAAAATTTGCTTTGCTACAAATTACGGCAGATTTTTTATTTATACTTTTATCTTGTAGTTGATTGAAGATAAAACGACAATATGTATTGCGATGATTAATTTTGTACAGCATTCTTGATAAACAGAACAAAAGACAAAAGATGTAAATTAGGCCTTTATGTAGAGGAATTAGTCCAAATATTTGTTCTCAACCGACCCTGTAAAATTATAATGCAATGAATTTGTTAGATTTAAGAATTCTTACCAAAATAGGGAAGACCTTGCCGATGAGATGAAATCTGGTAAAATTGTCATTTAGGGCAAGCTGATATTATCTGTTGATAGGAATTAACATGTAATTCCTTAGTGAGCGAGGTAAAATCGCATTCCTGCGTTTGAAAATCCATGTCAGTTAAAATAGGTCCATGATCGGAAGGATGTTTCGATGACCTAAAATTGTGTAACAATAAAATAGTTGAGCTTGCACAAAACAAGCAGATTAGGTGTGTTATAGACAAAGAAAGTTGTAAATAAACCCAAAAGGTTTGAATTTGAGTGCGCCGATTTAAAAACACTAAAAATTAATTACAACTTTACCTCAAAATTTTGGGTTAAGGAAAGGTGCTAATTGTGAAGTTATGTGACATGATTATGTGTAAGTGCCGCATATCATTATTATCAAAATAGGAAAAGGCGTCGATTGAGCCGGATTTTGATAAGGAAGATGAAAATAAAATTATTATTAGTTGCAGAAAAACCCGATAGAGGCGGGATTGAATTTCAAAAAGACGCGCAAATTAATAAAATATCCAAATAGGCTATGCCTAAGTTATAAATCAGAGTACCTGCAATTTGAGCGTCTCTTCTTCGAATGGTCGTGGGCGTGAGTGAACCCAGAGGCTGCGCCAAATTTAAATAATAAATAATTAAGTGCTTCAAAGTATCAGTCCGAAATTTACAAGTTACGGGCTAGAAGTAAAGCCGTTGAATTATCCTTGAGGTACCATTCCAGGGATGAAAATAATTGGATAATGCGCAATAATTAAAACTGTAGGAGATTTGAGACTTAAAAGGAACAGTTAAAAAAATCGAAGTCCGGAAAGATAAAGAAATATAGGAAGTAAACTTACCAAGTTAGTAAGTGTAGTTTACAACGGGATGCAGCGTTAAATTCACTAGCACGGGGAAACCTGGAGCTTTAATCAAAGCATTGCTTGAGGCAGCATTGTAACTGAAAAGAAGTACTACGACAAATACGTGTGACAGAAAAGAGTGGCAAACAAACCTGAGTGATCATAATAAGGTTAAACGATTTTGTAATTAGTTTTAAGTCTTTTAATGCGTTAAGTTTGTAAATAATATCTATTATTTGTTAAGGTCGTTGCACCGGTGTTTACACCACTAGGGATGCGCGGAAACTGAAGTTTGCGTACGACAAAACTAAGTAAAGGTGGTGGCGCACCGCGGTTCAAAAACACCGGGAATATTTTAGTTAAGGATTTATAGTTTATTTTAGTGTCGATTTCAGCACGGTGGAGAACAAATTAAACCAATAAATAAGTTTGTGTGTCAGTCAGTTGTTTTTATTCTAGCCAATCTGAACGTAAAAGAGGCTGTATACGTTAAGCAAACAAATAAGAAAGAGCTAGCCAGGTAAATTATTTAGGGTGATTTTGCTACAAGTAAGATCAAAATTTTCAGAGCGTCCTAACGTAATTTACCCTTTCACACAAATTTTATTTGCACCCATTAGTAATCCCTTTTATTAATATTGAAATATACACCCCATTCATTTCAATTTATAGAGCCTCTCAACACGGGGCGTTTAACATTAACATTTACCTAATAATATCACAATTCATTGCAGTATGTATAGTTGCCTACACTAAAATCAATTTTATTTAAATTAATGTAAGTCATATATGCGCGGTGGATGGAAGAATATGGTGTGTTAAGTATTGTTTCATAAATTAATATTAAATTTTCATTGAATATTATCATCTACTTAATAAGAACTAACCAAACAAAACCTTACTTAATTTTCTTACGTCAAAATTAAAACTGTAAATTATTTGGTTATACACTAAAATTTTTAAAATCCCTAAAACAGTACAAAAAAGCTTCTATTTCCGTATCGTGTACAATACGGAAACAAAGCTATAGAAATTGCAATTTACCATATCGGTAGATTAAAAACGTAATTGGTTAGTTTGACGAGGACAAAAAGCTGCATATTTTCTGTACAAAACACAAAGTTGAAAAATGCAGCTCTCATGTGTGATCGTAAATATGGTTGTTAAATTCTTTGAATTACGTGAAGTGACCATAATACCATGGGTGTCCCATAATTAAGGCGTCAAAATTTACCAGTAGATTTTATGTTCAAAAGTAATGCAAAAAGTCTGAATAAACATAAGTAGAAAGATGCTTCCTAAGGGAGCTACCGCCCTTGAAATGTGTGACCCTCAAGATGGTTTTTATTTAATATCTCTGCAACTAATAATGATAATAGAGTAAAATTTAGTAAATTTACTATTCTTTTATTTTCAAAAAGATGGGCTAATAGCAATTTCAAAATTTTACTTATGAATGCATAAAATAGGGGTGCGGTGGAGTACAAACTACCCCAACTTTTTTGTATGTATTGTTTTCTTGGTTCTTATGTATAATTATAAAATTTAGAATTTTTACATCAAAAATGTATACTTATTGAAACTCGATAGGACGAACGGTTTCGAGTAAAATTGATTTGAAGGTTTTACTGCATTGATAAATTTGCAATTTTTGTAAAAATTTTGCGATTATAGTGACCGTGGAAAATGAAATAAACTGATTCATAGGTTTTATTGAATTTTTATTTTTATTAACTACAGTTAATGCGTCAAACAAATAACTTTTGTAGGATTTTTTTGTAGGGTAGTTTGACTTATTAGTAAAAGTTATAATATTGTAAGTGTGTTTTGAATTCAAGTGCAAGCAGCCATCACCCTTGCTAATAGCTCTTCCGGGTGGTGGATTGGTTTTTGTACACTAAACCCTTAACATGACCCCATAAAAAAATACATAACGGTTACGTCTGGGGACCGTGCGGGCCAACGTAAAAGTCCCCTTGTCCAATCCAAGCGTTCGGAAACACTTGATCAAGGTGCTCATGTACCATCAGAGCAAAATGAGCTGGCGCCCCGTCGTGCTAAAACCACATTCTGCGGCGGATGTTCAGCGGTACGTCCTCCAAGAGACCTGGTAGCATATCGGCAACAAATTGTCTGTAAATAGGACTAGTCAAACGCGGCGGAAAAAGGTATGAACCGATGACGTGGTTACCCACAATGCCGGCCCAGATGTTAATAGTAAACTGCTGTTGATTTCTTCTCAACGCAATAGTGTGTAGATTATCATCCCAAATATGACTATTGCGGCTATTAAAAAAGCCGTCCCGAGTAAAACAAGCTTCATCCGTCTACAACGCATGTTAGCTGAAATCAAGCTGCGATTAATTTTGCTGGATCCACCAACGACAAAAGTCTCGTCAAGACGGATAGTCGTCCGGTCCCATCGCCTGCACTTTCTGTAAATGGTACGGATGCAAGTTTTCTTTCTGCAAAACACGATGAACAGTTGATCAAGCCATCCTCATCTTATGTGCAAGAGCATGTATACTTGTTGACGGTTCCTGCATTACATGGTCAAGCACTGCTTCTTCAATAGCTACTGTACGTACCATGGGAGGTGCACCAGCACCATGTTGCAGTTTGAAGTTTTCACTTTCGCGCAGCTTACGTTGCGTTCTTTCAAACACTTTGTACCAAGGATGCCGACAATGTGTTTCCTCATAAATGAGATGGATATCTGCTAATTCTTGAAATGAGTACTCTGCCACTGTAAAAACAAAATTAAACACTCACTCAACTGTGCTTGACAGCATTGACAGAATACCTCACTTTGTTTTCAACAGCCACTATGATTGCAAAATTTTTACAAAGATCGCAAATTAATCAATGCAGCAAAACTTTCGAATCAATTTTAGTGAAAAACAGTTCGTTCTATCAAGTTTCAATAAGTACACATTTTTGTTGTAAAAAATTTTGAATTTTTATAGTTCTACATAAAAACCAAGAAAACAATACGTACAAAAAAGTTGGGGTAGTTTGTACTCCACCGCACCCTTATTTTATGCACCCCTAAGTAAAATTTTGAAATTGCTATTAACTCAACTTTATGAAAATAAAAAAGTTAGTAAATTTACCAAATTTCACTTTATTATCATTATTAGTTTCAGAGATATTAAATAAAAAACTCTTGAGGGTCACACATTTCAGGGGCGGTAGCTCCCTTAGGAAGCATCTTTACACTTATGTTTATTTAGATTTTTTCCATTATTTTTGAACATAGAATCTGCTAGTAAAGTTTGACGTCTTAATTATGGGACACCCTGTATATTTCTTAACATGTTCTACGCCATTCACTACAAAGAGGCAGGCCCAGCCCACTGACAAGCGCCAAAAATTCCGAAAATTGTAACTACTTTACATAACAACCAATGGTCATGAGGAGCTTTAAAAATATTATTTAACTTAAAAGACCTTGCTATTTCTAGACGTAACGGTCATTTTTTCTCTTAAAAAAAGCAATTAGCTAAAATCTACAAAATATCACTTTTTTGATAATATTTGTAATACGAAAACAAACCTGCAAACTTGAACACTTTTTTTAATTTCTGAGCAGATTTTTAATATGGACGATTTCGGCCACAAAAAATTAGGGTTAAATTTTTTCTATAATAGGTAAAGATACTCTAAAAGAACGCTTTTTGCTGCACCAGCTACATTATTGTTGATCTGCCAATTATTTAATTTTTTATATTCCAAAGCAGTTTCTTTCGAAGCATCTACTTTGACGTAGTCATCTCGAAACTGCCGCTTCGACGCAATATCGTTTTGATGCAAACTCATCTTGGCGCGAACTCATCTCAACCCAAGCTCATCTCGACGCGAGCGGATCTCAATTCGAGTTTACTTTGTATAATAAAAACAAATCTTTTACACATATAAATAAGTTTCTTCCCTTAAAATTTAGTAACAAATAATTTTTAAAGTTTGGCCACGTACTTAATTAACATTCTGTATGTACGATTACTTTACATTGTTCGAACAAATGTTATTTAATATTTCTCCATATCGCAACTTTTTCTTCTTCTTCTGTAGCCTCTAAGTCATTCACTATTGGACATAAACCTCCCTCAAATCCCTCCACCCGTCTGTGTTCTGCGCTAGCTTTCTCCAGTGCAGTCCCTCAAATTTTTTTAAGTCATCTGTCCATCACATCTGTGGGCGACGTCTACTTGATCAACCTAGCTATGGTCTCCACTGTAATATTACTGTATTCAATTTTTGATGTGGTTGTCTAGCGTTCTGTCCTGCAAAATCCCATTTTATTCTTGTAACCCGTTTTCTGACGTCTTTCGCCTTAGATACGTGTCTGATCCATGTGTTTGTCTTTTTGTCTGATATTTTTACGCTTATCATCATTTTCCCCATGGTTCTTTGTGTTTTCACTACCTTCTCCATGTTTATTTTGGTCAATGTCTAGGTTTGTGAAGCATAGGTCAGGATCGGGAGAACACACTGGTTCTGAGATGTTGGGGTATTTTTCCATATCGCAACAGATATGTTTAAATAAAAGTTGTCCATAATATACTTTTCTGGGGCACCATACATAACACGTACATCACAATACAATATTTAAAATGTACCGTACGATTAAATTAAATAAATAATGGGCAACGTCCGCCCATTTTCTTTTTTATAAAATTTTTTCCGTCAATTTTTTTTGCAGGAGGGTTTTTATCCGCGACTTTTTGTACCAAAAGAGCAAAAAATGCTTTTGATGTAAACTATATATTGATAACCTGCATTGTTCACAGCCAAAATACAAACAAACTGAAAATACAAAAACAGTAACACTTATTAACTCAAATTTAATCTTGTGTTTAGATAGGTTTGCGTTGACATGAACTCGCGTCGAAATAAGCTTGAGTCAAAGCGGTAGTGTCGAGATGCCAGAATCGAAATGACGTGTAGAAATAAGACTCGTTCAAATCATGCTAAATACTTTACTTTGGTGAAAAATTGGTGTTTTTTCATTTTGTTCGATCTGTTACAAAAAATACAATATCCGGCACTGGGAACCAGCATTCAAAGAAGACTAAATACATCCGAACTCGAAGATAAATTGATTAGAGGCTAATCTTTAGATGTCTTACAAATAGAAAAACATAAAAAAATGTTCTTGTGCGACAATACGATTAGATTTGTCAAAAGATAACTAAAAAATGGGTCTAAATAAGATGTTCCTTGTCTGCTAATGGTACAGTCCTATCAAAAATTAATGGGAGGGGTTTAGCTGTAGGGGGTTTTATATGATCTAGATCGCAAGTCAAAGAGTGGTGGAAGGAAGTATTTTTATGAATCTCATGGATGGCTTTAGTCAATTTGTGGGTCATATGGAGAAAGCTTTATAAACAAAAAAATCGCCTGTTTCAATGTATTGTTGCTCTAGCATAAGAACTAATAAAAAAAACAAAAGTATCGCTAAAATACTAAGCTTAACCTCAACAGGTAGACCGTCAAAGAAAAGTAATTTTTTTACTACGGTTTCTCTTCTTCTTCCCGTAGAAGGAAAAAGCAGAAGAAAATGCAGACAACGTGCAGATAATAAAAACATCAGACTCGTACAACAACACTATGCCAAGAGTGTACTGTTCCGCAATGTAAAAATTATTTTACATCCTATCATAACAAAATGTTTATATTTTGTTTAATAATATGGATTGAAAAGCCTGTTTCCTATAGATTAACTTTGTATTTCATATGACTAGTGGTATAAACATGTACCATGTTACCTGACTGCTGATACACATATGCAAGTTGTCCTAATTGTCATGGGTTACTATTGGTATCTTGCAACTAAATAAACTACAAGGTTGATCAAATTAGACAAAATGTGCAGTTTTTGGGGGACATCAAAAATTTAGTTTTATATTAAAAAAAACAATAAGCGAGTGTCAGTTTGTGTTTAGAAAATGGCTAGGTACCAGAGAAGCCCTTTTAACCTACAAATACTAGTGGAAAAATGCAGAGATGTCAGCGTAGATGTGTGTTCTTGCTTCATTGATTTCTAAAAGGCTTTTGATACAGTGCAACACAAAAAACTATTAAAAGTTCTAAAACTATAGGTCTGGATAATAAAGATACACGCATTATAATGAATTCTTACTGGACTCAGACAGCGTCCGTAAGAAATGACAGAGAAACAGCGTAGAAATTAAGAGCAGAATAGAAGCATCGTTTGTAAACATTTCAAAAAATTTATATTCTGTAGAAACCTAAACCTACAACTTAGCATTCGCATGGTACTATGTTATTTTTCTGCCTGTTCGCTTGTATGGAGTAGAAACATGGACGCTCACCCAAGCAACAACTAAAAGGATAAAAGCTTTTGAAATGTGGATGTACAGAAGACTACTTAAAATATGTAAAGTTGAAAGAATAAAAAACGAGACTGTTCTACAAAGAATAGAAAAGAAACCAAAAATAATTATTACGATCAAAAAAAGATAAATTGAACATTTGGGTCATATAATACGTGGCGATAAATACAAATTATCACAACTAGTTATACAGGGCAAAAAAAACGCCGGTAAAAAAAATTTACATGTATGGTTTGGGAAAAGATCAAGATCCTTGTTTCGTAAAGCAGTGTCTAAAGTAGAAATAGCTTTGATGGTTGCAAATCTTAGCTAGGAGATGCACTATATGAAGAAGATTAGCTTCTAATTCAAACACAGTCTGCGCTATCTATCCTCGTCTTTAAATCACTATTTTTTTTTATTTTCTACTCAAAATTTTGCTGTCGATTTTTTTTCCTTCAATTTTTTATTTCCTCTTATACTGTGTGTCCCAGGAAATCTGAAGCATTGGGTTTAACAAGGGGAATTTGAAAAGTCCGATTTATATGTCCCCAAAGTGTTTTTAGGATATTTTCAGTATCAAAACTCATTACAATGTGTACCAGAAAACGTTTTTTGTAAAAAAATTTAAAGTGTAACAAAACATATCAAAAATAGTTCAAAAAAATATTGCGTGGTAAAAAGCTTTATTTAAATAAACAAGTAAGAGATGCGTCGTTCATGTTCGGCGTGGCTCAGTTGTCTAAACGCATTACCACTGATTTATCGCCAATTCTTACGAAGGTTCAAATCCCCCAGACTAATCCTATTTTTTAAGTTGTGTTATTATTTTAAATAAACAGCGTTTAATTTCTATCAATAAAGAGATGTTATTAAAAGTTTAAATTTTTTACTTGAATTGGCAACAAATTCACTAAAACATTATTCAAATTATTAAACATAACGCGTGATTCAAAAAATTTTTCATCAAACGTTGCCATAAACGACAAAGCAAGATATAACAGGTGTATCTTAGCTTAGCTTGTACATTCGTCAATTCTGACAGATTTAATTTCAATTTTTTTTAATTAATAATTCAGATGACTTCAATAGTTTAATAGTACTTTGGTAGGTCCAACACATTCAGTTTTATGTATTTAGAATAGAATTACGTGAATTTTTCATGGTCCAGTTTAATGAAAAAATTTTTGAATCACGCGTTACCTACATATTATTTATTATTACCTACTTAACGATATTAAAACCATTTTAGTACGTTTTAATTTGTAACAATAAATGAATGTAGTTGTTGACATTAATAACAAGAATTACTAGTGTTCAATCATCATCTTGTTTGAATCAATCTTTTATAATAAATAAATATTTATGGTGATTCAGAAAAGAACCGATTAAGATAGAATGTTCGAAATGCTGTCCGTTTTGTACTAGACAGTAGCATAGCATTATTGTAAAACTGCATACGAACGTTTGCTTGTAATTGTTTTTTTAGGTAGATACAAAAAATTAGAAATTACGTGTACGTGATTAATGAAGCATTTGAACAATAAAACAAAACATAAGGCGGTTGCTACAAGTGTCGAAAAACAATGGTACATCAAAATACATTTTGTACTTTGTGTCAAGATTTCCTTGTTCGTTTCTTAAATAATTGTTTGAGTTTTGCGATTAGTTTGTTATACATTTGTATAAATAATGGAGAATTTAACATTGGAGCAGCGAATATTCGTTATTCGTTTGCATTTTAGTGGAAGTAGTTGCCGTCAAATACAACAGCATTTTCTAGGAATGCTTGAAGAAGTACCGAGTTATTCGACGTTTCAAAGAATTATAGATAAGTTTATAATGCTGGTGGGGGGAGGAGGAGGTAGAGAGAGTAGACAGGTATAGATACTTAGGTTACAACATCAGATACGATAACAAAGATGGAGACTATATAAAAGAGATGAAAATGAAAGGAAATAGAATACTAGAACAAGTATGGGGGTTAGGGAAAAGGATATTTGGTAAAGATATAGAGAAAAGGATATGAATGTTTAAAAAGTTGGTAAAAAGTATGGTACTGTATGGAGCGGAGATTTGGGGTTGGAGGGAATGGCAAGAGCTGGAGAAGATACAGGAGAAATACTGGAGGTGGACGTTAGGACTAGAGAAGGAGACACCGGGGTATATAGAGGAAAAAGATCTAGAAATAGAAAAAATAAGGATACAAGCAGGAAGAATTGCAGTAAGGTATGAAGAAAAAATGGGAAGTAAGAAGGAAAATGAAATACTATATGAATGTTAGAAAAAAATCGAGGCACAGAAGGTAAAATATGGGGAAGAAGAAAGAAGAAACTACTATGAAAGAGTGGGATACGCGAGAGAAGAGATAAAGAGATTAAGAGAGGAGGGGAGAAAGATGGAAGAGGAAATAATTGCAAAAGATAGAGATACTCAGAAGCAGGAGAGAAGGGCAAAAATAAAGGAAGGAAAATATAACGAGAAATACATAAAAATAATGACTGACAAGACACCAAGGTACATAACAAAAGGAAAAGGAATGAATGAAATAAGAATGATTGCAACGTTTAGAATGGGTAATGAAGAAAGTGAAAATAAATATTGGATGAGTGATGAGGAGAGATTATGCAGGTTGTGTGGGGATTAATGGGAAAATATAATGCATATGAAAGAAGGATGCAAGGAAACAAGACACGAGGAAAAAGAATGGAAGTTACTACTAGGAGAAAAAAGGGAAGGGAAACAATGGATCAGGGAAGTGTTGGAGAGGAGGAAAGTGATGGAGGAGAGAAAGAGAAAAATACTGAAAGCTTAGAGAAGAGAGGAATGGGAAGTTGAAGAGAAAAAACAAGAATTAGTTATTTAAAGAGGTGGACTTTAGGATTAGATAATAAAGACCAGGATACCTAATAATTCAAACAGAAAACAGAGCATTGAAACTGAAGGAAAGGATGGAAAACAGAAAAGAGAATAAAATGCTGTACATATGTTAGAAAAAAATAGAGGAACAAAAACTGAAATAAAGTAAAGAAAAAAAGCTAAGAGGTGAAGGAAGAAAGATAAAAGAAGAGATAGTAAAAAAGACAAACATAACCAGGTGCAGGAGAGAAGAACGAAGATTAGACAAGAAAGATATAACGACAAATACAACGATTTAGTAATGGATGGAATCAAATATGGATAAAAAAAATGATTGGTAAGGTTTTTTTAGTTCAATTTCGTATTTAGTTTTAAGTTTAAAAAGTTTGTGAAAGAACCGAATCACTTTGTTTTTTTAAAAAAACAAATAAATTTGATTTGATTTGATTTTGATAAGTTTATAACAACTGGGTCTGTTAGAATACGTAGTAATGATATTCTCAAACGACCGCAAGAGTTGGAATTGAGAAACACCGAAGTTGTCCTAGCTGCAGTTTCTGTTACAAATAAAACATCAGTGCGTACTATTCAGGTAGAAAAGGGGTTTCGAAATCAATGGCACAACGCATTCTTCAAAAACAACAATACAACCCCTACAAACTTCGAAGATGCCTGGAGTTGCGAGCTGGCGATGATAACTCCAGAGTAGAGTTTTCCAAAGTAATGCAGGATACCTGCAACAACAACAGGGATTTCTTGAGAAACGTTGTTTTACTGATGAGAGCACATTCACTTTGCACAATAAACCTAACAGTCAAAACTGGAGAATCTGGGCTCGTGAAAACACTAACATGGCGGTGGCGGTGCGAACCCAGTATCCTTTAAAAGTGAATGTGTGGGCTGGATTGTTCCTTGACAGAGTTCTCGGTACTTTTTTTATCGAAGGCAATCTTAACTGAATGTCTTACTTAGAATTGCTCCAGAACAGAGTAGTACCAGCATTACGAGAAACAATGGAAGATCTGCAACAAGAAGTTTGGTTTCAACAGGATGGCTGTTCAGCACACAACTCGGTGATACTTCGACAATATTTAGCAAATACCTTCCATGGTGTTATTAGTTTACGGGGACAAATTCAGTGGCCGCCACGATCTCCTGATCTGGCACCTTGTGATTTTTTCCTATGGGGTCATCTTAAAAACAGGATTTATCAAAACCAACCCAATTTGTTAGACGATTTAAAGATTGCAATCGGCGAAGAATGTCAGCAAATCAATGCTCGACAGTTATCAAATGTGCGTCGGGAGTTTTATAATAGGCTGGGTTACTGTTTAGTACAAAATGGAGGCATTTTTGAACATTTGCTTTAAGAAAACCATTATAATCGGTTCTTTTCAGAACTACCATAAATATTTAGTTATAGTATTTATTTAAACATGACGATGATTGTACACTAGTCGCTGTTCGTATGTCAATAACAAAATTCATATATTGTTACAATTAAAACGTACCAAAATCATTTCAATGTTGTTAGTTAGGCCCAGTTGTACAACTGACTCTTAGTTATCATTCCATTGCGTGTCCGTTTACACCAATAGCGCTTAAACTAGGCCGTATGCACCAACACAGCTTAAATTCAAGCAATGCTTAAAAAATTAAACACAGTTGTTAAAACCACAGCAACGATTGTTTTTAAGTCTCACTTAAGTTTAATCTGTATGGGTACAAACGGCAGTAAATGTTTAATAATGATTCATATTCTACTATGGACCAGTCGCACCAACGCGATTAAACTTAAACAATGCTTAAAACTATCGTTGCTATGGTTTTAACATTTGTATCTCAAGTTTTTAAACATTGCTTAAGTTTCAATTGTATTTGTGATACCAATTATGAATCTATTGCCAGTTCAATTAAAAAATTTAAACTAATATCTCGTTATTGATCTAAATTAAATAGTGATCATTTAAAATAATAACCTAACTTAAAAAAGAAATCAGACTGGGGATTTGAACCTTTGTTAGAAGCGGTGATAAATTAGTGGTAATGCGTTAAGACAACTGAGCCACGCCAAACATCAACAACGCAGCTCTTACCTGTTTATTTAAATAAAAAATTTTATCACGCGTACATTTTTTTAAATATTTTTAATATGTTTTGTTGATTTTAATAAATTTTTACAAAAAACGTTTTCTGGTACACTTTGTAATGTGTTCTGATAGTGAAAATATCCTAAAAACACTTTGGGGACATATAAATCGGACTTTTGCAATTCCACATGTTAAACCTAATGCTTTAGATTTCCTGAGACACACGGTATAACGTAATCCTTTCTGTAACGATCTCACAATATTTTTTACTATATTTCTATTTTTTTATTTTTCTTGTATTTGTGTATATTAATCTCTTCTCACTATCTTTGCTTCCATAGTTTTTTTCCTCCACAATCTTTTTAGTTCTTTTCTCACATAACCTCCCCTTTCATACAATAATTATTTTCCTTTTTACCATTCTTTATTTTTTGGGATTCCATATCTTTCCAACTTTCGAATAATATTTAAATCTTTTCCTAATACATCACCGCTTTTTCTTTCTCTATTTTTGCTTCCTTTTATACTATGTGCCCTGCTGTTTCGCTTTTGAAACCCAATATCTACTTTCAGTACTTCTCTTGTACTATACCTTCTAGTTTCACCCATTATTTCCATTCCTACATTTTTGCTCCGTACATCATTACTCCTTTGACTATTCTTTCAAATAACTACCGTTTTTTTTCTAAATCTTTCCCGAATATTATTTTCCCTATTCTCTACAGTTGTCCGATTATCAAAGTTTTTTTTTTCTTATAATTTCCTTATTTGTCCAATCACATTGTTATCGTATTTTGGAAAATATCCTTTGTACTTTTATTAGTCTTTGATCCCTGTTTCTTCCTCTTTTCAACGCCATTATATTTCCTTCTTTTCCTCTTTCTTCCTTTTAAATTCCATAATCTATGTTTTGTTTACGTTTGCCTCTAACTTTTTCTCTTTCAAGTGTTTCCTTAGAGTTTTTATTTTTCTTTTCATATTTGTTTTACTTTTTGATATTGTCGTCAGCATACGCCAATACTCGTACTTTTTTTCTTCCTATTACTATTCCTCCCTCATGGCGTCTCTCAATTCTTCTTCTAGTCCCGAATGTACAAAACAAATAAAAAGTATAATATTTACATTACATTTACATTACATTACATTTAGAGAAAATTCGTAAAGAACAATTTTTTGGATTTTTGACGTTCTTCAATTTGGTATCTTTTAAGAAAATTTGGCACGTCTTACTTACTTTTTTAAATACGGACTTGTATTTTTTATTCCATTAAAAAATTATTTTTTTCTGATTTTAATGATACCCATATATGTTTGAATTTTAATGATAAAAAAATAAAATTAAAATTTTATTAGAGTTTTAAAAAAATGATGTAGCTCAGACTTTTTGCTTCTTGTGGTTTAGAAATAAAACAAGCATAATTGCTTTTAATTTCCAATAACGTTTCTATAACTTTTTCAATTGAGTATTCTTTAACAGAATTATAATAAGGATCGTCTCGATTTATTACGAAACATATTACTCATCATACTGCAATTATTTTTTAAACTAAATAAAAGCGATCAATTTAATTTGCACTTATGATTGCATAATATTTAAGTATTATTTTATCCATTCTATAAATGTTAAGTTTTAGCTAATAAAATAAATAAACACCAATAAAATGTTCGCGGTACTACTTACAGACCAATCGTAAAAGTTTTTCTTGTATTCTAACGGCAATAATTTTTAAGTAAGTTCGTTTATTAATGTAAATAGTTTTATTTACTTTGTATTTATAATTTCCACACCAGCGAATTAATGTTATTAAACTAAATTTTGTGATAAAAGTCTGGTGAAGTAATTAAAATAATAAAAAATCAATTAAACAATAATTAATTTGAGGTTAGGTTTGTGTTAAAACAAAAATTGGAATATCTTTGTAGCGCAAGTATTTTGTTTAAAAAAACAGCAGAACAAACAGAAATTTATTTAATCTAAAATTAATTAATTAGAAAATTACAGGATCCTAACAAATTTTCAAAGATAGTACCAATAGATGGCGGTGAAAACGAGCAGTTATTTACCTTCCTTTTATTTAAAAACGACCGTTATGACAATTAAAATCAAAATGCAAATTTAAAAAATTAATATAAGGAAACACAAACATACGCGTGTTTCTTTTTAAAAACGTCCGCGTAATAATAACGTCAAATGCGTGATAAAAATTTAGAAAAAGAAGCAAGATAACGTGACGTCACAACGTAAATAAATAAAATTTTAAATAAAACTATTGTCACAAATAAACGTTTTTACGTAAAGTAACACGAATAAGTGTTAAAATAAGATTAGTGCTTCGGAATTTAATAATTATAATTAAATTTTAAAGAATAAACGAATGCTCACCGAACGCTACGGCATAATGTAAGTGCATCGTAGGAATCAAAAAAGATTCTGTATTTTAAACATTCCTTTAAGTGCTACGAGTAATTAATTAAAAATTCCGTCAATAAAAGCAGCTCCGGAGAGAGATCACCAGGTCCAACAAACGTTAACCTAAAAATCTCTGAAAAGAAGTCAACAAATAAATAAATATTTGCGCTTACCTCAAAATTGTCTGACTAAGATTAATCCTTTTGTAAATAAGTTTAGTTTACTTTTGTAAAAAATTTTGTAATAATTTGTCGCATGTAACTACTGTTAACATTTAGCGAGCGCGCACCACGTGGTAATTAAAATTAAAATTCATGCGCGTTTGCAAAATAAATGTTACCGCGAATGTGTTTAAAATTGAATTAAAAATAATATTTTATTTGTGTGAAAATAAATTCTTTGTGAATTACGCCGTGTTTTAAATTAACGAAGTAATAGGAATTTATGATTCAATTGGAATTAATACGACTAAGCTAAAAGAAAGTTATTTCTAGTAACGACTGCAAATAATTAAAAATTGAGTATCGTCTTAGTAAAATAAAACTTGAGAGATAAAAGCCATTATTTAGTGTTAAAAAATTAATAATTAAAATAAAAGTTAAATAAGAACTTTTAACATTGCAAATATCTACGTAATAAAAAACTATTTAGGTAAACTACGATTATTCCGTAATCGTTTTTGTAATTTCTATTATTTAAAGCTGCTTATTTAATTACTATTTTGTAATTTCAAAATTTTTATCGTACAAAATACATAAACTTTAAGTTTGACATTTAATTTGTATTTAGGAGAGCTTAGAGACCATTCCTACAAAATTTCATAATATTCGAACGACATCAATTTTTATATTCATTCGATTTCAATTTTTCTTAAAAATATATTTGACAGTAATATTTAAAACGTTTTAAAACACACATTTATATTTTGCTAATAATCGACATTGCACTTTTTTTAAAATTTTTAAAAATCAAGTGCACGATGTTTTTTTATTTATTTTGAAAGCGAAAAAACAAAATTTTTGTTTAAATCAAATTATTACATCAAGTACATACTTAAAAATTAAATCAGCAATTTTGAATAGTGATAGATTAGAAATTTACTAAATTTGAATCGGGTATAGTTAAAAACATACCATAAGACCATTGAAAATTTTTAATTTGAAATTGGAACACATATTTTGTAACACGCTGTATAACTTTTATGCCATCAAAAGTAGGTATCAATAATTGTACGTAAAACAATTACAAAATTTGATTATTCCGAGTTGAATTATCAATTAACTCTTACAATCAAACTTCAGTAATTTGGAAAATAATTTATGTTATTGTTACAAATTTCATGGGTGTTGTTCACAGAATATGTATTATCTTTTGAAAAACCCAAGTAGAACAAAACATTGGCGTAACGTAGACGCAATATATTATCAATATTGACATATTGGCGCAATATAGAGCCAATGTCATTAATATTGGCGTAACATTGGCATAACTGGGTGTTACATATATTGGGGTTTCTATATTGGTATTTCATATATGGTGCTATATTGGATACAGACATTTTTTTAATATTGTTCAATTTGCAATGACCCAATATTTGTAGATTATTGGTTAATGTAATATTGTTTCGTTTTAAAAAATCAATGTTGGCCCTATAATGTTTGCCCAACGCTGACCCAATAATTGAGAAAAAAATTGAGAAACCGTAAAAACTGAGATCTTGGCGAAACTTTTGTAGTATATTAGTTGTGCGATATTGTTTTATCTTGTAGAGCTAATATTGGGCAAATTATAATTAACGAATGTAGACCTGATATTGAAAAAACTTAAATAGTCAAAATTTTTACAACATAAAATTTTCTACTGTTTCATAAATATTGGCTAAATGAAAAGACTCCTACAGTGGTTTAATGTTGGTAGTTTATTAGTTGTACAATAATGCTTACTTTGAAGAATCAATATTGGGTCAATTACAGTTTCTTATAGTAGAACCAATAATTGAAAAATATACAATAGCCAAGACTTTACCAACATAAAGCCCTACTTTTTTTTAAATATTGGCGATATGTAAAAGTTTCAACATTGGTTCAATCTTGGCAGTTTATTGGTTGTTCAATATTGTTTTACTTTAAAAAATAAATATTGGCCCAATTATAGTTTCTCATTGTAGAATAATTGAAAAAAAAATTTTTAAATATGAGCCGAAAAGGACTTAATTTTTAGGTCTCAAATTTATAATCTTTTTTACACCTAAATATTGTGTAAAATGTGTGTAAATATGAATTTAATTAGCAAAAACACTGCAATAAAAGTTCGTTGTTACTTACTGAGTACAAAAACAAAATTTTCAGGTATTTTGTTTTAAATATAAATTAAACAATTAATGTTAACGTTAACAAACTAAAAACAAAATTATCATAATCTTATGTTTGACAAAATTTGCAAAGGAAATTGGAAAAGATACTAAAAGTATTTCATCAAAATTTAGACACATTTTTTTTTACGCATTTCAATTTTAGAACGCGGTCGTGTTTTGGTCGAACGTTGGTAAATTGGAAACATTTACGTAAAATATTTTACATGAAAGATGTGTAAACGGGCGTTTCGTTTTTCTCAATCGTTTTGACACGTCTCAATTTCAGCAATCGCCACTTACGTTAAACACGAAACTTTTTTTTTTTATTTTCAGACGCTTGCACCGTTACACGCTATTCTACTTTTCAACATAAAATTTTCATGACTTTCGTTTGCGACAGAAAACTCAAATATATACTTCAAAGATGACTGTTACAATTTTATACATGCGACGAACGCAAAAGCGCTTCTATTTTTTTAAAATTTCGAATAAAAATTTTTCGCAGGAAAATTGTTTAAAAGGCGTTATTACGTCTAGCTTTATTTTCCAGACACTTTCTACAGTTTAAAGCTGTGTGCGGTGAGATGTGAGAGCATCTCGTTACCGTGTGTAATTTAATTTTCAACAAGGCTTTATATTTTAATCAATGTAAAATGGGATCTCTGCACTTCGAGAATGGCTCAACATCTTTTCAAGGCAAAATAACGACTAGTATAGAAGATTTTTTTACAAAAAAAAATGGCAAAATTTTAGATTTTTGTTGTTACAACCTATTTTGCTTTAAATCTTTTGTTTTCGCTAGCTTTTTGAGATACAGTTTTATAAAACTTTGTAATAAATTCATCACGTTTAAAGTCAGTATGTGATGAAAATTTCGATAATAACGTGTTTGTTTTACAATTCTTGTTTGGCCCAAGTAAATCATTTGAAAATTTTTGTATTTATAATTAATGTATAAAGATATAATTACGGCAATTTTCAATTAAAAACAATATCATAAATAGAGGTTGCACCGTAGCTCAGCAATAAGGGGTGGTTCGTCACATGATTTTTTTGTGAAATATAAGTGAGAGTAAATGGTTGCAAAACCGTCAATAGAAATCGATAAATTCGTCCAAAGTCCAGTGGGAGCCAAACAAGGTCACGACGTAAAATAACTTCCAGCCCCTATTTACCTTGTACAGGAGAAGACTATCTGTCAGAAAGTGCTGACAAAAATATCTAAAACTTATCATTAACCGCACAAAAACAAAATTAAACATACGTAAAAAGGTTCGTTACGATGTAACATTAACAAGATTTATTGCATTTAGAACATAAAACTACTAATTGATGGTGAAAACTTCTTAATTTTTGGGGTTAAGGTGATTTGGTCAATAAAACAATATACCTATTTTATTCGACGTTTTGACTGGCATGTGTCCAGTTTTAAAGCCAATCATCTGAACTCTTGAAAAAGACTGGAAACATGCCAGTCAAAACCTCGAGTGAAATATGTACAGTGTTTCATTGACCCGATTTTTTAACTCTAAAAAAGCCAAAATAATTGGAAAATTAGAATAAAACTGTTAACTAAATAGAGTAAATATGAGTTTAACATTAGTAAACGGAAATATAATTAATCACGTGATTGCTCGTTTTAATTGATTAATTACTTTAAATGAAATCTGTATTATATTCTTATGAATTAATAGAAAATAAATCAAACGTAATAAAATCTAATCTTACGCGACTTGCGATAAGAGATTTTACACCTACAGTATGTCCACTTAATAAATGAAAATGCGTAGAACGATAATACTTCTAATTTGTATTAAAACAAATAATAAAAACCTACGCAAACACACCCAAGTATTTCTAAGCTATTTTTAATTTCGATAATATTGAAATATTTATTGAAATAACGTAAATAAATACCTGAAAGACACGCTTCCGGCGTAACGTCGGGGCTGTGAAGACGTGTAGAATACGGACACGGTGTTGTATTTCAAAGATGATGCAGTTATTGAAAACGTAAAGGTCGATTCGCAATAATTTTTTTTAATAACACATAAAAAAACTGACAAGACGAAACTCTTTTTAGTAAACACCAGACACTGGCATGTCGTTACGGTAAAATTCTATATGAAGAAAACTAACACTAAGTATGTAATTACATTTACAGTACGAAAGCTTTTACAAATCCCCAAAAACGCCAAAAACTGATTATTTTGGTCTAAAGAAACCCAATTATCCGCAATTGCGAAGCGGGGAAAAACCCTTAACTAATCTTTAAAACACGAAATTTTTATTCTTCCCGCTATATTTTGTATGTGAACACTTTATGCAAATTGAAAAAATTTTCTAGGCGTCGAATTTACAAAATACGCAGTCGAAATTTTGTCTTCACCAACTGACTTTAGCTGCGAGATGAGGAAATTGAGCAACAGTCACACACACCCGTTTGACGGAATTTCAACACAATTTTATTATACAATACAAAAATTTATTAAGAATTTTAAAACAAAAATATCGACGTAGGTCACACAATAACAGAAGTTACAAAGAAACCTTATCAATACAAATTGGGTGGTATTAATAATTTCCTGTTTAATGGCAATAAGCCAAGTACAAAAAGAGATGCTACCAATCACTAAAAAAACTAGTTTATTCAATCTTTTCTAAGAAACAAAACGCCAACTGAAATAAAGACCAAATTGGGCAAATATCATGGTGCTTCTTCACCTTTACTAAGAATAATTTTTTGTAAATAGTTTTCCGATTTCAGTTGTGATCAAAGAACCACAAAATATGTTGACCGTTAGGTCGCTCTGTTTTGGTAACTACACAAGAAATTTACAATGTAAAGATTAAATGTGGACATTTTGACAGAACAGGTTACACCAAGTCAGAAAAAGAACATGATTCGACAGCTAATTATTCCCGATACTTTGTATTATTATTTATACCTAAATATGAGAATATTTCTGCCCGAACAATATTTGGCACCATACTTTGCCGATTCTGGCAATTATTGTGTTAGTAGATTTTCCTTTCATCAAAAAACATAAAAAATCTTGATAATAAGTGCACGTCAGGCTTACTATCGGGATTTTTACGTTAAATAATAAACTTTGGACAACTTTTAAAATAATCTTCCACTAAGCATATTTTGCTAGGACCGTTTCAGGACGTCTGTGCTAGTGTTCCGAAAGATTGTTTCGGTTTTAGCGGAGATAGCGTTTTGCACTCTAAAGTAGGTGATCTTACTACAGTTTTTTAACCTGGCTACTGGCCTAGCAAAAACACCCAGTTTAGAGTGCAAAACGTTGCCTTCACCTGAATCTGAGTTTTTTTTAAACGTTTCCACCTTCTAAAGGTGTTCAGATACATTGACACGTTCTTGACAAAATTTTAGTGATTTTAATAATCTTCACTTAAGTTAAGAGCATCAATTAGCAAAGTATTATATAAAAATAAATTCTCTAAAAATTGTCTTAGTTGTTTCAGGGATGAAATTAAATTTTCAAAAAAAACATGCATTATTTTTTTGACGGGTATATTAAAATTGAGTGACATATCTACAAAAGCACTGACCAAAATTTTATAGCTTTGTTGATGCTTCTCAGTAATCTTAGAGAACTTAATCTTTTTCCTTGTAGATTTAACACTGTACATTTTTTAGCGTATATTTTTGTATTAACATTTTTGACCCAACTTAGTAACGTTAGACATGCTTACCTAGTGCTTCTGTAATTTAATTACGCAGAATTTTTTTTCGTCACTTTGTTTTCTCTACTTTTCAACCTCTTTTTCTCTTTTTTTTTTGGTAATAGTCATATGAAAAAATGATTGTTTATTAAAGAAAATGTTGATTTTTGAGTTGTTGTCACGTGGGCATAAGATTGAGGCGAACGTCGATTTTATGCCTGTAAGTGAACTGAGAATGGCTTCAAAATTCGACAATTGAGATACTTTTGGTTGAAACAATAAAATTTAACAAAACGTAAAACGGACTCAAGAGTGAAATGTCATAACTTTACGAAGTGTTTCTGTCATACGTTACAATTAACAAAATATTTTTATATTGTCAATTATCATTGCCAATTTTGGGTTATGTTTGAGCATTGAAGCCCTCCTAGAAGAAGTTCCTGTTTTTGAAGATCTTTAAAAAAAGTAGTGCATACGCTCGAAAAAGTGTATACGTCCTGTAGTTTATTTATTCTAGTTTTTCAAATAAGTTAAATAGAATTGTGTGTAATTTGTCTTACTGGATTAAATTACATTGATAGTTAATTTGAAGCATTGAAATTCAACTTATTATAGTTTTGTTTGTCTTTTATTATTGTGAATGTTCTGTGGTAGTTTAGGTAATTAACGACCTCGGCGATCGCCAGAGTTTATATATAATTCTGCAGAAACAAAATCATGTGGACAAAATTGTCCGTTATGTTGTTAGATTTTAGGAATTTGGACAATTTGTCTCTACTAACTCTGTGCGTATCTATTAGATTGACAGTAGCAAATGGTTTATTTTCTTTAAGTGTGAATTTGGTTTTTGCTCTGTCTATATTAAATGTTCGCGAGATTTTTCATAATCCGAGATCTATTCGTGTGAAAGTATCATTTGTACGAATCATGTGCAGATCTATTGCAAGTAACCCATGATTTGCTAACCGGTGGTTCATTCGATCACAATGACTTTAAAAGTGAAGATAACCACCCAAATAAGGCAAACTATATTTTTTTGTAAACACTGCACAAAAATAGCAGTAGTAAATCCGTAGATTTAAAATTTCACATTCAGCGGACTTCAATTTCGTCTCGGTTATCTAAGTAGCCACTTTTTTTTTTTAATAAAAGTTTAATTGTGCTTTTAACCTAGTAAAAACTCTATTACGATATTTATTCAATAGTGTTTTAAATCAACTACTTTGACTTTATAATGTTATACGCATTATTTATTTATATAAATGAGGTTATAACATCGGTATAAACACTTTTAAAACAAACAACAAATTTAAAATTAAACTGCAGTAAATTATAAAATTTTCTTGTTTCCGAAAACTTTTTACGAGTTTCACATTTTTTTATCGCAACACTGCCGATATCTAAATCCCTCGATGGCTTTACGTTATAGATACTGCGCTAGTCCGTAAAATTATGATTTAGATGCGGGATATTGCAATAATTGAAATGTTTATTAAAAAATTATAACAAACGTCGTTCTAAGAAAATTACGCCGCATAACTAATAATTAATACCGTAAGGGTTTTGAAACTTCGAATTACGAAACCACATGTTGAATTGGAGATCTGAAGTCAAACACAAAGTAATAGTAATTTTGCTAGAAATGTCAATAACATTAACTTTACCTCCAGATTAACGTGTTCTGTTACTTATTTTAGTTAATAAAGTTTTGCGTTTAAGTAATCAATTTACAATTCGTAATTAAGTTCTAAACTTTTCTCCCATCCATTATTTTCAATCAGTACAGCTTTCAAAAACTTGAGTTGTTTTTGTTTGACTGCAAACTTTTGAAATGTTTTCCTAAACGATTGTCATTTATCATTTTCAATGTCTTTTAATTATAACTGTTTAAAAACAATTATTTTATTACCTTCCAATTTACTTAATACAAGTTAGAGAAAGCACAATTTTATAGTGAAATTCGCGAAATATTTTTTCTTTTTGTGTCATTTGATGTTTTCAATCACTCGTGGTGTCGTGAAATTTTTGATCTTTGATTTCTCACAATTAAGCTTGAAAGAAATATTTATGTCGATAGGTTCTATCATACTCACATGTCGCCGTTTTGATTCTCAATAAACCCTTTGTTTGTTGCATGAAAAAGCTTGTGAATGTTATTGTTTTTAAAAGTAATTTTTTTTATCTTTTTGAGAATTGTGAACATGTTAATTTTGTAGGTTTCTTTGTGTATGTAAAGTTTACAGATGGAGACGCACTACCTGAGTTTATATTTTTATATTTTTAAGATTAGTCTGTAAGGATATTTAAAAGTACAAGGTACTATGTAATTAAAAAAAGTACAAAACTGTAGCGGATCATTATTGTTGTTAACAATCGCTAAACATTAAAGGATGTGTTTGTTAAGTGATTGTATGCGAGTGTTAAAGTTATATTAATAATAAGAATTACGTTCGCGAATTTAAAGACACGTTTTATTTGACTAAAGTTAAAACAACAGACACTTTGAGTTTCTTTTATAACTGTGAAATAATTATAGAAATGAAATATCGTTCAAAGCATTTATCGATTAATTCGGCGTAATAAATTGTTTCTATTAAAGAATTTTATTGAAACGACAAAAACTTTGGGAGTTTTGGTGTACACCCCCAACCTGAAAAATTTTATCTAGCTCAGAAAAATAAAAAAATGATTTGTTTTTAATTCCTATCTACATATTTATTTTTTTAAACAAAATATTTTTTTTAAATTGACAATAACGTAATTGATAAAAAGTTAAGAGTTTTTAATATATTGAACAAAAATTTTAGTAATCTATATATTGACCCAGACACTTGCTGAAAATGACAATAATTGGCTACTTTACCCTATGCTCTATTAATTCATTTGTTGTTTTTAAATTGTGCTTTGCCTGTATCGTTTTTTACTTATTGAATCTAAACCAAGTTCTCGAGCGTGATTATTTTATGCGCTTTGTAGTACTCTGGTTTGTGGCTTTAAGAGATGCAACATTTTGCTCGAAAAATAAAATAAACCATAAACAGCGACGCAACTTAATAATTATGATAGAAAAAGTAGCATAAAAAACAAGCGAAAAAAAAAAAAAGTCGTTAAAAGTAGCATAAAATATCAAATTAAGACAGAAGAAAAAATGAAAATAAAAAGAAAATTAAAATAACGTTTTAGAAAAAATAGTTAAAACAAAGTTGTAAATAATAAAATTTCCTTTCATATTCTTTTTTGTATAAATAATATTGGTGGAGATATTGGTAAAAAAATTAGTGTGACGTGATAGTTATTCACTTAATGCCTTTTTTCATTAATAACCAGACAATGACATCGTCAAAATAGAAAATATTGAATATAATAGAATTTCTAAGACTCACCTTGTAGTGTATAACGTGACTGGCTTAAATGCCAGTAAGTTGATGTTCTTTCAGGGAAAAATACATACCCATAAAATCGAAAATTGTAATTCGACGAATATTTAATGAAACAACTTTTTTGAGAAAACAGAAGTAATGAATTAACTGTTTGTGAGAGACAAATAAAACAAAATCAAAAATCAAAAATTACATACCTACCGCAGTTTAAGAGAACTAAAGATAACTATACTATTTTCTTCTAGTAAACCTAAAAAAATCTATTTTCTGGAAGCATCTGCCTAGAATATGCAGTGGAATAGGAGTAAAAGATCTGTCTAGAATTACAATATTATTTTCAGTTAGAGTTTGTTACGGCATGAAAATTCTAAAATCAACAACACGGCGCAACCAGTGCCAAACTAACTCATCGGCAAGGGGTAGGTCTAACAAAATGTTTCTCACTTACCTGTACGAAAGACTAAAGGTTTTTATCACAAGTCACTATTGGGATTTTGTTAGGCGCCACCCAGATCTTTTTAAATGTTTAACAAATCCTTGCTAAAATAATTTTAAGATTTTTTTATTTAAATGCAAGAGTATTTACAATTATTGGTTACACTACGGTCGCGTTCCTTTACTTAACGCAATCCATTTACTTAAAACCAATCGCAAAAATATAAAAATCTAATGGCATCATTGCCCACTTTCACTAGTGAACGCAAATTATACCGAAATTTACTAATTACAAATTCACAAAGATTATGATCGAAATGAGACTGTGGGTTTTGTTTAAAACAAATAACTAATTTATTATCAAACTGGATATTTACAAACCCCATCTCAGTTTGTTTATTTCGAAAAATACAATTACCAAACAAGAACAAATGAGAAAATATGCAAGGACGATTTCTAACTTAATTTTTGATTAGTAGCAACCGCACACAAAAAGCACTCAGAACCCGATAGTTAGCCTACTTACAATTGCTTTTCTTCTGATGAGCCGAATAATCCGTTTTGGGGTATACACCAGAAGTTCCAAAATTTATGTCGTTGTTACACCACAATTTATTTAATCAAGAACATTTTTTATTCAATCAATGCCTTTACGGTATGCATTGTTATAATTAGTTTACAGTTGTAAAAGATATTGACTAGTCCGTTTATCTTATCGACATCTTATTTAAATCGAACGAAAAATTTCTTTAGTTTTGCGAACTGGCTTGTTCCTTAACTTTATTATTAACGTAAGTTAAACACACACATACAAATCACTTCTCAATAGTTACGCTGGCACCGTTTTGCGTATTTCATTACCTGGCAATTGTATAACTTCAACAACATTATTCCGCTAAGTTACGTTTTTGCTTTTACTACATGTTACTAACCTAGATTCCAAATATCCACTAACACAAAACAAACTGGAGACGTGACGTGCATCTCCCGTCCATTTAATTTTTACATACACAAAAAAGCTTACAAAGAACATACGTTATATGCAAATTTAGAATTTAACCGTGGTTAGTAATCAGTGTATTCTAGAGCTACTCAAAACAAAATATCTAATATTTTTTTGCTTAAACAGCAACATGATTTGGGCTCTTTTCTTAAAACAAACAAAGACTTTATTAATTCGGGCAAACCAAACGGCCATATGAGTTAAATAATTCCAAAAAACCCCGATAGTGGCTACCGAAATAAGCATTTCTTGAAAGTTTTATTGTTTAAACGTTGAAAATAAGGCAATTCACAACACCACAACTGATATAAAGAAATATCAAATGACAAAGAAATAAATATTCAAGCAAACTTGGTTCGAAAACAAATGGGTTTTATTAACACAAAAAAAATCTAATTAAAATAGAGTACTAATATAAAACGAACACTTCCATAAGACCAAAATCATTTACGCGTAAAAAAAAATTAATTTCCACCAAACAGAGGTGACAAGTTTAAGATTTTTATATTCTGCACTATAACTTCCTTACCTATTTTGTTGTCCACCTTTTCATTTTTTTTTTATTTTTAATATCTCTACTATTCACTCTACTCTCTCTCTCTCTCAAAAATTTCTATTCGTCTCCTCTGCTCTTCTCTAAGTTTTCTACACCTTTACTATATGTGTTTCAAATTTTTCCATTGTTCTTCAAGATAGAAAATTTTTAACAAAAAACAACAGAATTTAATACTTAAGCAGATATGTTACAAGAATGGCGTCCGGGCGTTGCCCTTCTTACCGATGTTGCTGTTCAGCGTTGTTTTGGAATTTCTTCAACGTCTTTAATTTTAGGAAAAGGTAAATAAATAAAACGGTTTTAATTATTTATCCACTTTTGTATCCTCAAAAACTTGGGTTGAGAAAGAAAACCGCAAACGGCAATTCCACATCGGCAAACAATAAAAAATGAAAAGATAATGTGCTGAGGTAAAAAGGAAGACAAAAGAAAAAGGACGAAAGAGTTTAAATCAAAATCTAATATTTTTAGTTAAAGCGATGATGATGCTTACCAAAATTACATTTAAGCCTGAATATTAAAATTTTTAATTTGAAAACCGTTGCATAACAGTCCATCTTATTTATAAAATGTAGAGTAAAAAATCAGTTTGTATATCAAAGCCATCTTTCAAGTTTTTTTGATATTTATCCTATTTCTGATCGTGTTCATTGGAAGCAGTTTTCTAGTACAAAATAGTTTTTTATGTTTAAAACTGGGGTTTATAAAATTTGCAGTAACTTACAAACTACGGATATTTTAAAAATTTTTTTAAAATTGTTTTCTTTTGACTGTAAACGTTGAAAAGTGTTTATGGTTTTACACAATTTTGAATGCTTCTTACGTTAAAAAAATTAATTTTTTTGTACTTTTCAACCATTTTTTGAGATTTTTAGAAATTTGTTGTATTTCTTACCATGTTTTTTTGAAAGGTTCAAAGTCAATTTCTAATGCGTTAAACTAGGAGTTTATAAACAAATAAAAAATATATTAGATATTTGTTCTATTCTTGACCATAATCGTTGAAAAGCGTTTTGTCGTTCCAAATAATTATTTACTTTTTGTAATTTTGACTAAGTATTCTGCCATGCTAAGCAAAAAAGACGTATCTCTATTTTCAGTTGTAAGCATTTAAAGACAAATATTTTAGGCCACTCCCAAGTGACTATTGAAAAACATTAATAGAAATCTTCATTTACTCATGTTATTTCTAATGATAAGCTCTTATGACACCAAAAAGAACTAGGAATCAAAAGATAGTTCAAATTAGTTTAACAAAAAAAAATGTAGTTACGGCTTTTTTGTTTAACAGTTGAGTAAAAGTTGTAGGTAAACCCTAAACTTTATGAAATAATCAAAACCTGAAATTTGAGATTTCTAAATTTCGCAATTAAAATTTTAGGTTAAATGGTGCAAACTTTACCAATTTTTCAAAGTTTTGTGTTTCTTGTTTTTTGGAAGATGTTTTGTGGTTCATTTTATAATGCGTGGAACTTTATAAAATGTAAAAATATTGTTATTTTGTACATTTCAGCAATCTTTCGAAATTTTTGGAAACTTTGAGTTTATGGATTTTATTGTTAAATTTAATTTGGTATTTTCAAAAAAGTTGTGTGAATTTGGAATACCTTTCCCCAAAATTAAAAAAATTTTCTGAATTTGTTATTTAAGTTAACCTATGCAGTTTGTACTACTACTACAGTCCACGTCATTAATTAAGGTAATCATATAAACCAGCAAAGACTTTGAAATTAGCAATAGTTATCATTAGTTTGCAGTTAATGAGACTGGGGTATACAAAAACCCGTCTAAGTACTACCTATCTAGTTATTTATCTAGCTATAATTCTAGGTATCCATCTAGCTATTTATCTAGTTATGCATCTAGTTCTCTAGCTACCATTTATTTGGATACCCATCTCGCTATCTATCTAGCTACCGATTTAGTTAACCAGCATGCTATTTATCTAGCTACCTATTTAGCTACTTGTCGTACTACCCATCTAGTACCATTTAGCTCTCCATTTACCTGCCTTCTTTGTTACCCATCTAGTTATCCTTCTAGCTACTTTTCCAGCTACCCATCAAACTACCTATCTAGTTATCTACCTAACTATCTTTTAGTTACCCATCTAGCTACCCGTTTAGCTGCCCACCTTTTTTTTATTAAAGGGCGTAGTCGGCGTCAATAGGCTTAACCAAAACAAGTAGCCCCCTGAAGTAAACTATCCCTTCTGGAAACCGCTTTGGCATAATTTCAAGATATTAGTTTTTGTATTTGTTTTTCTTCTTAACTATAACTATAATACTTGTGAAACTGACACTATATTCGCACTGATTCCCATCACTCACAGCGAAACACTGTGTGCTCAGCGTTGTCGATCTCACTACAGTACCATTACTCGTTGCTATCAAGTCGGTGAGATTTTGATAGGTACTCCGCAAAGATTTTGTGGGAGAAGGGAGCCTCTGTCAGATAATAGTTTACTTCTCCATCCTCTCTACCTATCCACTTCTGCAGGTCTGGGATAAACTTTCTTGTCTATGCCGCTTTACTCTGCACATTTCCTCATCTGCTCTGCTACTCCATCAAAATCTGTCTTATTACAACTGCTCGTGCATTCGTCCAGTTTTTGCGCCTTTGGTTGTGGACCAAAATTCTCTTTTTACCATCAGATCATTGAAAGAGCAGAAGCCAGCACCAGTACTGCTTCTGTCAAAACGGTTCTGTATGCACTGCATATTCAAATTGCAAGACGTCATTAGACTCTTATCAGAATATCAAAATTTTTCTATACTATGGCTATTTCAAGCACATTTCCCCATATTGGTGATGCGTACAGAATAGTGGAGTATACTACAGCACTGGCAGTGTTCCTTTGTTGGCTCGTTCTCCTCACACGTTTGGCATAATTTTCCTCAATGCCGCTGCTCTCAGAGTTACTTTCTGGTTACGACCAAAAGCCACCCCCGAGTATTTGAGGGCCTTTATTGTCTATACTTGTGTTGTTTGAACCTCTATCGTTAGATCTGACACTTCTTCCAAAAGTACAGCTTGGTTTTTGTGGAACCATTTTTAATTCCTCTCAGCATTCATTAATTGATTTTCCATACTCGTGGTTTGCTTTGGTCTTGAGTGCTTTTCCACCACTTCTTTCTTACCACCACAGTTAGGTCATCCGCATAAGCGAACCAGTGACACCCCCAAAGGTATTGTCAGGTCCAGCACGTCGTTGTAGTATGCATTCTACAGGGTATGGGACTCCACAGATGACATCTAACTCGGAGGCTTTTCCCACCAATAGTTTTCTGTTGCTGAGATAGTCGAGTATTGCCCAAATAAGATAGCGAGATATCTTGCCCTTCGCGATCTCTTCTATTATTCCTAGCCAGGAGGCGCTGTTAAATCGTTTTGATTGTCCAGTGTTATGAGCAGGCGCAGATCTCCGTCATTCTTAACTTGCGCTGATATTTCTTCATAGCATTTACTGTGGAACGCCTCTTTCGGAATCTAAATTAAAGATCCGATAATCTTTCTTTTTCAATAATGACTAGACGTGCTTCCTTCTATCTGTCTGGGAGTTCTTCCACGGTCAGAGGTTTTGCTATTGCAAATTGTTCATCACTTCTCAGGTGAATTCTTGTCCGCATGGATAGTTTCTTTCAGGACTCTGTCTTCGCTGTTTTGATAGCAGTCCATCTAGCTACTCATTTTTTGATCTATCCAAATATCTATTTAGCTATTTATTTAGCAACTCATCTAGCTATCCATTTAGCTACCCATCTAGCAATTTATTTAATAACCCACCTAGTAACTCCTCTAGATATTTATTTAGCTGCCTGTTTACCTACCCATATAGCTCCTATCTAACTACATATCTAGTTACCTATCTAGCTTAACATTTTATATCTTTATTTTTTTAGAATGCATTTGAAGCACAAATGTCTAATTTTTAGAAATTATAAATTGAGAAAATCAAATTAAAGGGTTGTTGTATCGGAGAGGAGTAGGAGGGGGGGGGGGTAATATTTAACGCTTAGTCCAGTAGAGGATGCATAGAAAATTGAAACAAATAAACAAAAGTTCAAGGTAGACCGCTACAAATCAGGTGGTAATCAGCTAGTCAACAAAGCCAGATTCCGGACTAAAATAATTAGAAAAACATCTTCGTACATATACGTTATTTTTCGTCTTAAAAATTTCCATTTTTAGCTATGAAAGTTAAAAAGATTAAATAAACTAATTTATGGTAAATAGAGCACATACAAATGCTTTAGTTAGAAAACATGTTTGTATATACTTATTTACACAAATAAAACGCATTTCTTTAATGGTTTAGATACGTAACTAAAGTATTCTAGTGTAGAAAATGTAAAATAGAAGCAATCATTCGTTTTCCACCTATAGATGTATGCATACACATCCATTATTTTTATTCCTTTGAGTTGTGATTCAAATAGTCGTTTCAAGGATTTGTATCGTCCTGAGAACTTTCCACATAAATCTTACGTTTTCCTTTTTTCCCCGACATATTGCAAAAGTTTTTTTTTTCTGTTGCAAAGATTTATATAAACAAATCTGCGGTACAATGTAAAAAAACTCGAGGTGCTTTATCGTTTAAAAAATTTGGCGGGGCTTTATTCAATTTTAGTTTGTACGGTATACAGGATATGGTGTTGTTAATCTCGCTAATACTAAAGGATAATATATTTCCACCCAGCTGCAACTAACTCTATTTGTAGGAATTGTTTGCAATAAATCTTGGTATCTTAAACTAATGGGATACAACTAAACCAATTGTGTTAAGCTTTTTTTTTCTTGCGCTGTTGGTATTCTGTTTCAAGATAAAATATTGAATTTTTAAAAAGGAGGACGTATAAAATGGAAATACGTTTGGACCATAAATTTTATTCCGATCGACAGGTCATAGATTTGATAGAATTACGGCAGCAGAACAGTGCATAAACCTTATAAAATATCTACTTTTAGTCATATTTTCTGCTTAGTCATCTGTATTTTGTATCATAAATAACTACGACGTAGAAAAGCGTTATTTGTTTGTATCAACGTCCGTACGGTGTTTTAAGGTGTTGGAAAGAAAACAACTGCATAAAGGTATACGTCAAGATAATTGTTAAGTGCAAACGAAAAGTAATATTGATTCTAACGTCAGTTCATGAACTACATTTTCAAATATTTATTAAGGTATTGATAGAATTATTTGAATCCTTCGCCTGTCATTAACGTATCAACAACATTTGAAGTTTTTATTACTCTTAATCATTAGGTTGAATTGCAAAAATATATAGAGTAACAAACACGTAAATTGGTTAAAAAAAATTTGTGACGTAAATATGACGTTTCTGTAACGTCTTTTTTTTTAATCATTCCCAAATAATTGTTGAATAATAGATGTAAAGAATTTTAATACAATGCACGATCGTTTCATTTAACACCTTTATAACGTTGCCCACTACGAGTTTGGTCCTTTAATCTCGAAAATAAGGTCGCTAGAGTAATTTAACCCTTGACATCTTTAAATAACTCTTAGTTTGCGCTAGAATATATGATGACATTTTCTACTACACCTGCTTAAACGCTTTTGGTAAACAACCTGTGCACAAATTAAGTAATCTTGCAAGTGTATGGTGGTGCTAAATATTATAACGGTATCATTTTCAGAAGTTTGCTTAATTTTTTTGTTGAGTAAATAGCCTAGTGCTAAAAAAACTATTTGTTTTTCTCTATTTATTAAGAATATATCAACAGTTAACCTTTTGTATTCGACAGAGAAGAAATTCTTAATCCTCAAAACACCATTAAATGTTTATTACAAATTCTAAAATTAAACAAAGTTTTAGCATGATGTCATTAGTTTACTCACAATCATTAAAATTAGTTTGAAGTACCCTGATACTTTGCCAACTTTGTTAGTGTTATTTTAGTTAAAATAATAAAAGTGATAAAATGTTTAATTCCATTGTGTAGTCATATAAAGTTTTGTAAATTTAAGAAATAATTTGTTTTCCTAAATTTAATTTGGTAAAATTAATTCCAACATTTGTTGCAGTAGAGAGTCATATTTTCTATACAGATTGATTGTAAATTCAGGGCCACTTAATTTACTCTTTTATTATCTATGATAGACAAACAGTTTATTGAGAAAAGTTTTACAAGTAGACAAGATGAGTATTTTCCAATTATTGCACAAAATGGCTGACTTTCGGTTTAAACGAAAATGACTCAACTTTATTTTTTTAAATAAATTATGTAGTATTTTTTAAGCTAAACTGATTCTTTGATAAATTTTCTTTAAAAAACTATAACACAAGTATAACGCTAAAGTTACTAACAAATAAGTTATTTATTATTCAAAATCTAAAGAAATGCTTTCGATTGGTACAATTAATCTTAGGAGGTTGTAAAACTAATGTGCACAACGGTCAGAATGCGATAAAATAACACTCAATTCAATTCGATCATTAAATTCATATTTTTGCAATTTATAAAAACCGAAAACATCAAATATTAAATAACAATTTATAATTATAAATACTTATCTCCAACCAAACAACAAACAAAAAATAACTAATTTAACAAATGTTCAAAGTGTCCCCCATTTAGTTGTATACATAAGCGGCTTCTATTCACAATACTTCTTTGTACATACATCTTGCGGCACTTCGGGTGTTATTTAATTGTATTCTGACCGTTGTGCACATTAGCTTTCACAGCCTCCTAAGATTAATTGTACCAATCTAAAACATCTTTAGACTTTGAATAATAAATAAATAATTTATTAATAACTTTAGCGCTATACTTGTGTTATTTAAAAGAAATTGATCAAATAATCACTTTAACCTAAAAAATACTACATGATTCATTAAAAAAAGTAATATTGATATCATTATCGCTTAAACTGGAAGTCAGCCATTTTGTGCAAAGTTTGGAAAATACTCATCTTGTATACTTATAAAACTTTTTTTAATAAACATTTTGTTTATCATGGATAATAAAAAGAGTCAATCAAGTGGCCCTGAATTTACAATCAACCTGTACAGAGTGTTGTTGAAATACGAACATTTTAAAACGACACAGTTCAGGATCAACACAATTAATTTACAAAAAAAATTTGTAACATTATTTTATTTTAAATTTATTTGTTTGTAAGCAAACTACACAATGAGATAACAGTGTTAAAAAACTTTGATGCAGCTCCAGTAGTCAGGAGTGGTTAGAACGAAGGCTTCTACACTGCACAAAAAATTTATAAACGCCACCTAGTATTTTGTATAAGACGTTTTCTAGAGCTACTAGAAACTAGTAGAAACAAAAAACAAACCGTAGGTTGGTGAAAATATATAATTATAACGTCTAGACTTTAATCCCAACGCACATTGAAATACATAGACACAAAAATATAATGGTTTAGAAAATGTACAATATTAACTCAAAAGAGCGAGTAAGAACTAAGTAATAATTTTGACATGAGCACCCGAATAAGTAGCTGTCGTAGCACCAATAGTTCCTTGAAAGCGACCCACTAATTTTGCTTGACAATTATTGTTATTAATTTACTTGAAAACAAATTACGTGAAGTACCAGACTTTGCCCGATTATCTAAATAGTTTTAAAGCGCAACACGATTGAGCCATACTTTGAAAGATCCTTTAAGTTTACAAAGATTCTTTACACAGCGCAAACAGTATGTTGTTAAATTTACAGCCGTAGTACGAGTACATAAAGCGCAACAAAAATTACGAATAACATGCACAAAAAGAATCAACTTAGCTTTTACATAGAAAGTTTTTGGTGTTCGAACGTTAACACAGTGCGTTTCTAAAAATAAGGGGCCACTTTTACAATTTTCAAAAACAGATGTTGTTGTTTAGTAAAAATTCACTGGATTTCTTGCACATTATGGCAACGTAATTAAAAACCAGGTCCCTATAGAAGAAGTTAGACAACTTCATTTACATTTTTGATACATGAAATGGCAACGTTGCCACATGCAAAATCTTTAATCTGCGGCACCTGTAACGCCATATATTAAGTTTAATAGAAAAAATGACTCCCATTTTCAGAAATGCACTCTAGATAGGTGTGACAACTCTCGTATCCAAGTCAGACGGTACTTAGTTTCCAGCAAAAAAGAAAAGACAGGATGGACTCCAAATTGGTAACACTTGCTGGACTTGCCCACAATGAACCAGATAACAGTATTATCTTTTGTGGTGTCATTGACAACGAAAGGGGCTTCAACGTAGATTTAAAGTCCAATGCTGGAGACCTTCACTAATAATATTTAGACCTAGCTTCGTTATGTTAAGTAATGATGTTGATTCACAAATCAATTTTAACTTAAATCTCCAATTTATGCAATGTGTTTGTTTTTCTACAAATAATATAACAGTATAGATATAACTATTACAGCGCTTAATAATGTATACATTAGTATTTGACATAATTGTAAATAATCATGCGCATAAATCCTACAAGTTTACGGTTTAAAATCTTATAGTACGCTTCTAAAATAATAGTTTCTAATCCAAAATCCATTGTCATGACATGAGGCGAAGTACGATTTTGAGACGAGAATCCATACTATAAACGGCACTGCGGTTTGAGAATTACTTTAGTTTAATGTCATCTTGAGCTTTAGTTTAAATCAAGAAGCCACCAACCTCAACCATTGCCTGAGTGGTTAATCAGTCATTTGTTTTACTACTACAAATAGGTTTTACATGTTGTTGTATTAGTAACAGTATTTGAATTAATTGCATTAAATTTAAATGTGATAAATGTTGGTTAAAACTGACTTAGAAAACTCTATATCTCTAGCATTAAATGGTTCTGTCACCGGTAAGCTCGAATGTAACTTAAATTGCCTAACCAGAGTAAAATTACCTATAAAGTGAATAAAATTCAGACATTGCCAGTAGTAACAGTGTGTAGTTTAAAAATTATTTTAAAAGTACAAACGTATGAATTTTTGAAATTTTATGTTCAAATCATTTTAATGTTGTTTGTTTAATCGTCTGATTTTCAGTTGATTTTGAAGGTTAATATCACAATAAATAAGAAAAAAAAACAAATGGGTATGACTGACTTCACGTGGGCGTACCCACTTCATCAATTTGACATTTTTATTATGCTATAATTTTGTACTATTTATTACTGATAATTAAAATTTTCTTGCAATTATTTTTAAAAATTTATTAACAAATACAAATGGATACAGGCGACTTAATGTGGCCGTACCCACTTGATCAATTTGACATTTTTGATAAGGTATAATTTTGTGCTATTTATTGCTGATAATTACAAATTTTGTGCTAGCATATTTAAAAATTTATTTACAAAAACAAATAGGTACGGCCGACGACACGTAGCCATACTCACATGAAAAATTCATCAATCTAATACGGTATAATTATGTGCTAATTTTGTACTATTTATTGCTAATAATTAAAAATGTTGTATTAATACACTATTTAAATCAGAATATTTTGAAGACTGTTAGACAACTTTGAGTCAATATTTGAGACAGCATAAAAATGTGTGCAACAATTCCATAAATATAAAGTGTGAAGTTGGCAAGCCCTTAAAAATCAGATTTTTTTTGCAAACGCTTGGGGAAGAAAATTTTGTTTGTGAAGCACTAAGAAGCACTAACCAACCACTAACGGCAGACCATAAAATTTTCGTTATGTTTTCATAAGGGTGCCAACTTCACGGAGCTTCTTAAAAATATTATTTTCATATCTATAAATAAAAAAATATTTTTATATTCATACAAACTTTATAATCAATGTTTATACGCATGAATGTTGGTTTTTTATGATTGTCATAGTGTGTGATTATTTCATAATTTTTGATTTTCATTATTTTATTTTCATTTGGTAGAAAAATTACTATTTACTATTTGAGATTATTTAAAACATAATAAAATAAGTCCACGCACAAAAACCGATTCAATTTGAATCAAAATTGTTTGAAAGTATTTGACTGTTTGTACAAATCAAAAATAATGTTATAACCTGTTTGACACTAATTATAGCCGACCTCATAGGTTTTGATTACCTAATTCACAAATAAAATGTGTCTTACGACATCCCGTGTAAAACATTGACACGTGTGAATAGTATAAACTAAAAAAAATGCCAACAGTTAACAGTTGGCCTAATCTACAAAATTTTCAATTATTATCAATAAATAGCACAAAATTCGCACACAATTATAATGTGATAAAAATGTCAAATTGATGAAAACGAACAGCCACGTGGCTACGTACCCATTTGTTATTGTTAATAACTTTTTAAATACACCAGCACAACATTTTTAGTTATCAGGAATAAATAGCACAAAATCATACTGTAATAAAAATGTCAAATTGATCAAGTGAGTACGGCCACGTGAAGTCGGTCGTACCGTTTTGTTTTTGTTAATAACTTTTTAAATATGCTAGCACAAAATTTTTAATTATCAGGAACAAATAACACAAAATTATCTCAAAATTATACCGTAATAAAAGTGTCGAATTGATGAAGAGATACGGCCACGAGAAGTCGACCGTACCTATTTGTTTTTGTTAATAACTTTTTAAATATACTAGCACAAAATTTTTAATTATCATCAATAAATAGCACAAAATTCGCACACAATTGTAATGTGATAAAAATGTCAAATTGATGAAAACGAACGGCCACGTGGCTACTTACCCATTTGTTATTGTTAATAACTTTTTAAATACACCAGCACAAAATTTTTAATTATCAGGAATAAATAGCACAAAATATACTGTAATAAAAACGTCAAATTGATCAAGTGAGTAGGCCACGTGAAATCGGTCGTACCCGATTTGTTTTGTTAATAACTTTTTAAATATGCTAGCACAAAATTTTTAATTATCAGAACAAATAACACAAAATTATCTCAAAATTATACCGTAATAAAATGTCGAATTGATGAAGAGAGTACGGCTACGATATCGACCATACCTATTTGTTTTTGTTGATAACTTTTAAATATACTAGCACAAATTTTAATTATCATCAATAAATAGCACAAAATTCGCACACAATTATAATGTGATAAAATGTCAAATTGATGAAAACGAACGGCCACGTGGCTACTACCCATTTGTTATTGTTAATAACTTTTAAATACACCAGCACAAAATTTTTAGTTATCAGGAATAAATAGCACAAAATCATCTGTAATAAAAATGTCAAATTGATCAAGTGATACGGCCACGTGAAGTCGGTCGTACCATTTTGTTTTTGTTAATAACTTTTTAAATATGCTAGCACAAAATTTTTAATTATCAGCAACAGATAACACAAAATTATCTCAAAATTATACCGTAATAAAATGTCGAATTTTTAAATACAAAATTTTTAAATTTGTCAACCGGGTACGGCTAACTTCACGCACCTCTCGTGTTCGGAATTCTCTACTCCTATTCAACTTCATTTTAACTTTCTCGCACAGTGACATATTCCTTGTCACAAATTTTAATCTATTATTGAAGCAAATAAAACTATCTATCTTTAATCACTTTTGGTACCTATTGTTTTATTAATTTGTTAAACAGTTTTTAAACTTTATCACACACAGAAGTAAATGCAAAATATAAAAACTAAATATGGTGTAATTAGCGTAATACACACTTAACGTGCAACCGAACTTTAATTCCATGTTTAATTCCAACCACAAATTACAAATTAAAATTCCTTTTGTTTACAATTAACTAGTGCTGAATTATTAATAATTCATAATAATTGCTTCATACACACAGAGAGCTCATTTCTAATCACGCATGAACAGTGCGGTTTAAATTACAACTTAACGTATGTAAATTAAACGTAAACGTAAAAATCATTGAGAAAGTGGCACTTGTGTTAAGTGCGCCATTTTAATTTTTTTTTCTGTTGTGTTCTAATGTCGGGTTTGACGTGGTTGCAAAAACATTATGCTAATTAACTTCAACTACTACATTCCAATGTAAATTTTTGCGCTTACATTTTTTTGCGCATTGTAATTGTAATTTAAAATATATTACGTATGAGTAAGTGGAAATATACAAATAAGGTTGGCGCACACAAATACATTCATAAATTAGTTTAATTTTTTCTGTTCAGGTATAATCTGAAATCTATTAATTTGAATTTGAACTTAATTTAGATGTTAATTATGTTACATATTGAATTGAGAAAATTATGCTCATGTAATACATGCACATAATGGATGTAGTTGCATAATAAGTTGATTTTAAACTTAAATGACAAACGGGCAACTGAAAAAGTTAATTATTTTACAAAATCGATTAAATGCCATTCTTATCAAGATATAAAACAAATACTTCCCAACAATTTTGAAATTCTGTTACAATATGGCCATAACAATCAATGATTAAATTAATATAGATGTACTTTTTATATTGTGTGTTTTCAGTTTTTTTATATCGTTTATCTTAATAATCACATTAAACTAAAATTTAATATACAGGGTGTTTCAGAATAGTATGTCATAAATTTAAGGGGTGATGATTCATTTTGAGAAAAAAGTTTATGTGAACCTATGTCTGTTTTCGCTTCCTCTATGAAATACAAGGCGTTAAAATTTGGAATTTTTTCGGTTTTTTGATAATAAGTCCGACTATATTACATTATTGTTTCGTGACATCAGCCAACTAGATGATTTTAAATTCTGTTTTCCAGCTACGGCTATTTATTCATTAAATTTTTACACAAAAACGCTTGGTGATACGAAAGAAATTCAAGAGACTATTTTTTAACAAAAAGTACTAGAAAAACGATTAAAGAACAAAAGCGTAACATGTTTTTCAGCAAAAATATTCAAATTTGTTTTCTTATTAATAATGCTTTTCTACATTTAACGTATACCTACCAAGTGTGATAAACAGATTTAAAGCAAGTCCGGACATATTAAGAAGAAACCGAAAAAATGCAAATTTTAACGCTTTGTATTTCATAGAGGAATCGAAAACGGATATAGGTTTGCATAAACTATTTTTCTCAAGATCACTCATAGAGTCACCACTTAAATTTATGACATACAATTCTAAAACACCCTGTATATTGTCGTTATTTATTATTTTGTACAAACTAACATTACTTTCTCTAACAGGTAGCGGCTTGCTCTCGACCCAGTTATTTAACCTCTGCCCATCTAACCCCTCCTACCTCCCATTTTCCTGTTCACAAATAAAATAAATATCAAATTATGCACTAATTATGCACTCTAGATTACCGTCAGAACCAAATTTTGCACCCTTTGGTTTAGCGTAATAAAGAGATTTTTGTTGAGAGGCTGGCAGTACAAACACCAATCTGTTAATTACACGCAAAACAAAAAAAAAAAAAAATATAAGAATTATTAATTAATTAAGCACCGTATGCTACGCTTTTTGCACCCTTACGGTTTTCAAAATATTAAAAATTTATTAATTTTTCAGAGCCTGCACTGTCAAAATTAATATGATACTTTTAGTTCTTAAATGCTTTTTCCACCCTCATTGTTTTAGAAATACTATATTTTCGATTTTTAAATTCTGAGTGATTGAGTCAAGTCGTCACTCGGTTTCAAAAATTAGATTTTTGACAATGCATTTTTGTTCGATTTTAGATTGTGTTACTGTTGCGCTAACAGTAATTGTTTTCAGGTTTTGTACATGTTATCGTTAATTTATATAGAGAATTGGTATAACTAATAAAAATTGCATGCTTAAATTAATAATTATAGCCAGAATTAAAAAAACTAATATATGACTAGCTTTGACAGAATTAAGTCTGATTATCGTTAAACAGTATAATAGTAAATCCGAACTAAATCCCAACTAAATTAACAATCCTAATGAACAATTCAAAAAATATCATGTACTAGAATCTCTAAAAAATAGAAACAGCATTTTGTGACGGTAAGGTAAGGGTTGGCGAAAAAATTATGCGTGGTTGTCAATGCAAGCGTAATAAAGTATATAGTAATATCATAGGGATTATTGACAAATGCGCTTGTGGATCTATCATATATGACAAAGTTCACGATACTCATGGAATGTGATGCAATGTAAAATAACCAAAGAGGTCAGTGTATAAGAAACGGCTTTTGCGAAATTTAGAATGCCCAAAATTGGTCGAAATCTTTGTAAAAAAAACAAAACGGATAAAATTTACAGAACTGAGAAAGCTAACAAAATGATGGCCATAGGCGACGCTGAACCACCCTGTCTATATTCAGCTAAAACTTTTAGGACACCAAAAAGAGTACATATAATCGCAATGTTTTGACACATACCCAGTAGTTTCTTTTGAAATTGCTTAGCAAAAAGATTTAATATGGGTAATAGCAATGGACCAACAACAACAAGATAAAGGGAACCGCGTGGGCGTTGGACGGAGTAGCCAAAAAACGTCAAAACAATTGTTATATTGAAGTTGAAGTGCAGACATACTCAAGTGTTGGGGTACAACGATGGCATACAAGGTTAAATATGATACGGAACCGTTGGACTTATATGGGAACTTTGTGAATAGGAAGAAGAATTTTAAACATGTATGAGACAGAGGTAACAGTAGAGACGAGGGAAAAGAAAGACTATAACCGCAACAACGAGAATTGAAAATCTGCAAATACCTAGTGGTCACAACAGCTGGAATTTATGGGGGAAATAAATAAATAAATCTATAAGCAAAATTGGACAATACAAGAACCGGGAAAATGTTATTTTAACATTAGTAAACCGGTTGTTGCGGAACATCAAACGGCTTTTGTTTTAGTCCTGCGTTTGCGTGGAGAAGATTGGTTAGGCCAAAGTGCAGCAATAGAAGCTATACTATATAATTAAAACTAAGCTTATTCCCTCTCAAAATTTGCCTACCAAAACTGATTTGTTGGTGCTGAAACATTTTGACTACATCAATGGTCATGAAAAACTAACTAAAGCACAAAATTTACAAGAAAATAAAGTAGATAAAAAAAATTGTCCTCCGACTCATCGTAAATTATTTAAACCGACCGAAAAAATAGGAACTTGTTGAAGACAAGAAACAGGATAAAAACGAACAGATAAAATCTGTTGAAAAATATTTCAAAAGTAACTGTCCCGTATGTAATAAAGACTTGTCTTCTGATGCGCACAGTTGGGCATTATGTAAAAAAATTGTACAGCTCGAAGTCATTAAAGGGTCACCAAAAAGTTTATGGACAAAAACGCATCTGCGCAGCATGTATTGTCATACCGTTAAATTCTGCAAAAAATATTGTAGAATATGGTGAGAAGGAAAATTGGTGTGGATTGACTGTAGAGTCACCAAACAAAAAATCACTAACTTAAATAATCATCTAAGTAAAATATGCTTTTGTTGGAGATAAATTTTTAAAATTTCGATTCTAAGAAATGGTTCCTCTGGCTTGAAATTAATAAATTTGAATGGCAAACTCATTTCTCTTGTAAATACTTGTGTGTTTGATAGTGTATTTTGAGTATTGTTTGGTACTACAAAATTCAAAAATGTTAGTCCAAAAATGGACAACTAGATTCTGCCGCGTTTTATTGAATACACTGGAAAAGAGCATCATGACACAGAACATGTTGGTCTTTATAATAGCACAATATATGATTATGACATGACAACGGAGACCCCAATCCACAATATATTTGACGGTGGATACTTCAGCTTACAAGAGGCAACTATATGAACCGCAATCTGCGAACCACGGATAAAATATTTCGCGTGTAAACCACTCAGACATTTTGAATGCGGATTTTTAACAGTGGTAAAAAAATATAATAATTTCAGGCCCAAAAAAGGTGCCAATGATTGTGCAGAAATTCTGACAACAACTACTACTCACATTGGTAAGTGAACATAACGTCGATGCCAGAAAAAACCTCCTATGTAGCGCAGAAATCGAATTTTACGTTTCTGCATATTTTAAAACAGTAACATAAATGGTGATTCATGGTCATAATTTATTAGAATTGAAAGCAAAAATTTTGATTATGATTTGATCTAAGCTATTTTTCCAAAATATTTTCAACAAAACATCACTTCCGGTTTTATCGGGACACCACATATGATTTTACATATTCAAATTCAACGTAAAATTTTGAGTAAAAATATGTACTTTTGTCTTATACCTAAAGTTAATAGTTTTTGAGATATTAATTTATTTATGACAAAAACTGAGAAATGCATTCCGTTCAAAAATCATTCATAACTTTTTTGCTGAGTTATTATAAAAATCTTAAAACATTATATACAGGGTGTCTCACAGGAAACCGCCATTAGCCGTATACGGAAAAATATACAAAAACTGAAAATTTGGAGAATGACTAAAACCAATAGAGAAACTCAACTAAAATATTTTAATTTTTTAGTACTTCAGGTTGTACTAGAAATTGACATCAACTTCGTTATTTTAAATAGCGTATCCTATATATTATTGCATTTTTGGATTCTACTTCAAATTTTATACACTGTATAACATTTCCGTAGCTAGGAGTTATAGATTATGATATATTGTTTTAGTAAAATGTTTATAAATGTAAAGTTTACAAAACTACCTGTAATTTTTTCAGGAACTCTATATTGGGTTAATTTTTGGTTTGTATAAAAAAAATAGACTACAGCTTACGAAGATATGTCCATAGATTAAAAAATTAAATACTAAGTGTTTCATCTTTGCTGTTACATCTTTAGAGAGCTGTGCTGTTATATATTATGTTCTTATTTACCTTTTATTATGTTTACACACTTAATTAATATTATTGCATATTCGATAGATTTATACTTCTAATAAACAAATTTTTATTTAGCATGAGACTAAAATATTTAAATCAATTAACTTCAAACTTTTAACTTAATTTGAACAACTCTGGTGTCTTGAATACGGTTTTAATTAAAATATTAAATTAGTTTAACAACAATTTATTTAATCCACAGCATATCTTTAATGTTTACATGCAAATACACAACCATCCATCTTCTTTTTTAGCTTTCCAGTTGTTTATAGCAATTCTACAGCGCAGGCTATAACAACGCAAGCTACAACAAACGCGGCAATTAAAATTGTTTATTTATAATTCAATTTGTTCACTTTTTAGTGATTGGTTTTTAATTTATTTTACACATTTATTTGAAATTGCATAACGTCTTTAATTTTTTTTAGTCGGATTAATAACACTTTATTTCAACGTTTAATAATTTTTTAATATTAAAACTTTGACTTTCAATCACCGTCGATTAATTTTCTAATGTTAATATTTTAACATTTTAATTTCAAATGTTCGGCTTTTTGATTTAACGTCTTCACACTTCTACATCTCAACATCAAATGTCTTTACGTACGTCATAACCATAACTTTTCCCATTTCCTGTTTTTTTTGTTTATATTATGCCATTTCAAAACGTTTACACACAAAAATCACTAAGTTTGTTTTCTAAGTATTGCTGTTATCTTACTTTCGCGGTGCCCGTCTGTCGGTAACTTAATACAAATACGTGATATTTTGTCCAATTCAACCGGACGTTTAACATAAACAGTTCTTTTATTTAGACTGTTGATTCTTAATTTTATTTTAATGTTTCAACTAACAAACAAATTCTATCCGCTACTTACTTTAATAAATGAAAAGACTTTACCTACAAAAATAAAAATAATTCTTTTTCTTAATTGAAATTAGATTGGTTCTATAAATTCATATCTAAATTTGATTACTATATTAATGTTTGATTTGAACGAACATCCACTATAAATTTTTATGTTAATAAAATTTTTGTTTCCAAAACTTTTTATTTAAAATAAAAGTTTTCCAGTGCAATATAAATACTAAAATGGGTAAGGGTTGGTATATTTAGGTTTAGTGGTATTTCCTAAATTTTGAACAATTGCTTTGCCAAGATGAACAAATCCACAATTGCACAAAGTTTTGTCACCACACTATACAGGTTTATACTGATCTTCTGGGGCACCATACATAACACTTACATCACAATACACTATTTAAAATGTACCATACGAATAAATAAATAAATAAAGAAAGCAATAACTTATTTAAGTCAAATGAAACACCCTGTATTTTTTACTCTGTAGTGTGCAATTTAAAATTATATTTTAAATTATATAAGTATTGTTACAATTACGGTTACTACTTTTGGAGATATTTGCAATTTTCCAATTATTGGGACTAACAGATCTTTATTTTGTTAATTGTTAACCTACCGACATGATTGCAATTACAACCTACAACAATTCTTTAAAAATTTATTGAGTTATGTCAAATTCACATAGTTTATGTTTTTCAAACAGTACTAATCATGGCCAATTCATAGATAAAAAACAGATCTGGTACGCCATTGCTAATAAAGTTATTGCTCTTGTAAAAAACAAAATGTAACAGCCAATAATCACTTGATTACATAAAGTAGTACTATAGTAATCCTTTAAGAATGACTCAAAATGTATTTGTGAACTTTTGCATCTATGAAAATTTTACTAAAAAATTAATATCTCGAAATTTATAAGTTCTAGCTACATGGAATGTTATACAAAGTGTCCCTAAAATTTAAAGTATAATCTAATAATCCAATATTATATAGGGTGTTCTATTTAAATAACGAAGTGTCAGAAGTATGAAAATATTTTAACTGAGTTGGCACTATTGGTTTTAGTCATTCTCCAAATTTTTTAATTTCTTTCATATATACCTATCAGTATACGGCTAATGGCTGTTTCCGTATATATTAACCAAAAGTAACATTTTCTTGAAAATGCTTTGGGAAAATAGCTTAAATCAAACCATAATTGCCATAAACATTTGAATCGATATTTTTGCCGTTCTCCGGAAACTTCTTATGAACCGTGATTGTGAATCACCTTGTATAATTATAAATATTTACGTGTTTTATCCTCTACATAGAATCAAATATTATTTATTTAGCGGTAGAGCTATTTGGATAAAAAAGATAAAAAAAAACATAGATAACCCTATAAAGAATTAGAAGTCAAAATAATAAAAATTATTACAGAAAAGACAGGCAAAAATAATTGATTAAAATTTAAATAAATTTGGCTTATTTAACGGTTTTTGCTTTTGTAGAGTTTAAGGTGTATTACTTTAGACGCCGGGTTGAACCAGGGAAAGAATTCGCATTTGGATCGGTTTAGCAGCGTTTATTTTTATTAGACATAATGTTATCGAGCTATACTATGTATAATTATGAATGGAAACGTTGTAGGTCACCACATAGTAATTGGCGTACTACGTGTGCTGCGGTGTCACCTGATATAATGGTATTATATATCGCGCTTAAGACCACGGGCCGGAATTAATTAGACCGATGGATTAGAACTTTGGCCGGTATTCACCTGGTGCTGGGGCTGTAACTACTTGGCTGGTTCTTGACTTGTTGAATTCTCGATTGCTCTCATTATTTGGCTATAACTGCACTGGTCTGAACTGAGCTTGCACTTTGAACGTAGGTTTAAACTCCTTTCTGTTGTCGTACCTACTTTGTTTTATTTAGTGCAAAGTAGGTTAGTTTGCTTAGTACGCAAAGCCTTTAAAAATGCTGACCGCACTTGCTTACTTGCAATCGTATGTTTTGATTTCCGTGTTTCCTACGTAATACGCGGATAAAGAATTTATGTTGATTAGAATGGGGTTGCGATGTTAACCCCACACTTTCTTTTGAAAGATTTTTTTTTGCACATTTTTAGGAGGTCTTTTTAAACACGAACTGACATATATTTTTTTCCTTTGGCAAGAAATTGTATTTTGAAAATTTTATACTGATTAAATTAACAAAAATAACTTAAGTTACCCTTCGATTATTTCAGGGCCCTATATAATTTTCCACGTTTACGATTTTCTTGGCCAAACTAAAGATGTAAAACTAAATACAATTTCTACAAAGATAAATATGGTATTTATAACACACGTTATACTTTCCGTAGCTTTTGAAACCAATTGACGACTTGTCTCAACCACGCAGAATTTAAAAAATCTAAAATAGTTAGTGTTTTAAAACTAAATTTCAAGAGTATTTCAAGAACTAAAGTATCATTAATTTTAATCGCGCAGGTTCTGAAAATTCAAAATTTTTTTATTATTTTGAAAATCGTAAAAATGCAAAAGTTTAGCACATGGTGATGAAAAGTGCATAATTGGTGCATAATTCGTATATTCTTATTTTCTAATTTGAGTAACGTATATATTGACTTTTCAGGCTAATTTTGATCGCGCAGGTCCTGAAAAATCAAAAGCATTTATTATTTTAAAAACGGTAAGGGTGCAAAATGCGTAGCATGTGGTGATGATAAGTGCATTATTCTCGTATCTTATTTTTTTTTGTTTTTCATGTAGTTTACAGGGGGAGGGCTGGGTGTCTGTACCGCTAGTTCCCTTACCAAAACCTTTTTTTTAGGCCCAACCAAAGGGATGCAAAATTTGGTTCTAACGGCAATCGAGAGTATATAATTAGTGCAACATTTAAGATTTGTTTTATTCGTAAACAGGGAAGTGGGGAGGCTAGGTGGGCAGAGGTGTTAATTTATAAAGTCATACAAATAGTCAATCACTGGATGGGTAAGATTTAGCAGCATCGCAAAAAAATTGATACACTGTGGTCAGAAGTGATTGACGAACGTTTAAATTTGGGTTTCGATAGATCTATAATTTATATACAATATACGATAAAAATGATGAAAGTGAGATATTGTCACCTAATTTACTTGACAGCACACTATTTTAAATATTTATGAAAATGAGGGTTGACAGATGTTGAATAACATATAATTAACAAATACAAAAGCATCACAATGTTAAGTTATAGCATTTGTTTAATATTATTATTTATTTATTGCATATAAAAAATTTTTTTAAACGCAAACATAAAATTCAATAGGGTTAAATCTCGTAATCTGTTTGTACTCTGTCATAAAATTGAGTTAAATTGTTTAATATGTTATTCCTGTTGTATGGGCTGTAACTCCGTCTTATCGGAAATAACCTTGCTTAACTCATTGTCATGTAATTCATTAATAAAAACATTAAGAATCAATAGTTGAGTGCCACATCTAGTACCATCCCATGCAATTGTAACAAATCCTAAGAGTAAATTTCTAAGTG